>CM065356.1:19592412-20003619 GCA_033032245.1 Poecilia picta | reverse complement strand
AAAAAATTTTTGCGATGGAAATGTTGTGTGCTGAAAAAGCAAAGAAAAGAAATAATATGCGTGAGTGGAAACATGGAGAACCTCACACCACATTTATACCGCAAAACATTGATTCATAAATGTATTTTTGGAAAATGTTGTGTGCTGAAAAGGCAAAAGTAAAAAAATAATATGCGTGAGGGAATACATGGAGGACCTTCCACCAGCATTTATACCGACAAAACATTGGACTCATAAGTATTTTTGCTTTGTAATAACAGCTGAACACAGTGTTTGTGTACAAATGTTAGTGTTTTAGGGTTTGTTCCATAGTAGAATAAACACTGAGACATACATAAATGTCAAAACCGAATATATTGTAATATTTTGTCTCTTTTTTTTCAGCTGTAACTGGTGATGATTTCTATTTTGGTTTGTTTTCACTGCTAATATTTTTTTTAGTGACTTGTTTATTAACATTTTGAGGGTTTTCTACATAACAATAATGTTACACATCATCAGATTACTGGTGATTAAAGGCTAATAAAAATAAGAGAAAAATGGGATCTTGTATGAAAACACTGAGCACCCTGCTGGTCTTCTCAGCTTAGAAATGGTCAAACTTAAAACACTCATATGGTATGCCACTTGAAGCTTGACTAAGTCCTATTGCCATGGAAACAGAATATTTTTGGTTTCAGAATATTTGCTGTAGTTTTTTTTTTTTTTTTTGGCTATGCTGTCTTAACACAGTTACTTTTGAAGCCAAGCCACCCCAACCCCATAGTCACACACTGTACACAGAGACCTGAGAGCAGAGGCTTTGGTACAGGGTTAATTGTGTTAACCTTAAACATTTTTAAAAGAGCTGACGTAACAAAATGAAATGGAATGAAATTTGGAGATGGGGAAAGGCTTAATATTTTAATAAGACTGGGAGAGTGGGAGCGGTGGGATGTGAGGAGGTGGGGGTAGAGCGGATGTTTCAGAAGGGGTGTCTGTGCCATTGAGTGGGCTCTTGGAACATGCCAGGGTACAACAGGGGCATTAATCCAGCAATTGAAAGGTGTTTGCAGAGAGGGGAGTGCTCACCGGAGAGGGACTCCCTCTCAAATCCCTGGAATAAATTTTTCAATCATCAGAACCGTCTCCACTTAAGCTCGCTCTGATTTGCTTGACTGCATTTGTGAGCACTTGTTTATCGAATTTCTTCAGTAAAAAAGAGATGGATGTTAAGGAAAAATACAATCAAACATATGTGAAATGAGTTTATATTAGGGGTGTCTGAATCTAGTTTTTATATCCGGTTATATTTATATTTTTATATAATTTATATTCCCCATTACATGATCCTTAGCAAAAAAATCTGCAGGTAACACTTTTTTGGTCTATTGCTTGTCCTGAAAAACTTAATTCTTCAGAGTTTTCCGGTTAGTTTGTTTGTTCATCTTACCAGCTTTCAGTGTTCATTAGGTGTAACTTATTCAATACATTGACATACTCAGACTCTTGAGTTTGCAGTTGTACTGAATTAAAATAGAAGAATAGAATAGAAATATCTTTTATTGTTCCCACTGTGAGTAAATTTAGATGTAACAAAAGCAAAGGGACATAACACCGAGACACTTCACTTTATTTGATTGTTTGGTTTTCGAAGAATTCAACAGAACAAAGACAATAGTTGGCATGTTTCATCCTAATGGTTTATGATTGCTAACATTATTTACAGTTTATGGATTTTACATTCTTACATAATACCTTATGAGCAGGGTAATATCAAGTATCTTTAAGTGTAGATAAATATATTGAGATTTTCATCTTTGAGTAAATTCAGAGGCATTTGATTTCTTCATATGAAGATCCATATTTTTAATAGGAATTTAGTGAAGTCCTAATGAACTGTGGGATTATGTTGCTTACAGAACTCCATAAATTATTAAATTCTTTGTTGCTTTTTTTGTTTTATGTTTGTTGTGATTTGATTTAGAATCTTTGATCTTTAAATTTTGTTTTTGTAAAATTCTACTGATAATGAAGAGACATTTGCTATATGCAGGTTCCAGACACTTCAACATGTCACATTTATTTGCTCAAACAGTAAGATGTTATACTATAGACACTCTGAAATGGTCAGCAATCATGCTGTATAGTATGTCTCAAAAATGAGACCTAAATTCCCATTCAAAAAGGGTGTATCAACCATAAAGCATAAAATCATGTTGAATAAACAAGAAATTCAACAACTTAACGTTTATGAAATTGAATCATGTTGAGCTAACATGATTCATTCAGAGCCACGCTGGCTTACCAAGGAATCTGTCCCTGGTTAGCTTGAGTCATTGTGTCAGATGAGGGATACAAATGTATCAAGCTTAATTATTTCAAGTAAAGTCAAAGTGAATTCAGTGTGTTTCAGCACTGGTCCTCCAAGCCCTGCAAGTTTTAGGTATTTCCCTAATTTGGCACACATGATTTTAATTGATGTCTGATTAACGGGGTTTTGCTGAAATGAAAACACACAGGTCAGTTTGCCTTGAGGACAAGGTTTGGGGAAGAACTTGTGATCTAAATGTTCAATCAATGTAAGCTGTTATTCACACCCCTCTACACACACCCCTTTCCCCCCACCACCCACCCCTCTCCTTGGCCCATCTACCCCTCAATCTCCTCCCCCTTTCCACTCTCCTCCCCTCTTCCTTGGGCTCTGGTGAAATTATTTTAATTTTAGGTGAGGGTTTTAAATTTTCACATTTTATTTTGTTAAAGATTTATTGGCTCTAGTGGCCTTTATTTGACCTGGCCTTGGCAAAGGTTGCCAAGGCCAGGAATTGAGCCTGTGACGGCTGCGTCAAGGACTGGGACGGGGACGGGGGTAGGCAACTCCAGGTCTCGAGGGCCGATCTCCTGCAACTTTTAGATGTGTCTCTACTTCAACACACCTGAGTCAAATAATGAGGTTGTTAGCAGGACTCTGGAGATAGAGCGGTTTATTTTATAGAGTTAACACCGGTGCTGTAAGTGGTCCGGTATGAAACGGGTGATAGAACAACACAGCGCTTTTAAATTTCAATAATCAGAATACAGAAATTGTTTCCGTTGTTTTAAAACGTTTATGTCAGACTGCCTTTTCCCCATCAATAGGTTTCCCGACCGCCCTGCACCTTAGGGGCTTAAAAAAAAAAGACGCGCACATTGCGCAAAACTCTGAAACGGAAAGCGGGACATATAACGGAGCAACGAACTAAATGTGAATTATGGCATAAAAACAGAGAATCTGACGCTGAATAGTGAAAAAATTAACACATGATGTGAAACATGATGATTAGGGGACGCAGCAGGTGATGAGTGAAAATTACTGATTGTCAATAAATGATAATATAAATGTAGCAACAGAAAAGAAACTAAATTGAACATAGCATTAAGCCAAGAGAGGATAATGTTAATCAAAGGAAACTAAATGGAAATAAATGAAGAACAAAATACAAGACTAGACTAAGAAACTAAAGTAAATACAGAGGAATAAACTGGTATGGCAAGACCTTTCCATCAATAATTAATACCACATTTATGGCATGGGAAACAGATGCACAATTATACAACCACACGCCTTTGGAAAGCAGAAGTAAAGCCTCTGGCACAACCATCAAGAATGCAGCAAGTGGTTTCTGGATGGTAAGACAACAACAAAACACTTGTCTTTTCCAGCAGCAACTTATTGCCAAAAAATGGCTGGGAGATTTTTTTAAGTGCTTCGTTGTTTTTAAAAGCAATAGAGACACAAATGGAATTTTGAATGTGGATTTTGCATAGAACTTTAAGACAGTTAAAACAAATGTGTCAGTTCTAGTGTGAAGGCCAGATTGATCCTTTCATTATTTTTATTTTTTTATATATATAAAATCCACCTTTAGACCAGAGAGGCAAACAAACCAAACATGAAAAGGGAGATTAAAAATTGTCTTCCTTTCTGTTATCCTCACAGACAATCCCATTTTTAATCTTGTCTATGTAATACCAAGATTTCCTGTGTCAGATCCTGGTCTCAGGTCTTTGGTTTTTCCCTTGTGAACATTATTTGCACGATTCAGTTCAGAGATTATCAGAATTTTTAAACAGAAACAGCGGTGACCACAGGAATCACCCTAAGCCCACTGTGATTCCAGTTGTCAACAGGGGTTTTACAGCACTGAATTTCCACTGATTATACAATGAAAGCTGTGCAGCTTCATGCTGAACATAACATCATGTCTGACTTACAAACTTTGTTTATTTATGCATGCATAAATAAACAAATTAAGTGTGGCATGTTTTGGTGAATTAACTTTCTCTTGCACCTTTTTAGTTGTTGGAGAAACTCATTATTCACCTGGGAGCAATTTATGAGTTCAGGACAGATGAAGGGGGAAAAAAAGTCTATGACAAGCATGAAAACCATCATGTAAAAAGAGTTCAACCTTTGGAAAAATTTACTCTGTTTATGAAAGAGAGTGTTTTGGTTTTCTCCAAAGTATTGCCAAAATTGCATCTCGTTCCATTTTTGTGAACCCAGTATAATGTATTGTCTTAGCTGATTCTATGCTGTTGTGTATATATATATATATATATATATATATATATATATATATATATATATATATATATATATATATATATATATATATATATAAAAGACAGGGACCATCGGGAGATTGATATTTAGATGTACAGTCTATTTTTCTTATGCTTTCTGCTGTAGTAAACATTTAGTTCTGAAAATGATAATGGTTTATATATATATATATATATATATATATATATATATATATATAGCAGAAAGCATAAGAAAAATAGACTGTACATCTAAATATCAATCTCCCGATGGTCCCTGTCTTTTATCTTTGGGATAATTTAAGAAACATAAATATTGCACCCAATATTGTGGGTTTTTCTGACCATACCTGTTTTATTGTTATACTACCTTGAGAAAAAAAATGCAATTACAGAAGTCAAAATGTCTAACTTCACTAAATCCCTGAAAGGATGGTAAGTTATAGGAAGTAAGATAAAGTAAAGCAAAATATTAGTAAATTAGAGTAAAATATTATGGATAAACCTTAAGAATCCTGAAAGCTTTTTCGGGTCACATCAAACTCACAGAATGTGTTTGAATTCTAACTGGATTAATACTTGATGTTCCTTTCAACAAATTGCTATGTGTGAATGCCAGAGGCATCCTTGTAAACACAGAGAGAAGGCCAAATGCCAAAACCTTACACTCACCCATTTCTCCAGCAACTTATTTCCTGTTCTCAACTTGTTCTCTGTGCCCACAATTCATCTGTCTGCTTCTCATTCTTTCCATTCATATCTTTGTGTTGCCCTAGAAAACTGCAACTAAATAATGCACCTTATGATTAAATCACAGTATTAATTTTAAATGTTCTGATGTAAATGCAGAAGGAGCACAGAGGGCTCACACTGTTGGAAGAAGAAAACAAAGAAACTTGTTGTATGGAAAATCTGACCTGACTCTTCAAAAAGTCTCATTTAGTTAGCTCCCTGTCACAACATGTTGATTGTGGCTTTGTGATCTGTCTCACTGAAGATAGATTCTTAGCATGTTTCCATTATTTATTAAAGGGGGGATATTATGCACTAAGATCTGACTCCCCAAAAACCAGGATGAAGCTCAGAGGAGATTGAGGTTTTTTTATTTTTTTAGGCTGTGGCATCTAAACTTTGCCCTCTGACGTTAGACAGCCGTCATCTCTTCCATTTTCTTTATCTCCACACCTCTCTTTTCACTGGCTTTTAATACAGCTTGAGTTGCTGTTTTTCTGATAATTTTACTCACTTTGTTTTCTGTTTGCTGTTTTAAATCTGAGCTATTTAGAATTTTTTTTTATTGTTAAATCTTTGTTTTATATTGTGATCGTTGGTGTAAATTGTGAAGTGTTTTGGTCAAGTGCTGTTTGAAATGTGCTGTACAATACATGTGACATTGATAAAAGTCCTTTAGCCCCCCACACCAAAGAATCACAACCTTTACACGGAGGAAGATTTTGAGCACCCCATAATCCCTGGAGGTATGTTGCCTGAGGCTCTGGGTCCTGTTAGTGTTTCTTTACAAGGGACACAGAGGAAGGGGGCTAGAAGCAAGGCTAAACCTGGCCGAACACATCCCTTAGGCTTGGAAGAACAGGAGAAAAGGAGCACCTTCCTAGGTTGCGGGTTGTGCCCTGTGCGCTATTCTTGGCTCCTTGGTTTTAGCTCAAAATATAGTGAAAAGTTAGAAGAAACATCAAGATGGTTTGTGAGCTGGGTGGTGTTTGAAGGTAGGGCATGCTGACTCTTCTGGTAGGAGAGAATGATACAAATAAAGGATAAAGATTTAACAGATCTTCAGTAATTCAAATGCTGCTCTAGACTGTTGTGATGAGGTTGGAGCCCCCCCCAAAAATTACCAAAACTCTTGATTTTTAAGGTAATGTATGCTGCATATCCAAATACGGTGATGAGATTATCGGTCATCACTGAGAGAACAAGGTCCTGTGCACAGTTAAAAACATCAGCAGGTTCTTGAACAAATTTTACACAAAGACTATCACTGAATTGAATACTGTTGTTATCCAAATAGTGATTTGGGAGTAACATCTATTGATAAAATTACATTTTATCTTGTTTATGTTTACAAAATCTGCTGTCACTTTAACCCGAGGGTGACATATATTTTTCGGGCTTACAATTGTCTTTATGTTCAGAAAATATGTTGGCATCTTAAAACTTTGGCTGTGAGTGAGACAGAATTATATATGTGTGTGCATGTGAAAATATGTTATTCTTTTAGATCTCCTTTTCACGTCTTTTGTGGTGATGCTATGTAGTGCAATGAAAGGTTTTTCATATGCCGGTATAATGATAAAGAAAATAAATATTTGAATAGACTCAGCCTTAGAAATAGGTTGAGAAGTTTAAGCTTTCATCCTAGGTGAGCTCAGACGAGAGTTGGTCTTATACACATAATAAACGTCTGCTGAGGTGATTGGGCATCTTTTCAGGACGGAGGCAGCGCACACCCAGAAGCTGCTGAAGGGGCGGAAGATTCCCACTTGCCTGAGAACACATTGGGAGAATGATCTGGTGAGAACTGGTTAATTTCCTTCACGAGTCTTTACCCCAGCAACTTTATCTAGAATAATTAGAAGACGGGAGTGTTGGGGGGTGGGGTCTGAAATGAAAATTCTCCAATTGAAATTCCGAACTTTGGATTTAAATGTCTGAGTGGAGGCTCAGTGTGGATTTGTCATTGAAATGCAAACCGCTTCCCATGCAGTGCTGTACACTGAGGCATAAAAATTAACATAAATTTTGATTTTCAACACATAAAAACCAGCACCTTTTCAGCCAACATGTGAGGATTTGGAAATGCATTTATTCAGCATGCAGTCATTCATTATTCATGTTTATATGCAGGCGCCTCATGATTGCTTTGTTCAGAGTTGGGTCTTGTGTCAGCGTGGAGTCTTTTGACGGCTTACAGCTTAACTCCTTGAAATGTAGCTGCTTCAGATGTAATGAGTGTCTGCAGACACTCTGGCTCAGTCTGCCAGGTCCACCAGCTGTCTGCACACAGCTTGGCCACTGTCACTTTGAAAGTGAGTCACACAGGACGTCCTGGTGGCCAAGTGGCTCAAACTTCCTCCCTCATCTGTCACCTCAGGTTTTATAGCCCCTTCTCTATTATGGCAATTTGCTTCAAAGCACAAATTTGTCTGGTATTATAAACCACTAACCCCTGACCATTTGTGCCTTTTTGTCCCTCTGAGATCAGACATTTTTAGTCAGATCTTTACAAATGCTCCCTTCTACTGAGTTGACATTCTTCCTTTATGCACAATGTAATAAGTGACCTGGTTAACAGGTAATTAAAGATGGAAATTGACTTACGCTTAAGCCGACTTGGGGATTATTTTTTTTCCAATCTACTGTGACTGTTATTAATGTTTTTACTGGGTGACTAAATTACTTTAATTTGATTAATGGGATTGCAAGAGCCCAGTAATTTTATTTCTCAGCCACAACCATTATTCTATTACTTAGGAAAGTAAGAGTGGACATGACATTTTGTAACCAAAATCATTTCAAAGGCTCCCATGTCTATTTTGATTTTTTAAAAATGCCATACTGAGTTGATACACAGCAATGAATGTAGTCTAAAAATAATCAGACCGGTACTCAGTAGAATAAAAAGAACAAAAACCAAATCAGTTATTACCTCACATTTACTTTGCATTTCAAAGGAAAGGACCTTCCCAACTTGTCACAACCCTGGTTAACAGTTTAATCCTGACACGGATGAAGCACACAGCAGCCCCTTTGTGTGCAGACTCCTGAGTGTCTTTTAGTTGAATGGTGGGGAAGTGATGAAATCAGCAGGAACGGATGGGGAAGGAGGGAAATAGAAGAGATGATCCGAGGCAGAAGTCACAACAAGTGATTGTCATCAGTGAGTCGAAGAGATTAGCCAGCAGGTGTTGAGGGCGTGAATAGAAGAACTAAAGTGTCCGAGTGAGATGAGAGTCAAAAAGGTGAACAGATATTAGAGCTTTTATTTTTCTTTTGTTCACAAGACCGATGCACAAAAGTTCCCCAATAGAGTAGTAAATGCAGTGTTTAAAATGTGTCTTGTGCTTAAATATGAACAATGCTTTGCCAAAGTGCTCAGGCTGTTTCATGTTTTGTCATGTTACAAACTACAATGTACCTTACAAGGATATTATCTCAAGAACTACACAGTATCTGACAGAGTTGCTCAGGGAAAGACCAATCACACATGGTTTTTCAGGTTTGTTTGTTTGTTTTTTTCAAAGGTAAAATCTGAAAAGTGTGTTGTGTATTTTTTTATTAGTTTAAGTCAATACCTTTTTGAGTTACTGCAGTTCCAGTCACATGTCTATCATGTGTACCAGCTTTAAAGATGAAGTACTTGGTGTTATGTTCAGCATTTTTGTCCCTTGATTAATGATTTTCTTACACAACTTTCAACCAAGTTGTGTCATACATTTTTTTTCTTCTTTTAATGTGTTCTTTTTGGCATTGTGTTATTCAGAACTGCTTGACAGAAGAGCTTTGTTGTGGTGATGTGCTTAAAGCGGAGTGTAAAGGAGCTTCTTCAAGATACAGAGCCCCAATTTTAAGATAATTTTCAATTGCAAAATCAAATTTCCTTTTAGTCATGCTTGATATATACATTTTTATAGCAACTGAAGGCAACACTGTCACTTGATAATGATATTAAATGGTACTATGTGCCTAGAATACATACATAATGTTTCCTTTTATATCATTACAAAAAGTATATTAAAAAGCCTCTCCTTCCCTTCACCCCACTGCCGCTCCCCCCCCCCCCCCCAAACAAAAAAAAAATACAATAAAATAAAGATTGTGTTATATTGTCAAAAAAATAGAAAGTTTAAGCGATGACCTCATGACTCGGGAAACTGACCCATCTGGCACAAACAGTAAGAATAAAGTTGGTAGGACTCTGTGTGCACATTTGCACAGGTAAAAGTTTGAGATGGAGCCAAAATCAATTTAAAGATAACAATAGAAAACAGCAGAAGTAGATCAAAGAAACAGAAAGAAAAGTTTTTTATACATTTATTGACACATTATCAAAGGAACTTTTCCACACATGTGCCAATGATTGCCTTTGTAGTGAGAAGAAAGAAAATTTAGATTTCTCTGTCTATGTTTTCTTCCACAAGTCTAAACAAATCCATATTTAACTTCAAGTCTTCTGTTGTGGACCTAGATGAAAAGAAAGTCATTGTAATTTTTAGTCTGTTCCAAGTTGAACTGAGAAATGTTAAAAAAAAAAACAATAAAAAAAACTCCTGCTCATTGTTAGAGAAGCCTCATAACGGCCTGCTTTTTACAGCCATGATCATGTGACTGAGTTTGAAATTCTGCTCTGTGCCTCCTGTGGAAGTGGACTTGATCGCTTAACCTCCACCCTGTGACCTCTCCTGGTCACATGGTTGGCTAAGTTGTGACCTGACGTGACCCCACTGCTGAAAGGGTACACCGCTGTGTTGGAGAGGTCACTTAGAGGTACTGCTAATAACACTTTGCACAACTTTGACTCTTGGATCTGTAAGCTCAAGTGGCTAAATCAATTTAGATGTAGAGATATTCCAAAGCAGACTTTAAGAAACGTAGAGAAAAAATGGAGATCCTGATAATAGTGACATAGGCAATTCTGGTAGAATTTTGGCCCTCCATGACACGCACATTTTCAATGAAGATAATTTTTTTCAATTCCCTTATTGACTAACTGCATATTTGTTCATTTGCATCTCTTCTTTTGGAAATCAATACAGCCAGAGACATGGATTGTGAAGCTTACATAAGACAGGACATGTCAGTGTTTTTATGATCATTTTTTTCCATTAAGTTGTAACATTACACAGTGACTAAAAGCATGCTCATAGCTGTGGCGCATGCAGCTACGCACACTTAGCTAGACTACATAAATTTTGTTCCCCAGGTGTGGCAGCTTTTGATCCAAAGCAGGAAGTGTTTCAAGACGTGACATTAATAAATCAAAGTGAAATTAAAAATACTGGAATTGGAGCCAACCCTCTGTAAACTTCTCTTGGATTTTAACTGCTAGTCAGCTACATCCTGTCTCTCAGATGTCTCTCCACACCCACTAACACACGCACACGCGTGTGTGCACACACACCAAGCTAACCTTCTGCCCCACAGTGTGTTTGCTCTATACAATCGCATACTGCCAAAGTTACTAGATAGCACAGGAAACATATTTATACAGAACACTTAGTGATCAGCTTTTTTGTATTTCACCAAAATCCACAATAGGGATGGTGAAAGATTATTTTAGTATTATTTCTTTATTTGATCTATTTATATAAAACGTTTGTTTGAGAATTCAACTGGAGTTGTTTCACCAGTTTTTAACCATGCGGTAAGTCTAAGTGCAAATTGCCATTTGCTTCAGTTCATTAGTTTTACTTGGCAAAACTTAGAAATATTTTTGCAAAGCAGACGAGCAATAGTGGTACAAAATCAGCACCAGGGTCCTGGTTTCTGTCAGGAGAATGAATATGGTGTGATATTGGGGTTGGTGCCACTTGCCTTCTATTTCAATGCTATGGTCAGAAAAACATGACTGTTTTCATTTCTCCTTGTACATTTTCTGAGCTATGTAATTACCCCTGTCATCTGTACTGCAGTGCCACTTCATCTGAGCCAACACAAATGTACAACAGCAAATTGGAACTGGGTTAAAAAATTAAATATCTTGGCTCATAAAATTCTGCTAGGAGGGGGTTTCAGTCTGTTTTTCTTTGTTCAAAGTGTTCTACAGAAACCACAGACTGCCCCAAGAGCTTAATTCACTTTCTGTGCCGTCAGTGGAAGAAAGGGGTGGGTGGCCCGGGGAATGCCACACAAATAACATGTTTGTTTATGCTGCTTGGATGCAAATGATAGACCGAGGTCACAAACTTGGAAAAATCTGTGAAACAAAAGGCGTCTTACATGGAGCCACGCTCTGTGGATGGGATTGGAGGTTCATCATTACTCCCCGAGGGGTGTGTTTGATCTGGCCTGTCTTCGCCTTAGACTGTTGTGCGTGGCTCTGTTAAGGCCGCATCTTCTATGCTTTTGCTGAGGATCGTTACAAATTCTGATTCAAAAAGTTCAAACAAGCAGTCCCTGAGGAGAACTGCTGATTCCAACGCAGAAAAAGAGAGTCAGGGCACCCCGCCAAGACTTACCCCCACTTTTCAGAAAACTGGAGAAGATGAGGGTGGAAAGGGGTCTATAGGGAAAGAATATTTTAAGGGGTTGATTATCCTCCCATCTTCTCAACAGCTGTGCAGAAGGATAGGCCATAGTCCACAGCCTTCAAATGTATACATGTGTGTCACTGATCCAGTGTCAGACACATGGAGACTGAAGGGGGAAGAATGTGGAGTGATCTCAGATTGAGAAGAGTTAGCGAGCCTGTGGGCAATATAAGATAATGAACAATAAACACATGTTAAGTGTGCAGGAACAAAACTTAAGCACATGAAGTAACTACTGCTTCTGCAAAAAACAAAAAAAACAAAAAGGAAAGTAATTTAGCAGATTAACCCAATTATGCTCCTAAACTGTTCTCAAAAAATTGCAATGGCAAACTAAGTATGGCTTGTTTTTGGTAGTTTCTGCTGCCAAGTTGCAAGAAATATCCTGTTTGTGGTTTGGGATTTTATTATTTTCTTCTTAACTGTCATCACTTTGTACCCTTTAACATAATGACTGCTTGCTTGCTACCCCAGTAAACCTCAATGAAAGACTGACTAGATATTTTACAGTTTTTCCAGGCACTTTGATGCAGTTCTCTGATCACAAGTACAATTGTCTAACTGTTTGTTCAACCTCAACAGCAATTAGTCATTTCTGCACATCAAAGAAGCATTTTCTCTCTCACTCCTGTGAAATTGAAAATGTTTTTGGCATCCATCATTTCCTTATGCACATTTCCTTGTTGCTTTTGCTTTTGGATTATTGTTTACAGCTTTACGCAAAGGGATTTTAAAGAGCATCTGTCCATCCCTCCATGGATAGATCCATTCTTAATTTTCTGCTTAATATGGGGTCGGGTCCTGAAGATAGCTGCCTAAACAGAGAAACCCAAACTTTCCTTTCCCCATGGCACTTGGAACAGCTTAACTGGGGGAATCCTAAATTTCTCCCACCCAAGCTGAGGAATATAGATCCTCCAGTGTGTCCTGATCTTTCTTCTTAGTCTTCTTTAACTGGCTGCCCTCGATGTAGAGAAGAAGCAGCCTTATTATGAGATTTTCCAGGATGCCCAAACTTCTCATCCTATCTCTAGAGGAAATGTTTTCGGCCACTTGTATCTGTAATCTCATTCTTTTTGCCACATACCCAGAGCATAACCAGTAAAAGTGTAAAATATTCATTGTCTTGTTTTCATTGACCTTACTATAGTTTTTCTTGATTGCTTTGACCCGTTTAAAGAACCTAGAATCCACTGAGTTTTCATCATAACTAGCTCAGCAGAACAGAAGCCACTTATTGCACAAATGTGTTTACACTTTCTCTTGGGTTTGGCACATTTTCCTCACTCTTTTGGGAAATTGTTACCACAAATGCAATTCAGACACTCCAAACTCCATTGTTCTAACTATGGCAACCAAATAGATAGTAAATACTAAATTTATAAAATACATGTTTCTGTTTCTATTTTAGGTTAACTTAAATGATAAGAAGTCTCAATTTATCATCCCTCATTAGCAAACAGCTTGTTAAAGTTACATTTCACAAAAAAAGCATTTTCTTTACTTATTGTTGACTTATACTCCTGCAATATTTCTGAATTACTTAAGCTCATATTAAATGCTTAAATATGTAAAATAATATATATAAAAAAATCCACCTGCTGTTGTAGAGTGTTTATGTTCTGTCAGCCTGAGTGATATAAACTAAAAATGGAAGATAATGAGTGCATTTTTTACTAGACTGTATTCAAAGCACTCTGCTGTCTCTTGAGAAAACTGCACATACAAACAATGTGTCTGTACACTAAGACTGAAATAGATTAATTTGTGTTTGACATTTAAAGTCATTTTGTTACCACGTCTTTTGTTTGGAAGGTGCATACACTTTTGGGGGGTAAGTGAGGAAGATGAGAGTGGAGATGGAGGGAAAAGAGAAAAGAAATGGATAAATTAGTGTTAAATTGGGAGCCTGGTGAGGGGGATGCTGGATCCCCTGGAGAGCCTGGCCATGCATTAATCTTCTCCCTTTGACAGCTCACTGAAAGTTTCTCAAGAAGGGCCATTTCCTTGAGCTATTATAATGCTTCACTCAAGCACAACCCTTTGCTGAGAGTTTGGTAAAAAGAAGACCTGATAGATGAGGAAAAGACTGTGGAGAAACCTTTGAGACCTTGGGAAAGAATATAAAGGATCATTTAATGTATAAGCAGTGAACTGTCACACAGGAAAGAAGGAAGGAAAAATAGCTCTTAAGGGATATGATGATGAGGATGCTCATCATGGAATGTCTCATGATGTATTCCAAAGAAAATTAGCCATAACAATCTAAACAAATGGTAACTAGAAAAAAATCATATATTGAAGAGGGATTTGACATTTCTTTGTCTTCTCTGGTCTATGAGAATGTCTTTATATCAATCCCTGGAATATTGGACCGCTTTTGCAATAGCAATTGGACGCTATTGTTCGTCTGTATTTTATACCATGCCGGGTACAGTAAGCTTATGTGTGCTGGTCAGTAAAAATTCAGTGCTTATGAACAATGTCAGCAGATTTTTTTACACAAAGGAGTGCGAACCAGCAACATGATGAGCACTGTCGACAGGAAAGGCTGGCACAGATCATCTCCGAGGAAAAAACAGCCATGCTACTGTTACCCAACTCTGACATCTGTAATTATAATTCACCACAGCTTGCACAAGGTCAGGGCCACTGGCTGGGCCAGGTAGCTTCCAAATCAGTCAGCAAATTACTTTCTTGTCCCGGGTCCAAGTTCAAGGACTAGCAGCCTCCCCTGAGGGACTATGGATGTTATGGTGGAGAGAAGATTGGGTGAAAAAGAACTGGATTGTGGAGGAAAGATTTGCACCTGGTGAAATTGGAGAAGCACAAAATATAATTTATAATGTGTCAACTGGTGTAATTTAGATGCTCTAGATTATATAGAGAGCAACTACGTTTTACATTCAAATTAAAAAATAATTTATTGATCTCAAATTAAATAATCCAAATAAATATGACATAGCAGATGTTTTACAACAAGCTTTTTTTCACTTTTAGCATCACCAAAAATTCAGGTTGAAAATCTTTGTTCAACAATTAGTTCATGAAAGACAATTTCTGGAAACATATGTAATGTAATAAAATTCCCACAGTTGTCAGTAAGTTAAATGCATTTTATTATGAAGCAAATAAATGTGGCTTGCAAAAATTGCTTCATAATCTGAAAAGTATACCAAGCGATCAACAAAATCCCATGGTGGGTTAAGTGGTTAGCAGTATTACCTTACAGCTTCCACATTGCCAGTTCCAAAATCTTGGCACCGGCTTTCAGTATGGACTTTGCATGTTCTCCAGTACATATATTTTCTTCTTCTTCTTTGTTTTTTTTTTTAGATCTCATGGATCTAGGTTTATTAATGAAAAAAGACAAATTTTCACTACATCAGCATTCTCCTGGCACCTGGGCATTGAAGCTAAATGGTGAAGGTTTGGGTAAAAAGGTGGCACATTGTATGAATACTGTAGGTGTTAAGGCAGCTCCGAATGGCTGCCGTGAGAGATGCAAGGATTCCTCAAACATGTATATTAATATGTCTAACCAACACTCCAGATGTGTGTTACTCAATCAGTTAATTTAAAATAAAAATTTGAAGGCAACAAGTTTGGATATAATTTTTATATCTAAACTTGTTGCCTCCCCAACTTGTTGCCTCCAAACTAATTCGGTTGAGTACAATTTCCTCAAAATTATTAACTTATTGAGTTGTGTAAACTTAAGATTTATGTCTTGGACCAGTGGCGGAACAAGTTGGCGTCGGGCCGGGGGCGGGGCAAATTTCCGGGCCCCCTGACCAATCACCGGGCCCTCTGACCAATCACCGGGCCCCCTTACCAATCACCGGGCCCCTCACGTGCAGCAGCTGGAAACCGTTGAGCGGGAGGGGGGGGTGCGGACGTACAACTACTGACACTGATACACCTTTCTCAACAGGCGGGGGCGCACTTTCTCACTTTCTCGGTCTGTAGTCCGACATTCGAGCGACTTGAATCCATTCCTCCCTCCCTGGCTCCTCCAGACCCGGGCCCCCACCGGCCTGGTTGGGGTGGCAACCGCCCCCCCAGCCCCCCCTATAGCTCCGCCCCTGTCTTGGACATATTAACATTTTTACGTTTTGAAAACCAATTTTTTTTTAATCAACAAGTTTGCTTTAATTGTTTGAGTAAACTCCACCTATTGCTTTTTATAGTGTAGGGTTAATTTTCAACAGCACTATTGGAGATTTTGCAAAGAGTTGCATGAGATAAAGCATTACTCGGTCATTGCTATGATATTTCAGTAGATTTTGCATACAAGCTGAAGCAGTTGGGTACATGTGTATAATGAAGAACTTGCACTGCTTTGCAACCAAACTATCTCAGAGAAGGTATAGAATTGACAATGACACTTCCAAATATTTGTGTTTAAGCTGGAAATCAAGAAAGTACATCAATGAGAGATCTGAAGCTGAAAATTCATCTCGCTTTTACTGTGATCGGACACAAGAGATGGATAACCTGTATAATGATGTGTGACCGTCAAGGAAATTGATATTTAATAAATCAGGATTCACTCTTCATTATCCAAACCATCATTCAGCTGATGGAAGAAGCAGAGCCAACTTCAGTTTTAAGATCAAAAAGTTTGTTTTTTTTTTTGTCACGGCGGAGGGATAGAAAACCGCATCTTTCCTGACCCTGGAGGGCTCTGATCATCAGTCTTCAGAAGGACTTCAAATGGGCTCTGACAGAAAGGGCCAAGGCAATTGAATTCAACATTTATGATGGATCAAGAGCTTTTCGTCTGTTTTTACTTGTCAATTTGTGCTATTTTAGCAACAGGACTGTAAACAGAGTTGCAATTTGAAGAAAAAGAAGCCTTAAAATATTTTTTTATGAATTTCTTTGAGAGGACAAATAACGCTGTAGTAAAAGATTCTGTTTAGCATTACATAATGCACACGGCTAAACATTCACATACACACATTCTTGAAGTTTGACCCAAGCATGTTCAAGACAAGGCAGGTAAGATTTGCAGTCTGACCATCCTAAGAGATCCATTGTCAAGGATATTAGCATGGACAGTTGCTCTGAAGTCCACTGTCTTTAGATGTTTCAGGACTGTCAGTTCTTTTCATGGAAACTGAGCAGTTGAGGCACATCTGTTGCACAGACGGACAAACCCAACTTTCCCTACTCTTTGCAGATAAATGTTCAATAGGGAATGTAATCTATAAATGTTCATCCAATGTTTTTCCCACACATCTGCAACTTCAGTCACAACTATCAAAACTTTTAAAGTTGAAGGTGTGTCAGCACATCTGACAAGTTTGTCTTTTCTGTGTATGAAATAAAAATGATGACTCTGCCACCTGCAGTTTAGAGAGGGCAAAGAAGTAAATTCTAGTGTGTGAAATTTAGTACAAGATTAATTCAAACTTCTCAATCCACACACAAGACTTTATATAAACTCATGTGTTATTTAAAACCCTTAGGGTTTGTCACATTTTTTGCCAAACTTCAAACTGTTTTATGTAAGAGTAATCCACTATGGGATACATGTCACTCTTCATAAGTTCCTAAGCTACTGTGAAACACATAAACACAAAGAGACATGATTTGAGCGAACATCATCTTTGGTTTACACTTAACTGGAAACATTCTTTGTTATGAATGCCTGAATAAATTTAATGTGCAACATTACAAAACAAATGAACAAACTTAATAATTTAATTCCTATTGAATTCCTCAGTTCACAATCTTGACATTGATCAAATTAAACGTGGTTTCATTCTAGCCAAAGTTCAGTTTTTATAATTAGGAAAAAGTATAGTGATATACATTTATTTGATAGGCACAACAGTAATTAACCAACACCAAAAAGTGTTACTCAAATATGAAAACTGCTTTTATAAGATAATAATAATAATAATAATAATAATAATAATAATAATAATAATAATAATAATAATAATAATAATAATAATAATAATAATATCTTTTTTCTTGGCTGCCAGTAATGAACTTGATAAGTAAATTGATGTATCCAGACATAAACTCACCTAATTAAATTACAGTTGAAAATAAAATGTATGCTGCACATGCCCATGATTAGTCACCTTCAAAATCTCATCAGAACAATCTAGTTAATGCTAATCCTGATAAAGTAAAAATAAAGTACTCATTGCAAAAAGGCAGGGAGGTTGAAAGGGTCATAAGAAATGAACATGTTGAACCAGCATAGACATGCAGTACAAGGGGCTCTAAATCTGACTGAGCAGTGGTGGGGCTGACTGCTGCGAGTAATGGCTTCTGTGTGACAGGGCCTTGGGAAATGGAGTTGAAGTGATCAATATCTTATAATGTTAACAACGATCCCTCCTTCCATTGTGCTCCCCGAGACAAATCTATTAAAGATTCATCCCATCCCATCTTCACCATCCACTGCCAACACAATAGAGAAGAAGGAAAGCGGGAGAACAGTGGAAAAAAATAGAAAGGAAGCAGGAACAGATGCCAAAACACAAAGCAGTGCTCAACACTTACATTCAAAGACGAGACTTGTTTGCGGGTGGGGCATGCTCTGGTTATATGCTTTGTTCGATTTGCAGCTCGATAGAAGGTGTTTTGCTGTGAAGTGATCCTCATGTCACCACAGTGACTGGCCAATAATGAAGGAATATTGACAAACACAGACTTTGACATTGTTTTTGAAAAAAAGATTGCTTGACTTTGTAGTATGGATAAAATAAATGGAAAATCTTTATAGCTCACAATACATTACAATGCATTTTTTAGTTTAGTTTTTTTTTTAACCCTCTCTGAATGTGTGTCTGTGACCAGGATGTGTGGTGACGACAGCTCCCATCAGCCATGTCTGATTTGCCACATGTGGAATTTTCATTACAAGGAAAAGTCAAACAGTCATACGTCCACACAGCGACATGACAAGGATGAATTGGGGGGAGATATGGTCAACTGAGGGCTGTTGAAGTCCCAGCTGCTTCATGGCCTTTTGGCTTTACTACTACCACCACCCACACACATAAACATTTACACACAGTAAATTTATATATGCTTAAAACTATAGAACGACATACTTCTTTAAAAAAAGAAAGAAGAATTAAATAAAGGATACCTTTTCTGTAATCCAACCTATATTAAAGGACAATCTATGAAACGTAAAATAAAAGCATGCCCACAAACAGGCGAACATGTTGACACACCAATGGATACAAATAGGCTAGAGCCCCCATGGATCCCCCAGCACCCAAGCAACTGTACATTCTGAAGTTTTACGATCTTGACCTCACATGCAAGTGCCACAAGCTCATATAGATAGAATCAATTTAAGTTAAAAAATGGCCCTGGCTGATCCTTCCTACTATAACCCCAAAATCTGGACAGCAATGAGGTTAATCCCCTCTAACTGCAGATGTGAGACAGGGGTGTCTGTATTTGGCAGTAATTAATGTGTCTATATGTGCATGCATGTGTGTGAAAGTGGGGCACACTCCTGTGTCAGCTGTGTCATACCCCCTGGCACTTGACGCCACTGGCCTGTCAATGAGATAGATAGACCTGTGATGCCGACGATAATGTTAGGGCAGATCCGTTTACACTCTGTGATGTCTCACTTTCCCTTAACATGCATCTCTTTGGTGGCTTTGCCAGAAAACGAAACCACGCCCCCTTTACTTTGAAACAGCACGGTCTCCCATCGTCTCTTCTTCAGCTTTACTTTGATGGTCTCTCACCTCAGACATCTTTATTAACAGCTTTATTTTGGGTCCCACGTCCAGACGGAGAAGTTTATATCAGCATCCTGAATATATACAAGGATTAACTCTTTGCTCTGGGCAAAAACCGTCGGTGTCTTGCAAAAGACACTCTAACCTTTTCACATGCCATCTTACTAAAATCACAAACTTTAATATGTTTTATTAGGATTTTATGTGATAGACCAACACAAAAATGGGCATATTCCAGAGCAGCCAGTTGTTTAAAAGTATAGACAGAATTGTCCTGGAAAATGAAGATCAATAAACACAGAGGGCAGAGATAAAGATGCATACAGGTTTAAAACAGAATTAGTACATAAAATATTACACCAGGTTTTCAATATATCAGATATCAGATGACCATCCAATCTGTCATCTGGAAATGAAAAAAGTATATTACAGCTAAAAGTGGCCTAAGACAAAGTCTATGGTTACTCTAGAGAAACAATAAAGATCAACAGCACAGCTGGCAGAATCTGTTGATAGTTGTGAACTTCCCAAAATTGTCATTTTCTTAAAGCATACATCTATTGCTGCAATGGAACAGTCTGGATAAAAGCGTATTCATGTGTTCATGACCAAACTTTTCAGAAGAACAATGCTGATAGAGACATACCCTATCAAACTAGCAACTGTAGTCACAAGAAAAGGTGATTTTATCAAATATTGACTTACTGCATTTTTATTAGTGGTATCAAATGCAAAGTACATGCTATTAGATTTTTAAAATGATTGATAAAAAGCTTTGTTAACCTTGTATAATTTCCCTTTCAGTTTAAAATCTTGTGCTACTTTTGATCTTTGTTGTATTGTATAAAAACTATAGTACATACATACATATGTCTGTGGTGGCAATGTGACAAAATGTTCAAGCGTTCCAGAGGTATGCAAACTTTTCCATGTACTCTGTCTGAGTTTTAATGGATTCCAATTATAGAAAGATTGAATTTCTGTTTTATTTTTGCCACCAAGTTTATCAGATTTCAAACCGACATTTTCAACACTAAAATGGCTTTGACCATTAATCAATAAAAATACCAGATTGCCAACACCTACAAACCTCCCGTCCTTTAGCCACTTAACTATTTAAATCAGTGGAAGCTGGTGTTATGAACTTTAGGAAAACCAATAAAGACGTGTCATTACTTCTAACTTCCCAAGTTCTTTCTAATGCAGGATGGGTTTGCATTTCAGTGAGTGATAATTTATGTTCACAGTTCCCAGTCATGGTCAAGTTTCAATCAATAATTTAACACCAGGATGTGAGATGATCCCCATCATCGTCACCACAGCAATTTGATTAGGTTAATTCCATTTAATTATTTTCTTTAAAACTCAAATAGAAATCATACTCTTGCAGTTTAAAATTATTGAGGATGATTTGAAAAATGAAATTAGCTGAAATCCAGTTAGAAGGTTTAAAGTCTAGAGAACCATGCTTGAAATCACCAGAGATCATGAATGCACTGTGGTGTTTGGTTAAGCATTTTTATTTTGAATCTCAAATTAATATGGTATATTGTGCTTTTACTCTTCCAAAATGTGGATTAGCAATTTAAAGTTTTAATGACTTTTCTCCAGGATGATTTTAGCTGCCATTAATAGAGGCTGAGAGGATTTTGCGGTCTACTGACTTAGTTTGGAGGAATTGTTAAAGGTTTTTACTCATTATCTGTTTTTATAAAATAAATTATTCTGGAGACTGAAGAGTTCATTCCACTTAACGCTTTAACAAAACTCTGTCTGTGTCAGGACGGTGAGACATGAGTCCCTTATTTTTGTACAATTGCACACAGACACACACACACACCCAAGGGGAAAGTCAGACAGACAAATGCTCTCAGACAGATAAATTTTCACGCAGAGGGCCTCCAACATTCTCCGCAAACCCCAGAACACAGAATCATGCTCACACACCCTCTCAGTGGATATAACCTAACCCTTAGCCTGTTATATCACTCTCATGTAACAGAGCAAGCCTAATGAGCGTGCATACACTGTGCTCCCTGTACAAATTAATACCTCTGTGCTGCTTGAGTCTGTGGGAAGCATCGCAAAGCATGCAAATCTATGTGAGTACACATACATTTGTCCAAAACATTTCCTCTGACAAGAAGATACGCCCACACAGACAAATGGACTCATAGGCAGATAAATAGAGCTGTATAAACATTCTCAAGAGATATACTATTCATAGGGTGAATCTGCTTGAGACTGATCTACAGATATTAGCATATGTAGTATGGCTGTCACATAGAGGAGTCTCAAGATGATTGGGACATATTTCTATAAGTAACACGGCACTCTGAGAAATGCGGTTAAGGAGAATCCTAACAAGACAGGCGTGGCCGTCTAGTAAACGGGTGTGCTTCTCAGTGTGCCACACGCATATGTTTTCTGTCTCACGGCAGAGTAGAATAACAGATTTTTGATTTAGAGTAAAAGCTTGTTTAATTTGTAGCTGTTCCTGGAGAGACTGAGGCAAAACAGGTGGACGCTGCAAAAATCAGAGGAGTTTTTAAACTGTAAAACATGCCCGCATTTCACACAGAACTGTGTCTTTAAAGGACATCTTTGCAACCAAGACAAACAAGTCTGCATGCACTCAGGCAGATATTGTTATGGGCATATCAAAATTAAATTAGTCAGTGCTATTGCATTTCTCCTTGGCGCAGCAGAGCCCATCTGCAAACATGAAAAGAACTGGATGATTGTCTTTGTTTAAAGCCAGCTCTCACCTCCCAAACCCCAACTTAATAAGCACCCATGTATTTATACAGAGCACATTTTCATTAACTGTAGCAAATTGCATTTTAATCCATGAAGCCCATTTCGTTGTAGAAATCGTTTGACTGGTTTGAGATTGGCATGAGTTACTGGCAGACAGAAGGCGAGGAGACAAAAGTGAAGGATGATAAAAGCTGTTATTTGTTCTCGGTTGTGTCAAAGGAAATTAATGAGATATGGGAATCCTAAAGAGGGTTCAGAGCAGTAAAAATCTATGTAAACTGGAGGCCATCCAACCAGTTTCTTTCTGTTACTTTTAATCCTTGACAAGTCAAAAAACTGAATTACCCTCCTACCGAGCTGTCATATACTATGTATATGTATGTAAACAGTGTTTATCAACTTGTTTTATAGCATATGTGACAAGTTATGTCTGACAATATGGGGGCCATTTTCAGACAAATCTCCTTTGGTTCAAATATTATCAAATAATATATTTTCATTGGTTCGGCTCCTATTAGACCAGACTGTTGCTGCTTTGTAAATCTCCAGAGTGACTTCTCCTCCTGTCGTCTGCTTTGATCCCTAAGCTGTTTCAGGGCCTTAATTGCCCTTTAATTTGTGTGACTACTGGACCCTGATGTTGGAGGCTGATAAAGACTTAAAGCTCAGCTAAGTAAAAACAGTGACCCACTGTGTGACATGGGCAGTATGCTTCACTGACTCACACAGATCTTCAGCGACCCTGTGATGCCCACTGAGCCTGAAGGGTGTGCGGTATATTGACGAAACACCAGCAATGGAGGTTTCTGCCTCCTAATTAGCAATGTCAGATGGGCAACTCAAAGTTTGAGCAATCCTCCATAGCAGAAGCCTTCTCTCTGGTGAGTTCTGCTTGAGATGCTTATAATGAGGATTCTCCCATGAGTTTGCCAAAAATGAAAAAAAGAAAATAAAAGACAACATTTTGTTTTTAGACAAAGTTATTTGAAAACTTGGGCCATCGTCCAGCCTTGATTGTCACTGTTCCAGTACAACTTTCTTTATTATTATGGTTATGACTGTAGAGAAGTTTGGGTAAGTAGCTTTTCTGAATGGATTAGTAAATGTTCCTTGACCTAATTTGTAAAATTTACAGTAGTTTTCAGTTAAATTTAATGTATTATTATTGCAGGTGCCATTAACAGTGATTTCAGTAAAACGTGCTTCAATACCTTTTTTCACCAAAATGAGGCTCTGTACTGCCCCCTATAGTTTGAGTTTGTTTTAGTCTGTCCTAAACGGCTCCTGTAGTTCGGGCAAGTTCCTGAGTGAGGCTGTTTCGGCAGTGATAAACTTTGTCATTATGCTTTGCTGACTACCAGGAAACATCTGTCTGTGAGTATTATGTCGATATAAAGTGTCGTTGTTGTACTAGACACTCATTTGAGGTACTTTAAATTGTTTAGCCCTGAAAAATAACACTTTAATTAGCATTAGCATCTGTTTATTTCCAATGCAATTTAGATTCATGCTATCAGTTATTTGTTGTCATTTAGGCAGCACTTTAACTGGAAGCATTTTTCATGTTCATGTTATTTCTAATGTTAACTTGTATGAGTGTGATTTATTCCAGTTTTTGTAACTTGAATACGATTATGTTTCTGTGTGTTCTTCATTTTTAGAACATTCACAGTAAGACTCTTCTGAGTATTTGTTAGAGCCACTGTTGGCTACCTACAAAGCTAGTTTTACACATTAGTGGAAGAATAGGCTTTTTTTAACATAGTTTCGATGTACATTTTTGAAAATAACAACCTTTAAGCAGGTATTAAACCTACTTTTCATTAGCCGACATCTCTATTATAAATGTATTTTTTAGGGGTGCACCGATTGCAAATTCTTATTTTGTCTGAGTGTTGGAACAGAAGGACAGTTGCTGAACTGGTTACAGTGGGATAACCTTGGACAAAGTGGATGCACCCCTAGATTTTATTAATCGGCCTAATGTAATATTCTGATCCTAAATGTTATTTCATTAGCTTAAGTTGAAATCCTCAATATTAACAGAAAGGAAGAAATTAATACACATAATGTTTCATTTTGTAAAGCGAGTTACTAAAATAACTCATAAAACTATAATTATAGTTTTAGCTGATATCAGCTATTTAAAACAACTAAAACTGAAACTGTTTATAGCAACAGGAGGTAAATAATTTACCCCTTCACAAAATATCAAAATGTAATTTGGCTCATTATCAGCTTTATTGCAACAGAAATGTATGCTGGTAAATTGTTATTATTGACCAGAAGATTTTGAGCAGGGCTGGACTGGGACCACAAAACAGCCTAAACATTTTTGGTCATGGCAGCCCACCATGTTTACAGTATTTATACAATTTATACACTGGGTAAAAATCCCAGGACAGGTTAAATTCTGACTCAGTGCCCAGTTTTGTTGATGGTGCGGTTTAATTCTACAAAGCCTCTTTCCCATTCTAGCAGGGCTTACTGTTTTGTCTTCTCTGCTGTTTTTGGTTCCTTCCACTTCCTGATGTGGGACTAATCAGTACAACTGGGAGCTCCTGACCAGTCTTCTCAGAGGGGCTTGTATCAGCTGTTTGAGTCTGCCTCGACCTTCTCTTTCTTCTGTCACTGTGTTTGTTTAGTGAGCATGTTGGGCTTTTGGTCTACACTATACAGTCGTCCCAAAACCAATGTTGATGCACTAATAGTGCCAATTGAGACACCCACATTTCTCAATATGTTTTGTATCTGCTCATTCTCAAGTCAAAGTCGGTTATTGTGCTCACTTCCAAGATATGCCTCATTTGTTTTTGTCATGGCTCAGGATGCGATAGACACATTATGAAGATTTCACCAGATTTGCTATGCAGTTCCAGCATCTGACTTGTCTGGTTCATTTGCTTGGAGCAACTTAAAATGTGGCAATAGACATATGGAGTGACTTTCAGCGAGAGCTGTCAGTCAGCACCATGAGCAGGCTTGCCTACAGCTTTTATGCATCAACATTACTGCTCATCTTCTGTTGATTTTTCTGTTAAACTCTCATTGCAACGAAAATAGCTTAATGATGTTGTTTGCAAATGTAGTCCATAAAAATTTAATTACTGAATAAGATTTAGCAATAATCCATAAAGATGTTTACTCCTTGGAGCTGTGGTTACTGAAACAAAATGGAAATGGAAATAAGCAATTTAAATATATATCAACAGCTATTTGTTCCTCATACGACTAAAAAAATAATGACCTTATGTACTAATAATACATTCTGTTTGCAAAAAACCAGGTGATTGGATTTGTTCTAACAAAAATATAGGCAGTGGAAAGTTTGTAAACAAGTTTTATTTTTTTATCAATCATTTCAGAATTAATGTTAATCTAATATTTGCAAAAAAAATACCAAAACAAAACAAAAAAAACATAAAAATAACAATGTTACAGTATGATATATGTTTAATGTTGATTTGCTGGGTTACATGTTAAAATGCAACCATAAAAATTTAAGAACACTAAAGATTTGGTGCTTTAGCTGCAGCAGAACTACACCAGCTAGTTTTTGGACTGCCTGCTGCAGCATATTTAGGAAATTTTGGTATCAGCTATTTACACAAAACACATTAAACAGTTTTGTGGAAAAGCCAAGACATACTGTAGATTAGTATTTCAAGGACACACATATGTGCTTTTATAACAAAATTGATTTGTGACTTGTAAATGATCAGAGGCAGGTTATGGAGCAGTTCTTCTTTGCTGGTTTATGGTGGAGCTGTTTTGTAAAAGTACATTGGGTCTTGTTGTTGAGAAAACTGTTTATACCTGCAGTTCTGACTTGGGGGTCGGAGGCTTCTTTTTCATCTTTTCAAGGTGGAACTCAGATGTTTTTTTTATATTAAAAATTACTACACAAACATATCACTGTTATATTTTTTTCCTTTCTTTTATTTGTGCCTAAACAGGAAAAGGGTGATGTTGTTTTTAAGATATCTTGACAGGTTGTGTTAAGAAAACTGTGGTAATAAGAAATAAATTAAGTTTCCTCCATTTGCTTTATAAGAGGTCTGACCTAGACAGAAGTTCCAAAAATTACTTTCTAGTTTGCTTTTCAGTTTTTTTTTATATACTTAATGAAGCCGTGAAACAACTATTGCTACTTGCTTTTTGTTGGATCTTGTTAATGACTTGTTCTCTGAAGTGTGGACACAACCGTAGAGGTGAAAACACTTTGCCAGGCTGCAGACACTGTTGAGAGACCGTCTCATTAAAATGGAAAGCAATATGCCTTCTCATTCAAAAATCAAAACAGGCACTGTCAGGCAGTGGGATATGATATTCTGGATTAGAAACAATTTGAGCTGATTGTTTGACAAGAATTCAAGTCTGCAAGTTTAGCAAAATCTAAGCCATTGTTTTATATTTTGAGGTTAAACGGGAATGAGAAAAAGCTGTAAACTGCTGACATTAAGTTGTTGGATTGTTCCCTAGTTGGGCATTTTTGTGGCCGTCTATAGACAGGTCCTCCAGGCACAATCATGAAGATGACCTGAGAGGCCAACACGCAAGTTTGAGAGAAGTTGAGTTCTGTGCTAAGCCATATTATTCCAAGCCTTGTTATTTTGGACAGTCCAGCCAGAGGGGTCATCACAGAATGACTTGTTGATGATGTAATAGGTGGAAAGCTGTACTTGTGCCACACTATCATTTTGTTCCCTAACTTGCCAAGCCGAGAGACAAATTTGAGCTAGAGAAAATCCCCAACTAATAGCTGTTTACGAGTGGCTGAGTCACCTTAGTGAAATCTTACTTCTGGCCAATAGCAGCATCACTCCGACTGCTTGATTCAGTAATACTTGCAACAAAGTTTTACAAAGATCCAATTCCTCTCAAAAATCTAGAGCAGAAGCCAGAATCAACATCATGACTTCTCTTTTTATTTAAAGGCCTCCTATTTGCTCCCATCAGGCGCCAGTGATTTGCACAGAGCAGGGTGGCCGTGTGAGCAGGCCACCCCCGTGGTTACACAGATATGCAGACAAATGAAACGGAGATCAAGACACACAAGGCACTGGTGTGCTCTCAAAGCGTAACGGCATCATTTGACCCAGAGACATTTGCTCATATTTTGTCTATTTGTGATGTAAAAAAAAAAGAAAACTAGCTGGAATGCTTTGTTTTTCCTCAATGATCTCAGTAAAATCTGGCATTTGTTATGTGACTTGCTCAGACTACTTTCTCATTTTTCATCAGGCGTAACTGCTGCATATGAAAAACACTCCTAATCCAGTTACAATCAGGTTTCATAAAATAATTTCTTGACATTCATAACTTGCGGAAACTACAATCACATTGCATTGGATCATTGCAAACCCTTCACTGTCGTCACAGCCACACCTATTCCCAACTTCATTTCCCTGCAAGCCCATAAATTCCACAAACTGCCACCACTTGTTCACCATAAGCACAAGAATTCACAGCTGCTGTCTCCCTTACTCTCAATAAATACCTTCTAATACAACGTCATTAACTCTGATTGGGATTTTGTTTTTATTATAAACTCTCACTAATGCAGAGAACTCTTTATTGCAATGTCTGCAGTGATTTTCTCAGCCACGCTGGCAAGGGCTCCATCTCCTTCTTTACTCCATCAGCGCAGCCTCTGGATCACATCAGAAACACCTTTCAACTGTACATCTGAGTTCTAAGGTCCATTAACCTGATGGAGAATTGAAGGTAGTTAAATGTAACTCGCCTACTGAATGATTTGCAAAGTCGTCTTACAGGACAGCTCAGTGGTACAATTTGAGACAGAGCGAGAAAACGTGGAGAGGAGAAATGAACCTTCTCTTATGGGTTGTTCTTTATCTAACCAGGGCAATAACATTTAGCTGAACATTTCCACCTTTCCTATTGTGAACAAGCAGTAGTTCTCCTGGAAACTTCTTTTCTCAGTTGATGGAGTACAATTGCTGTATTGTCAGTGGCAAAATTTGCAGAAAAGTATTCATACCTCTTAAATTGTTTGACACATTGTCACATTAAAACTGGATAGTTTATTCTGGATTTTTTTCTGACTGTTCAATGTATCAACATTTGTAATATTATAACATTTATGTCACAACAACATTTTGAAGACAGTCAGGTGTGGAGAAGTTTAAAGCAGGGGGAAGTTTATACAACACTATGTCAAGCTATCAACATTTTTCTCCTCAGTCCATAATCTAAAAATTGAAGCAAAATCATTAACATTTTGTGTTTTAGACACAACGCACATTGTAAGGAACCTCCCCAATATTCCATTATGTGATTCATGTTACTTACTGAAGTAGAAAAATTTGCTAAAAGTCAGACAAAGTCAAAGAGGATTTTGTCAATATTAATTTCAGATGTTATTCTCGCTTCATATTATCAAAAGCCACATCTCGTCGGGACGATCAGGACAAAAAAGGCTCAGGTGATTTAGAGGCTTTCCTTTTCATACATCGTTGACCAGGAAGGGTGACTTTAAAATGGAGGAACATTTGAGACTGACTGAGACTCATTATAACTTCTAATGACTTTACACTGGAAACAATTGCCCTTGGTCTCTCTGGTGATTATTCTAGCACAGGTTTTTAATTGATAGGATATAAGAGATGAGGTGTTTTAATAAAAGAGGGGAAATGGAAAAGGAACGTACTGTTCCATTTCCACATGTTTTCTAAACTTCTTCTAGTCACAAGAACAAATCTGGACAAATCATAGTTTGTGAGGCGGTTGTTGTGATTTGTCTCAAGCAAACCAATAGTCTGAGAATGAAGAAGATACAAGAAAATGTGAAAACCGAGAGGTGTTTCCAAAGGGGAAAATTGGAATAAGAAAGGAGGGAATTTCTACCAGAGTCTTGGGAGTAAAAGTTGGGATATGCAGCAGGAGAACGAGAGGGACAGGGGAGAGATTTAAAGGGAAAGGGGGAAATTGAGAGCGTGCATAGCACTTTCCTCTGTGAGCTGACAGGGCTTGACGCTCAACTAACAGGGCTGTTTTGACAGGTGTCAGATGGTCCATATTACTATTTCACCGCCGGGCCCTTGGGACCCTGCATCACGGGCCACAGCAGGACTGGCCAAGCAAGAAAAAAAAAAAAAAAGTGAAACAGCAGGAAAAGGAAAAAAAAAAATCCCTCACTTGACTTCCTTTCTGTGCAGCTCAGTGACTCTACGGTCTTCCAAAGGATGCACATCTCCTTCGTCTTTTCTGTATGGGCATAATGGAAAAGGTGCGTGTGAATATAAAAGAGACTTTCTTTCCAGCAATCTGTATAAGTGAAATTGAGAAGAGGTTGTCAGAAAAGAAAATGTGGAATTGTTAATTTTGTGCATCTGCATTAATTAGTTTGTAACCACACACAAGTGGAACAAATCCCATCATCTGTGAAAGAGGTTAAGCTGTAATGTTAGAGGCTTTCCTTAATGTGGTTACCAAGATCTCAACAGGTAATAAAAATATTGATCCGATGCTTTTCATTCTGGAATCTATTATCTGTACATAAAATGCGTGCACAGGCAGTGGTAAGTAAGTAAAGGGTTGTATAATTTGATTACGACTTTTGACTTTACACGCTCTGTGATGTTAAATCAAAAGTCAACATGAAAGACTGCAGACACTTACAGATAATTTGCTTATCAATATTGTGATGCTAGGCAGTGCTTCTTTTGCTAGATTACACAGCCCTCTCTGTAAGTGACAAAGGGATTCTTGGGTGCACAATATACTATGCTGCCTGTACCACGACAAAAAAAAGATAGCTATGTATATTTCAGATATTCAAGTTGTAAAGCATCCCAAACCTCTTGGATATTCTTAAAACTCCCAAATGCACACAGCCATGATTTACAACAAGTTTGTAATTGTCTCTTGTTAGAGGGAACACTGCGGCTGCGGCTCTGAGCAGAACTGTTGCAAGTACTTGGAACATGTTTTATAGTTACCGCATGAAACGAGAGCGTCCCCGCTTGCCTGATGCACTGGGACTCTGAGGGTGGATCTGATTCTGCTTACTGCTGCTGAACAAAGGCCTGGCATGACCAAAGGAATGATATGGTCTGGGATGTTGTTTTGAAAACAAATGCAACGAAAGACGGCCGGCATTAGAACCATATGAGCTTGTAAAAAATATGGATACTTATTTTTCTGGTTCATTCATTGAACTGTAAAAACAAAATTTTACTCAGACTTTTACACTTATTCATGTAGGCAAAGATTACTGGCAAAAGGAACTGTGCTAACTATTAAACCCTTTAAAACAAATGTTGGAACAAAATATTGGCATTTTAAATGTATTCTACAAGCACTGATTGTGCAACCTTTAATCTGGTTCTGGACTTGGTAACCGTAGATATTTGATCTTAAATGAGTCAAATTGGAGTTGGGGACAAAATATGATGGTCACAACTTCAATTAAAAGAAAAAAAAACATTTTCAAGTTTGTAATTAGTTTGGGTGTTTTCTTTTTTTCTCATGGACTTTTGTACATGAGAATTTACTGGATCTGCGTACAGGAAAGCTACTAAAACATTTTGACAATGTACTATCTTGACCTGCTTTGCTTTTCTATAGTCTTTAATAAGACTCTTTTTTAACAGGTCTTGCTGTAGAGTAGTTCGTGGAATTGCTGGACTAATGTTAGCATATTTAATCCATGTTTTTATATCACTCATAAATAAGTTGTGCTGTGATCTTTTAGACGTTAGCTTTGAGTTTTCCTAATTCTGTCCATATTTCATATGTATTCATATTCCCTCACTTGTTCCCTGTGTGTTCTTTAGCAATGTATCCCATTAATTTAGCTTAAAAGGGGGTATTTTACAAAATAATACTTTTCTGAGCTTTATATCATGTTATGATGTAATATGGGGGTTAGTGGGTCACTAAATGACTCGTCATATGATGTGCCGCCTGTTTATCCAAAGCTCTACCTGGAAGCTTCAGTCCCTAGCTGATCTGTCCCACCTGACAGAGCATCCTTCCCTCACGCCTTCCCCATCAAACTAGCAGCAGCAGCAATTAGCAAACACTTGTGTGTGTCTGCTGAGCATATCAAAAAGCCCTTCTCCATGGACATGCCTTTAATCCGTTCTGGCAAATATTTTACGCAAGCAAAATGATTGTCTGTCTGAAAATGTTGGAGGTTTCTAAAGAAACGCCAACTTCAAGGCATATACAGCTGTAATGCCAAGTCAAATTTATTTAAGATGTAGATAAATTTATGTGACAGGATTCTCATTACATCTGAAGATAACATAGTTTCTTGATGGGCCTGGAAAATCCACAATTGTGTCCTTTAACTTCTCCTATTTGCCTTCCCTCACAGCTCCACTTTGTTTCTGATCAACCACCTGCACCTTGTTCATTTGTCATCTCTCCAGCTTTAATAACTCAGTTAAACAAGTAAGATCATCTTGTTATTCCCACTAGCTTGCTTCAATGTATTTCTCTTCTGAGTTATTTTGGATTTTGCTCTGGATCTAAGTTTTTAAATTTCCTAATAGTAATAATAATTTTTTTTTTTGTGGGGGGTAAGTATTAGTTTTGACCAGATTCAACTTATTTTGACTCTAGATTGCAAAAAAGGGGGAAAAAGAAAGGAAAAATAGCTTAATTGCTTTCCTTTCAATACTTCTTAACTGTCTGAAATAAATTATTCTAACAGGACTCACACTATAGTGACAACCAGATTGTCACTATTGAGCTAGGTTCAATATACAGTCTCAAATCAAAGCGTCTCACATTTTGCCACCAATAATTTTTTTAGGATTATTACTGTCAAAACTGACAGCAAAAAAAAAAAAAATCAACAAAAGCAATGCATGCTATGTGTTTAAAATAACATTAGGTAGAGATGAAGAAATCACATAAAGCACTTTAAGAGATTGCATTCTCTATTAAATTACTTCAACCTCTATGATCTCATATTAACTCTCGTAATATACTTTTATTTTTGTTTGTCCTTTCGTCTTCCTCCCCCTCTCATCCATGCTTCCTCTAATCACTCAAACAACAAGATTAAAGGGGAGAGTTTAACCCTCTTGCCAATCAACAAAATGGACAGTTAAAGTAAAGGTGTTCCATGACTCTATAGACCTTTGCCCTTGTTTTTCTCTGTCTCATCATACCTGTAAGCTCACCTTTCCCTTTGTCTCATTGCCTGAAAACGGAGAACTTTTAATATCTGCCGAATCAATGTAAGTAAAGAGAAGACCGATAAAATGCCCTGAACTTTGCTTCATTATTCCTCATTCCAAAGCGAGCTCTGTTTTAAAAGCGTCTGATTCAGTTCCCCACGAGTATGTTAAACAGGAGGCCATTTTCAGGATTTTATGGGGTGTCCTGTTTTTCCAACATACCTCCTGTGATTTAGGCCAATATGCTTGAAATAAGAAGTTCTGAAGGGTAAGAGGCAACTCGGGTTTTACTGCACCTCCTCTAAAAACTAAAATAAAAATAATGTGAAATAGACACATGACAGGCCAGAGCATGTACTCTCAGGGGTGGGATTTGTTGTAATGGCACTAAAGAGACTGCTGTCCCCAGCCCTGTTATCCAGCGTCTCGTGCTTTGCCTTGAGATCACACTTTTGCAGAAGTTGGCATTTAGGCAACGGTTTCGTACAGTGAATGTCACCTCTAGCAAAATGTGGAAAACAAATAAGACTTCAGAGCATGCGAGGGACGAGAAGAGGGTGAGAATTTACGGCAGGCTGGGTGAGGTGAGCTGGTTCTCCGAGCACTTTGGCAGCCTTGAAGCATGTCGGCCTTCCAAGTTAAACACCGGTTCAGTTTCCTGAGCACGGCTATGTTCCAATCACATCAGCTAAAAGTGTACACAAAGAGAGTATTTACATCTGTCCACTCAAAACAGTCTTATTTTTTTCCTTTCTTTCTTGGCAAACAATTTTTGCTTAATTCACCCTGTCTGATCAAGGTTTAGAAAATTTTAAGATTATACAAAATGTGAACAGAGCCATTTGTCATATTCGTGTGCAGATTATTAATGTTCTTTTTTGTAGAATTACATCCACATAAAATGAATAGTCCCAACTAACATCCACTTCTGGAAAGTAAAGAAGAGAAAAGGGCTATAAAACCTTATAATCACAAGCTGAGAGGCTCTTCTTTTATTCATGCTTTTAAGCTCTTTATGTGTCTGTGGGATCTGCTTAAAATTCATAGCTCAATGTTGAAAAGCCCCAACATGAACCCACTGTCCAAATATTTAACTTCAACCAGTGATACTGTATTTCAATTAATCTCTGCTTGTTTATTGGCTTTTATACTGAAGTTCCCATTTAATCAGCATTTTATTTGTTTTTTCTGTCACCATACCTCGGTGTTTTCATCGATTTACATTCTCCTCGTGTCTCGAGTTGATAAAATGAAACAAATCCGAATTGCTAATCAGCTTGGCATCATTGCTTTCTGTTCTCATATATCTTACTATAGAACATCTGCCTTTGTTCGGCAAACATTTTAAGCTCTTTATACGCATTACGTTGTTTTCTTTTACAAATTAGACCTCTGACACAGGGTGATTTGTTGCAGGAGCTCACACCTGCGTCTGGAGGAATTAAATAGGTTTTCTGGCACTCTTCCAGTCCTTTTATGGAACTCCTATAATTCCAAGTATATAGTTTACTGTGTTTAATGATGCTCTGTATTTTTTTTTTTTTTTTTTACTGAATCCCTGTTTTACCATTGCAGACTAATGAGAGGGATCAAGACTAAAGCTGAAGCAATTGGAGATGGTGATAAAAGTAGTTTCTGGCTGCGTTACATAAGCAGTAAAATATTCAGTAAAAAAATAAAAGCATAAGTGAACGTGTGTGCAGCGAGGCTGGACAGCAATAAGAATCAACAACCCTTCAACCACTTGTAAGGGGCCTGTCAACGTAAACTGCTGATAAAAAATCAGACTTAACTATCAGGTCCCAGGGCCAACTAAATGAAATATGTAATGTTTACTGACTCCAAGTTTAACAAACCTAGTAAAATACCTCAAAATAAGGTAGCAATTGGTGTTTTTGAACAAAATATTTTGTTCCCATGATACAAGGAATCCAACCTAGCCTGGCACTTTCTGAATGAAGTTATCAGTAATAATTTTATCAACTGCAAACTTCATTTGCCCTCTACAGGTCTGAATGTCCTTGCTTCAAGGTTCTCTATGTAGGGAGAATCAGAATAGATTAGCAAAAGATAAGCTTTTAATTCATGCAGATAACTTATCCTATATGTAAACACATCAGCGGTTCATCAAATGCAGTGGTCACATTCATATGCCCACAGAAAAGTAGACATGCAAAGAACAGTAAACCAAAGACAAACCTTTGGTTTACTGTTGAGAATTGGGAATGCTCAGCAAAAATCAATTTGCTTTCTTGGAAATCTGTGCCATTCTGTGTTGAAGTAAGTGTCAAAAATATTCACTTCTGAGTGAATATATTTCACTTCTGAGTGAAGACCCCTGGGTCCTCTTTTTAATGACGTATAGCAAGAAATTATGATAACATTCTTATCGGTTTGGTAAAATGACGAATAGCACAGATAACATGTTTGGTGGCGTGGGTGTTTTTTATTTGTTTTATTTGTTTGTTTTGCTTTTTTAATCAAGCGCTCCCAATCCTAAGTGATACTTGCAAAGAGTTCAAGAACCTTTGGTATAATTGGAGAAAACAGAATTATAAACATAAAAGGTCAGAATGACTCAGAAAATGGGAAATTCCAACACCATGTGAATTCAGCCCAGCTTGTCAGTAAACAGAGAACATAACAGCTGAGTTTGGAATTTGTGAAATTGTTTCAATTGATGAATTCTAGAGATCCTTTTTTTACATCAATAACTTTATTTACAAAAATTTTTTCTGTTGATATATATTTTGCTTTTCATTTAAAAACTTTCTTTTAAAGAGTCAACAGTTTTTGGTCTTATTTAGAGTATTGATATAACAGTCTTACATTTTTGCTCACTAGCCTTCGAAAGATTTTTAATTATTTCTCAAATTTCAACTCTATTCTTGAAATTCACTCTTGAATATATTCTATATTTTTAACCTCAAAACAGGCAATGATCATGCAGTAATAATTGCACTGTATTTAGTCAAATCTTTAGAGAGTATGTAATAAATTAACTATTTGTTTCACATTTTCCCTACATAGCATCAGATTTAGATTAGCTTTAAATCTGCTAAATTTGCGAAAAAGAATCATCCCTCTCATAAAAATCAGTTATGTTTGATGCCAGGTGACAGCCTTTCCACCGAATTGATGACGTATTACAGCAAAGCTGCACCCATTTTCTGACTACTGTTGAAACTAAATCACACCAGTGGTTCTACAAACTTTAAACATTTTTCTTCCGCAATTAGGAGGCAGATTTAGACCTGTTTTTGGAAAGCTTTCACTTTGTGTACAGAAACTCTAAGTCTGAAGCCACACTGGTAGACTGCAGCTCATAGTCCATGCAAAGACATATCACAAGAATATTTACTCTTCACAGCGGGGAGGGGGGGGGGGGTTTGTGACCATGTGAAATAAATCCAAAAGTACACGCGATCAGTAATGAGGAATGGCTTGGTGTTTACACTGACTTCATCGGCTGCTGTCATCATGTGGTTTCAAAATGCAGGCTAGTCCAGTTGCTTGACTACAAATGCTTGTGAAACACACACACACATACAATGCAGTTAAAATAAAATGTACGGATGCATTTTTCCAGCTTGTTACACCCACATTAACTCGGAGAACAGCATAAAACGGGCCAGACATGAAAAATGAGCTGCTTTCTACAAAGAATTAACTGACGGCCTTTGGCTGCATAAGCTTTGTTTTAATTTCCTGAACTTGTAATGGTCCCTACATGGAATTTAATATCCATATGGACAGAGTTTTTTCCCACATAAAATAGAAGCAAACAAATGACCCCAGACCCTTCCATAAATAATGTTAGTTTCACCACACAACTCCTTTAGAGTCAGTTCCATTTTAATAACTGACTTTATTCATAAAACAGGATTTCCAGAAAAAACACAAGCCTTCTCTTGTCATGTTGCCTGTATTTTTTTATTTACCATATTGTGTCCATAAGATTAGACGCAAAAAGGAAAAAAAAACCAAAAAGCTTTAACACAGAGTAAGTGTTTCTTGTTAACAAATTCTGACATAAACATTCATCCTGACTTGGTTACTTTAATGATCATAATATTCTTATTTTCTTTTTGTTAAAATACTGTTAAGATTTCCAGTTGGCTGCAAGAAGCATTTAACTCTCTCCATTTATGTTACTGACTCTTGCTCTGACTAATATTCGTCAATATTCGGGCCAGACCTACACCAGTATCACATGTGGGGAAATCATGCTTTGCTAATGTACCATATCTCCCTGCTTGACCCTGTCTCCCATCAGGTTAAAATCCCCCAGTTTCCCACAGCTCCTCTTTTTTTAAAGCGCCTTCAAAAGTGACATGGACCATGCAGTCATAGGCAGATGTTCTGTCATTTAATGGTGATAAACAGCGATAGATTTTTCACGGCCATATGAATGTGGAAAAAAAAAAAAAGAAAAGAAAAAAAGGCCACTGTCAGTAACTAAAGTAGCAGATGAAACAAAACGGAAAGTGTAACAATTTGAAAACTATCGCTCCGAGATCATTATTCATCGTTTTTGGGGAAAAAAGCTACACTTCCCAGGTGAAAATGCGTGTTTCCAACAGACAACATTTATAAGGAAATGGTGGTTTTAACAAGCACAAAGATGTTTTTCTTGGTCCTGCCTATGATTGCCTCCCTGACCACAACCCCCTGACACACAGGTCTGGTAACATCATCAGACCCACACAAATCCATTAATTGACTTGGTAAGCCCGAGTCACTGCATGTAAAGTGAGCGTCATCTGCAAGCTGTGTTATATTTGGACTTGAATCAAAAAGGGGCTTAAACAGGCAAAACATTATATATCACTACTTTCTCTGCATACGTTTTATTTCTTTAAAACTATATGCATGCACTACAAAAGCATTTGTATGCCTTGAGTGGTTTTTTATTATTGTTGTAGTTGGAATTTTTGACTGACTACAATCATAAATGTCCATGCATTTTAAAGGGGGTTTATGTAAACCGACATTGGAGTAAAGCAAATAAAGTAGAAGGAACGGGACACACGGTTCTTAAATACACTTATTTTTTCAAATTATGGCCAATCCCTTTAGTCAACACTTTGTTGGACATTGTGTTGTATAGTTTTACAGTGCATATCAACAGTACTCGCTCCTTTGGTTGTTTTACTTTTTCTATTGCTTGGACAAACCAGTCATAATCAACATGTTTTTTTAATTGACCAAAAAAAACTTTATTTCTACAAAATAATTACAATTATATAAAATAATTTCACATTAAGTAAGCAATTACATAAATATTCACTCCCTTCACATCAGAATCAGATGCACCTTTTGCTGGAATCACGGGATGGAATCTGTGTGGATAGGTCTTAATCAGACTTGTAATTTTACTCCAAATTTCCTGGCAGAACTGTTCAAGTTATGTGAGGTTGCATTCGGATCAGATGTGAACAGCTCTTTTCAAGTCTGGTCACTTTAATCATAACCAAGAATCTTGATTAACCAGTGAATTGACACAGGTGGTCTTATACTATAATTACTTGAGTCACTGCACTCGGGTGATCTCTGCTCCACTCATTGTGAGAATACAAGCATCAGTTGACTGAACCTCTGCTGATTTAGGTCAGATACTAAGTTTGTGATGGGCAGGTTGCCAGTCCATCACAGAACTTGAATATTTACAGGACACATGGTATCACACGGTAGTTTTGAGTCCCAATTAACTATTCCACATTTTTTTTTATGGCTTCCAGCAAACTTTGAACAAAGCTCCTATGGCTAACATTCTGCATTGGCACTTTTCCTTGCCACTCTTCCACAATAAATACATACATAAATGTAGTGTAAAAAAAAAAAAAAATCAACTCTACATAATATTATCTAATATTTGACCAAAGGTTGACGTTGAAAAATTACCCAATGTTTTAGTAAAAAATTGTTTACACTTTAAGAGCACAGATAATAATGATATGAATAATAATGAATAATGATGTAATATATTTTTTATTGTCATAAAGATGGAAAAACAAAACTTAAATATGTTTCTAACAAAATTATATATATTTTTAAAATAAATGGTTTCTTTTTTTAAGTTAAACTCAGTATATCAGTTTAAAAACAGGAAAATCTAATTTTAACAATAACCCTAATTGACCTTATAGAAGGCAAAATATACTTTTTTGCAGTTTTAGGCCAACGTTGAAGTAGAATGTCATAGCTACATTTGCCTACATTAAAAAAAAAGTGGAAAAGTTTGACTTTCAAATTATACCTTGTGCTGTTCAACACAAGGTTAACTTGGCTGCAAAAGAGTTGAATGTATCTGGAATACAAGTCTAAATCAAAGTTACATTTTTAAAATATCTTTACTATGAATGAATTGATGTCACATTTCTTTCTTTGCATACTTAAATTTTTTGCAGTAGTGCTGTTGATCACATCTTCTACCTAATAGAAGTTTTGTGTGCTCCAGTAGTGTATGGTTTTTGTACGGTGGCACCAGAGCCTCCACCTTCATGAGCTCGGGACAATAAATTGTGTGTAGTGATAACAATCACAACCCACCCAGCACAAATCCTTTTTTAATCGCTTCTAACAAGAGCAGCACACATAGAGACCCCTTTTTTAGTAGGTGCCTTCAGTTTTCCACCACATTAGTAAGGCCCTGGAGCAACAGAGCAGCACCAGTGAGGACTATAAAAAAAAAAAAAAAAAGGAATGAAGAAGGAGGGAACACGAAAGGGGAAAAACTGAGCAATCATGACTGTGTTTATATGTCATACAAACCAAATATATATGTACACATCATAAAATTACACTCTACTTAAAAGAAGAAAAGCCATACTATTTCCGTGTAATCATCTTTTTAATCACACACATGCTTTCTTGAATAATTTTCCAAACCTTCTGGTTGTTATGAATATACAGTGCAACCGAACAACGAGCCGGGTGCTCCGACTCGCTGCAGCTGTTCAGCCTTCACTTGGCATCTAGAAAGTTGAATGGACAAAAATAATAATTTGCAGTGGTGGGTGGAGATTTTTTTAGACCTACTTTGATTTAACCTTTTGTCTTGACACTAGAGGCTTAATTTATCTTGATGCTGCTGCTGGACCCTCTCTATGGGAAAAATCTTGCTTTTATGTTAAGCAACTACAGTGATTCTGTAAATAAGACATGTTATGCTTCATTTTACTGCTGACAGAATAAGAGACCCACACTGCAAGTAAATGATAAATTCTTAAAATCACAACTTTATAAACTATTATACATAAAGATGCTTGTACATACATTTCTATACACAGTCAATGATTTTTCACGTTTGTCTTTTGTTTGCTTGTTTGTTTTCATTTGCATAAAATCCCAAGTTTTCCATGAAATATAGGCAAAGCTGGAACACACTCAAAAACATTCTGAATGCTGCTGTGTGACCTATCCTGTTTTCAGCTTTGAAACCACTTCAGAAATATTCAAAGCAATGCTAACGAAAGTCAAGTCTGCGCATCATCTCCAAGAAAAGGAAACAATCTGCTTCAAGCATGCTCTTTACCATTTCACAGCTTTTAAAATGTTGATAGCCGGAAAAACTCTGTTCTGCTAGAAATGCTCTCAACCTCTATGTTCTTTCAATAGGCTCAGAACTTCACATCCCTCGCTATGTTCAAAGGTACCAAATCAAAAATAAAAAGACAGATTAGATTGAGGTGAGAGGAAAAGTTGATCAAATTATATTTTTAAAGGATTTTAAAAAGGCTTCATGAGTTCTTTCATCCAAGCTTTTTACTGAAACTCCCATGATCTACAAGTAAAAAATTTTAATTATGTATGTTTTTTTTCTATAGTCTTCCTCCAAACCATTTTAGTGCTTGATGTATAATCTTAAACTAGGTCTTCATTTATTTGAGCAAATTTGTATTATTTTGCCTAAAAACAATTAAAATCATTAGGCATTAGAATTTAGATCTGTAGCCTGAGCCTGACCTGAACTGGACTATATATCTTTAACATCAAATCAAGATGTCAGTGTGTGATTCTCAAAAGAGAGAGAGTTTTTTTTTTTTACTTTTTTAAACTATAAACATTGGTTACTTATCAACTTCATCAGCTTATTCCATTTCAAAAAGGTACAAAACTTCTAAACTTTTGTGCAAAATTTACAACAGTATAGTTTATATGTTGGCAAAAGAAATTAAAATTGCATAATATTTTGCATTCACAGTAAACTTAAGGGCTATGTAGGGTTCACAGTACTTCCTGTACTTTTCTGCCTGCTCCAGTAACTTGTTTTACTTTTCACTGTCACAAACGTCTTCATCTCTCCTCTTCCGTTAGCGCTGTGCGTCATTGTGCTTGTGTTGGCTGCTACTTCTACTGAGTTGAACAGGCGCTCAGTCTGTTGATTAGTTTGACCACTGCTAGCACTTTCTGACTGCCATGCAAGCTTGGTGGAAAGGAGAAACTTTGTTACTTTCCCAACTTTTCTCCTTGTAGTTGGTGGTCCAACAAGGCTCAACTATCAGATGCCCGCAGGCAAGCTCACCCACAGGTTAGCTCCGGGAGGAACCTAATCTGAAATAAATCTAATTTGCAGTTTCATCCAAATCTCTGAATCACTCTTAGTTTGATCCCTTTTGAGACCAATTTGCCATGAGAGACCATAGCAGAAGTTTGGGACAACATATTTCCTCAGGGTCATATTTGATTCAGGATCATGGTGTTTTCAAACCCTTCTGCCAAGTTAATGATAAATGGCCTGTACTTGTATAGCAATTTATCAAGTTCCAGGACTACAAAGTGCTCAACACTACAATAAGTCATTCAACAATTCCAATTCACGATGGTAAGTCAACAGTCTTTCCCAAACCAATTTTACAACTTGACACATAACACTCTGAGAGTGTCATATTGCTTAATAATAAACTTGTGTGGTTAAGTATGGAGAAAATGCGTTACCACAAAGGCAGCATTTTTTAGGTTGGAGGGAGAGAAGACAAAATGTTTAAAACATAGATGATGCAATTTCTGTTTTTCTTTTCTGACCTTGGTGTTCAGCAAAACCAATTTTCCTGATCTTGTTGTTTAAGGAAATGTGTTTCGCACATGTACATTGAAGTGGAACCAGGTTTAATTGCTATCCACACACAGCCAGAAGACATCGGCTACCATTGCTATTTTTCCTTGAAGAAAATTAAGATTTGACAGCCTAGGGTTACGATTATGTGAGGATGTTATTCATCAAAGCACCCAAACGGAATGAGGGCATTTATTCAAGCCTGAAAAATAACACACCTGAAATTCCTAATTGCTCACAAGGCTTTGTGAATTGGTTAAGAGTTTTGTTTTCTTTTGGCTTAAAAGAAAACGTGTTAGCCTTGACAAGAAACTCACAATAATGCAGAATGAACTATATTTTCAAGAGCAGTGCTAATATTTTCATAATAGTCCAAAAACCTTGCTGACAGTTCTTCTTTTTCTTGGATGGATTTAAGGATTTTGAGAAGCATCCCTACATTTTTCTGTTCAATAGTCATAATTTTCAAGGGCCTCACCTGAATGGAGTTTACAACATTTGGCAACACTCCACTGGATGAAAACCATGACTGGAGAAGACACTGTTTGAGAGCCGAGTCCATAGAGACAGGAAAGCTTATGAGCATCTTGGAGACATATGGTACAGATTGTCTGGAGTGTAATAAGATCAAGGTCCTAAAATCCCACCTCTATGCCTTAAAGAAATAGCAGCTGGAATGTGGTTGAGAGTAAAACACACAGTGGTAGAAAATTGTGAAGTGAAACAAAAGTTATGCATGGCAAATAAAATAAAATGCATAAGTAAAAACCTGCCCATATAATGTTTTGCTGTCTTGAGAGATTACTTTCTCACTTAATGGTCGAATGAATGAAACATTTAGGTAAACTAAAAAACATTATTTAAAATAATTCTGCATAACATCCTAAGAACATTACCCACAAAAATTAAATGGAGATCTTTTGAGATTATTTTCATTAGCATGTTCAGAGTTCATGGAAAAAAACATAGAGCTGAAATCAGGTGAATCATGGAAAAAAAAAAACTTTTAGAAACTCCAAAAGGAGAGTTAATGAGGCACTGCATTATATAAAAATGTAATGTACATTTTATGATGTATTCTTTTCCTTTTTAATTAATCTCCATTGGAAGTTGGTTCTACACTACACCTACGTTGGTGAGATCTGGAAAATCTGTGCGACATGATCATATTCATTTTACATTCCAAATGTAATACAAATGTTGCATGACTCAAATGGACTCAAAAAAAAGAAGTAAAGTTGTCACCTTTATAACATTTGTACAATTTAAATTCCTTCCCTGCTCCAGTTTACTTCTGATCCATCGTAACTGCTGCATTCTGATCAGACCAACCCAACCTCAAGGAAATTTACAAGCTCAAGAAACACAGGCAGCTCTCTCGTTCTGTATCGCCTTTCTCCTAAATCCTGAATATCAGAGCCCATGATCAACTGAAATCTAATTAGGGGTAGCAGCAGTATCATTTCCCTTGTGTTTTTCTTCTTCCCCTCCTGGTTAGAATTAGATCAGAATTCAGGCCTGTCCTCTCCCACCAAGTGAACCCTAACAGTCCTTTCCAGACTTCCAGATTAAATTACAGATCTTCACACTCCTGGAAACCCCTCCCCACCCTCTGCCGACGCTCCGTCTCTCCCATGCAGATGTGACACTTTCCAGAGACTGCGTTTTCTCATAACACATCTACACTGTTGGGGATGGAGACGAAGGATAAACAGGAGGAAAGGAAATGTCGCTCCAGTTTGGAAAAGACAAGTCAGTCTCGGATATTAGAGAAAATACTTTTTCATTAATTCCATTAGTTTTTTCTAATACAAAGCTTAAAACCTAATACAAAAACCTAAGTAGGCTGTAATATTTTTTCATGCAGTAACATTTTTTCAACAGTACAAATTCTCTAGAATTTATTCAATGAAGTTCCAAAAAAAACTCTTCCAGTGGGTTATTTGTCTAGTGTAACATAAATAAAACAAAAACGGAACTCATTTTTTGTATTATAAGATGTTTTGTGTAAAAATATAAAGAAATGTGATGCACAACATGGATGGATTCAAGTCCTTTGAATTTCTTCACCTTTTGTTATACTATAATCACAACATTCAAGTTAGTTGAGGATTTTTTTGTGACAGTTCAGCAAAAAACATATTTTTGGAAGTAAAAAGATAATTCATAATTTGTTCAAACAAAAATCTGAACAGTTTGTATTCAGATCCCTTTCACCATAATACCCCTAAATAAAATGTAGTGAAACCTATTTCCTTAAAAAGTTAGTTGATCAGTAAAAGGAGTCCATCTGTGTGTAATTTAATCTCAGCATAAATACTGCTTTTCTGTGATGGCTTTGGGGTTTTTTTGGAAAACATTTGTGAACAAACAATGTCATAAAGACAAAGACACACAGAAGATAGATCAGAGACTAAACTGTGGATACGTTTAAATCAGAGTTAAATTACAAAACAATTTCCCAAACTTTGAGCATCATTTTGGACAGTGTTAAATTAATCATGGGACAATGGAAAATGTATGACACAATGGTACATCCACCAAGTCATGCCTTCCCACTATGGGTAAGGAGAGTTTAATCAGAGAAACATATCAAAAGCCTTTTGTAACAATAGAGAAGTGACTACCATGGCTCAACAGCAGGGATCTGTTGACAGTAAAACTATCAATAATGCACTCCACAAATCTGGACTTTATGGAAGTGCAGCAACATGAATCCCATTGTTTAAAGAAAGTCATGAGAAATCCTGTTTGGTTTTTGCCACAAAACATCTGAGAGGAACACGGCAAAATATGGATGAGCTGCAATTTTCCGGATAAATCAAAGCAGAGGTGGAATAAAAAGAAATGCTGAAATAAAAAAAAAACTGTTAGATGCTGCAACAGACTAGATGCTCCTCCAGCTCAACAATAAAACACAAAGCTACAATTTAATAGATTAAATTAAATCATAGTGATGTGTTTGAATTGCCTAGCTGAAGTTAAAATTCAGAAGCTGAATTAGAAATTGCTGTTCAATCCAGAATGACTTAGCTTAAGCCGTTTTGGTAGAAGCAAACCCCAAAGAATTCTATTTGTAGAAAACTTGGTTCTACAAAGTACCGACTCAGGATGACTGAACGCAAACGTGTGGTAAACATTTTGTCAAAATTCTGAAAATCATTTATGTTTTCCCACCAGTTCAAAATTAGGTGCCCCATTGAGTTATTCTATCACGTAAAATCCCAGTAAAAACACCACAGACAGAAACACCCAGTCCCTCCTGACATCATGCATTTAGTTTTTGGCAGTGCCCTAAATCATTGATCTTTTCCAAACACAAAGAGGTGTCTGAAAATACAGTTGAAAAAGAAAAAAAATACTCAAAAACATTGAAGTGGTTTCATATGTTTAAAGCTTCGTTCATATTGCCTGGAGGATGATCTTAGAGAAACCGGCTAAAGAGGAGGATGGATTACTACCATGTGGTATTCATCTGACAGGAGAGGCATGCTTAGCATCATTTACAGTATTACCCGTCTGTAGGGCTGCTGTTTTACCTCTCGTACTCAGAGACACACCGACTCTCTCTCTCTCTCTCTCTCTCTCTCTCTCTTCTCTCTCTCTCTCTCTCTCTCTCTCTCTCCTTCTCTCTCTCTCTCTCTCTCTTCTCTCTCTCACTTGTACCGTTTCCTCCATGTGCCTATACAGACAGCTATCCTTTTTGCTCTGCTTCCCTTCCACCCTGAGACATGCGAAAAGTTCAGGATATGATCAAGAAAACGGGATTTATGCAAGCCAGATGAGCTAAATCTCACTCGTGAAGAACAGTCTTAAAATTATAAATAGTGTATCCACCTCCAACTTCACCATGCTCACGCATACACACATATGTGCGCACACACTCTTTTTATCCTAACTAATGCATTCAGGGGAGACAAAATTCTTTAAACATCTTACCTCAAAGTGATGTTGATGAATGGTTGTGTTTGTGCAGAGTACCCTGCAGATCGTTCATTCATACATATTCATACAGCATCTAATGAAATATATATGTGGTATGCATACATAAGAGCTTCTCTTAGATGCAGCTACTTGCAGACTTGAATATATTTTCTTGTGATTAGAATTAAGACTACCTTAGTTAGAAATGTGTTAATAGAGTGATAGAAGGAGAAGAGAGCTCAGTCTAAATGATTACTATCCTAGCCTGTTGTTTTACTAAGGTTGTCTGGATGTAGCAAGAGAAAAGTTTTCTGCTCTGCTCTTTTCATCCTATAATTTTGGATTTAAAATTTGTACATTTTAGCTGACAATTTTTGACTGTCCATATGGAGAGCGTTGCATTCTGGCGTTTGTGCACAATGTCAGAATGCTACCTCACATTGACGAAGTCAGAATGCTCATTTTTACCAAATATAATTTTATTAAGATTTTGGGATTCAAACATTTGATAAATAAGTGCAAGATGCACGACATATAATCTAGACAATATTACATTTGGTTTGGGTATGCACTTAAGGACAACTTTTAGTCGCAAATTTCCATGACGAGTAAAGCAATGTAAACAAATTATGAACAATTAGGAAATTATTTTTAATAAAAACACAACATAACGGACCTCAGTCTATGGGACTGAAAGGTTGTGTGTCTGATCAAATGATACACATACTACAGGGGACTGTGGTCTCAGCATTGATTTTCACTCATTCAGACTTTCAGTATAAATCAGTCAATTCAATCTAACTTTAATTGAATACAATACACCACCGATTTATAACAAATGTCTCAAAGCACTTAACAAAACAAGCATATACAATGTAGGAATATACTGTCAAGTAAATCCAATCACAAAAACTGACTGGAAGTCAATCACTTACATTCCAGTGCACAAAATATGCATGGAAATTGTGAAATGATAATTTGATTATACCAGTTGGTAAAAAGGTACTCTCCTTAAAGGTTTTGCACATAGTGTGACGTGTATTGTGTACAATTCAAGACAAAAATAAAAATTGACATAAAAATAAAGCTGCAATAACCTTGCTGGATAAATGTGCACAACCCTAAAATTATACTTTGTATGTACATGTAGATGCAATTTCATCATTCGAGATGAGACAAAAATGGGTCAGGAAGTCTGCCAAAAATCTGACAGCAACACTAAAAAGAGCAGCAGGAAATCCTGTTTAGTTCTGCTTGTTTTCTCCTTCTGACAACAGCCTCCTGTATTCTCCAGATGTCTGAACAGAGGAGTAGGGAGACAGAGGACTCTTCTTCCAATGAGCATATCCAGGCTCAGCAAAAAATATTTCAAAGTTTTGTGGGATGAGGTTTTAGGCAGCAATTCCAAAGATAATTTCTGCATAAAAACAACACAATACTTAACAAAAAAAAAAAGAAAGAAACCCATTGGGAAGCATGGTAGAGGCAGTATCATGCTCTGAAGGACATTTTTTCAAGGAGAACTAGACTTACTCAAACAAAAACCTTGAAACATCAACTGAAAAGATAAAGAAGAGGCATTTTATTGCTTAGATTTACCCAGGACAGGGTAAGCTTAATTGAACCAACTCAGAGATCTACCAGAGGATGAACTAACATTTAGCAATTATTTGTAATATTTATGGTTTGTTAGCTATTATAAGAAAGTGTTACAAGTCCTAAAAAATACTTCACAAACTTGCAGACTGCAGGAAGTGATATTTCACATATTTGAATAAACAAAAAAAATATTTTTCTTGTATTCATCCGTCTATTAGTTTATTCATATTTACAAAATTATGTGGCAGCCAACTAAACTTAAACGATATTTGGACAAAATATGTTCAAACAACTGATTAAGGTAATTATTTTTATCAGTGTCTTTTCAATAAACAGAGGAAGTAGTTTGCATTGTAAAATGAACTTTTTACCTAGCTAAAGAGACAACTTCACATCTGCCCCTTTCTTTATTCAGGTGTGAAGTAACCATGGTCTCAACTGAGCAGGCAGTTTGGATTCCAACTTCAGACCTTGGGAATTTGATCAAGGTCTTATGGATAATGTCCGACATTCCTGAAGTTACTTTTAACACTTTTTGGCTTTGATTTATGCCCAGGTAAACTCAGACAAACAACTTCTGTTGGCACAAGAGAAACTTAATTGTACACCCAGCAGATTCTCTATACGGTGGTAAGAGCTATTAAAATAGATTGGTCCTCCTCCACCCAAACGCTGGATCTTAAACTGCTCTCAGACATGCTTCAAGGCCATTGACTGAAACATTAAGGCAAAAATCAGCAAACATATACAACATCCATATAAGCTGACCTTGTGACCAGTCAGAAAAAAATTGCTGAATGAACACTCTTTGCAAAACTCAAACTCAGCACAGATTCTTTATCTGTGAGGTCTTGTCTTGCAGAACACAGTATAAAGTAAAGAAATTAAGGATATATATGTCCAAAATTGTTTTGGAACAACTATGTAAGTTTAAGACTTCCTGTTTATTCAATTGAAAATGATTTATATATATATGGAAATTTTTGTTTCTGCAAAAACTTTTATTCTTAAGTTGCTTCAGAGCAGCTATAAATCGAACATGAACCAGATGTGTTCTGGCTTGACTGCAGATTAAGTTGGTGCAGTAGTTGTAGCTACATGAGCAAGCTAAATATTGAGGTAACAACCTCAATATTTAGTTAGCAAGTTATATTTTTAGATCTGGTGTAAATATTTAGTTTTGAAAATAAATATTTACTTTGGAACTAAATATGTATTTTACAAACTAAATATTTAATTTGGAGCTGACTATTTAATTTGCACGTTGCTAAATATTTAGCTTGGACATGATCATTGAACATGTCTCCAGGAATGAAGATTTTAATGTTGTGTTTGTAGTCATGGCTTTGTTTTCTGTCTGGCCTTGCAGTCTGTGTTTGTAAAGAACTTGCTTCATTGTGGATAGTAATAGTCTCATAAGAACTTAAGGCAACCTTTTGGCAAGGTCTTTTGCAGTATTTTTGACACATATTTTGCACAAAAACACATTAGAGAGACAGGTTCAGTGTCCCAGAGATGAACAATATGATTGCTTGACATTCCTGCAGCATCTGAACAGAAAAAACACAGCAACGAAAGGCATCTGGAAACTGTACTCTACAATAAACCAGTATGATTTGGTTGATTTCTTTTCTATTTAACCATGATGGCACGCAAAGAAGCATTGCATTTACTATCCACAGATGAGCCTCCATTTAACTCAAATGTTTTAAATTAAGTCATTAGCTTAGCAAACTATGAAATCATATCGGCTTTCCCTAACTGTCTAAAGTAGGAATACTGCTGCTGTATCAGAACTAATGAATTTGAATAAAATAATTAAATATTATCTCTATTGGATTTAGCAGAAAAAAAAAATTAAACATACCTTTTGTCATTCAACCTGGCCTAAAATGGAAACAGTCCAATCAAATTTAATGTCAGTGAAAAAATACAAAATGTATCTTTCTCTACAAGATGTAAACATCTGATTTTCAGCTGTTGGTGCCATGCTACTTCGCTTTCAAACATATAAGCATGAATCCTGCAGGTATCTGTTGATTTTCTGTGAATTTCCGAGATTGCGGACTCTAGAAAAACCAGAGAGACTGACTAGAATGAAAACCCTTTCTGCAGAACTGAACTGAACCTTTGAGACACACAGTAGCATAGCCCTTTTTGTAATTATGCCTAAATGCTCTGGAATGATTACCCAATTATAAACCAATTGTCCCCCAAGTTCCTATGACCTCAGAGGTCAGTGTTTGTCTGCAAAAACAGCATTGCAAAAAACAAACTTTTTAACAAGGCTGAGTGCAAAGATTTTCTCTCTGCATGCTGAAGGCATTGCATAGAAATATCCTTCCCTGACAATCAACAATCTAGCTCAACTTTCCTTGACCATACACACAGTGTCCATAATAACTCAGGAAGAATGGATGCTTTGCTGTAAATCCATAATATTGAGCACTTACACTCGATCGAACAGTAGAGAATGAGGAATTCTAGTTGTCCAATACATCCTCCCTACTGATCCAAATCTCTTTCCTAATAGTTTCCCCTATTTTTCCAACCAGCTGTGTCTCAGATCCTCTCATTGCTTCAAACCCCGATCCAAGCAGCCCTGATAGCCTGTGGAGTGAGGAGCGAGGTAATCTGACTTGCCTCAGGGTGAATAGAGTACAGTGCCATGTTGAGCTGTGGATAACGTTTAAGGGGAGAGACATAGGCAACTGGTTTTCATTTTGTCTGTAGCTTTACATCTGTAATTACTGTTGTTAATAACACATTAAAAAGGTAATTGTGTTGCATATTTAGTGAATCTTGGTGTGTTTTTAAAAGAGGCCTTAAAACAGTATGTCACACCCTAAGTTATGAAAACAGTATATTCAGTGCACTGCGGTTCTGTTTGCGTTGATGTTTTATGGAAACAAAAACAGAGTCAATGCCAGTTACTAAACTACTTGTTTTTAATACAAATAATTGAGAGTTTGTATCAGTGGATTTTGACTTCAACTCAAATGCTGACAGTAGTTTTACCTTCAGGAAGAGTAATCATTTTCTTTGGCTCAGGTTATGTCAGGCTGGTAAAAGTTTTCACTTTCCCTCTTCCTTTCTCCCTCCTTTCACTTCTTTTTTCTCACTCCCTAACAGCATAAGTCGGAAATTCCTATTTTGCTTGGTCACCCAGGATTTATTGGACACTGGCTCTTTTCTTAGGATGTGGTTCTCAGCAGGTTAGCGTTCAGAAATACTGCTGATGAGTAATGGCTTCTGTCAGGAAGATGGCTGTTTTTCATTTCTTGATATGCACTTCGTTACATCTCAAACACCGCATGCTGCCACTGGCCTTTAACCCCATATGCACTCCAGAGTATTGTGGGTGCAAATACTCAGCTGCTTGAATTTGGCTCATTTTTACCCATTTAAAGGAAGAAAAAAAACATCACAAAAAGTATTGAGTAAATATTTTTTGACCAAATAATTAGCCACAAAAAGAAGCACATATAAAAGAAAATGGTGTCCTCCAAAAGTAGCCATATCTGTATTTGTCCTTTTTCTTGATACAATCACAAACTGAAGAATTTATTTGTAAATTTTTGCAGCACACAACAAAACAAAAAAATTGTGAAATAGAAAAATAATGTCATGGTTTTCAATAAAACCAAACGTTAAAAACTTTGATTTGAGTGGATGTTGGCCATATCAACAACTGCCACTGCTTTAATCAAAATCCAAATGAGGATCTGTGTCGAGTCTTAAAATTAACTGTTTACATGTGTTCTCCTTTCAATATTACTGCATTTCTAGTATATTAAAAAGACAAATGGTGAACTTGTTGGCTGCTTTCTTTTCTGTGCAAATCTGAAAACAGATCCTGAAATTTAAGCCTGAAATACTTCTGCAAAGCACTGGAAAATATATTTGTTGATACAGACTTCAAAATTAGCATGGTACATCCCAATTTATATTCAGAAGTATATGAAACTGATGCCTGACAAAATCCTGTTTATCATAATTAACACAAAAATATAAGTCAATTAATATCATCCTCTGCTATCACCTGTCATTAGAGAGTGAATCATTTGCTGCTCCTAAATGTGTATCACAAATGCTTTTAATTGAATAGACTAATTAAAAATGTTTTGTAGAGTAAGCCCTCCACTGCTAATGAGTTAGCCCTAAATGGCTCAATTAAATCAAAATGACAGTTTCAAACTCTCCTTGGCATTTACCTACATCCTTGAAGAACACATATCTCAATTTTTCATGTTAATAGAGCTCATGAGTATGATTAAGAAACTGTTTTCCATTTGTGCTGAGCGCGCAAACCAAAGTAATTTCTTCAAGTCAGCTTAAAAGCATTTGCATGCAACATGTTTCTCGATGACGTGAATTATGTACTTCTTGGCTCACATTGGCTCAGCTGACAGCCAACGCATGTGGCGACAGCTACAAGTAATTTACTTGTGGCTCTTTCACTTGAGAGCATTTTGGACAAACTTGCGATCCCTCCCTTTCACACAGCAAAGCATACACGCACCATCACCTTCATCATGTACAAAGCCTTCAGCACTGCAGTGCTGACAAGCAAGGGGCACACATGAGCGGGGAGGTTTCAGCTTCTCTAATTAATAAACGGCACAACTTCAAAGTCGCAGGCTTGTCAGAGAGACGCCCACACTAGCAAGAGCAGTTTCCCAGATAGCAATTTGACATATCTTAAAATTATTATTTCAATATTTTTCACAAACTATCTTTAAAAGATTGTTAGAATGTGTCCAAAATCAGAAATCTAAAAAGAAACTAATATACAAATGTTTAAAAAGGCATTATTGACATTTTCCTGTTTGCACATTGTCTGTCATTAAATAAAATATTACATTTCTCCTTTAATTAAGAAGTTGTCATAAATTTACATTTTGCAGTGTTGTTAAAAATGAACTTGCTTTAATTAAAACATGATGTTTCTTACTATGTCAACACTGACATTTGCTTCAGATAATTAGGTTGCGCATACAAAAAATCAGTAATAAAGTATATGTTCAATCAACAAATGTTTTACTCTTGTTCTGTACAATGTTGTTTCTTGTGATGTTCATTAACCCCACATTCAGTTACTGTTTTAATAGTTGCATACTTAATAGTTTACATCTTTGAAGTTTCCCCACTTTAGCTTCTTCGGTAACACCATACTATATTCCTCTGAGAGTGTCAAGTTGCTCCGCAGTGCTTTCTGCAAACAAAGATTGTATACAGTCCACTAAGGATGTGGTTTGGTTTAAAAGTGAAGGTAAAAAGGTAAAACTAAGTTTTTGTCAGCGAAGACACTTTGACAGTCTTTCCAACAATGTGACTTTTTTTTGTTTGTTTTAGTTGCAGGCTTCTTTTCCTACTTTTTTTTCAGGAAAGTAAGAATTTAATTTGCAGGAATGTCTAACAAGTGAAAAAAAAAAATAAAAAAATAATACATTTCATAAATTTTTTACATGTCTGATTGCAGAGCAATCAGTGCTGGTCTCTAAATATTTTATACCAGCCTTGACATTTGCATGGAACCAAAAACGTTTCACGACCCTGATTCTATTTCTTACATCTTTTACCTATCTCTTCATATTATATGTAATGACTCCATCCCCAGGGTAAAAGGCAGTACACCATCCAAAAAAGTATGATTGGAGCTGCTAATGGCACAAACATTAAAACCAGCCAGTATTTAGCCCCTATGCATGGACACATGTGTCAGTTTCCCTCCCACTCTAACTAGCACTGCCTCAGGCTCTCGCACTCATTGCATATGTTAGAGGTGCTGACAGAGACACAGTTAAAGATAACTGACCAGGTTTATCTTTCTCTTTTGTCTAATGATGAGTCTGATTTCACTGCTGGTTTTAAAGAGCATTTATTGCTGGAAGAAGCAGGTGTGTTAAGTTCTGACATGTTTGTAGTTTTCAGTTCCAGGTTGTCATTTTCCTAACAATGCAATATATAAACTTAAAATTTGAAGTAATGTCCAATTAAAATTAGTATCATTATTTTTACTATTATTATTGTAATTTTTTTAAAGTTTTGAATTGTATTATATACATATATGTAAAAAAAAATATTCATGTATTTAGAGATCACACCCAAGTTTGTTTTACCATGGTAAATTATTTTTCTGGCGTTAAAGGATCACTTTAACGCCCTTGCTTGTCCCTTGTCTGCTTTTGAAAAGCAGACGTTATGCTACAGAGACAAAAAGCGAGGCAAAAAGAAATATATCTGAACAAAGGGATACATGAGTATTTTTTGTAGTGCGAGAGAAATTAGGTGAAAGGTACAAAAAAAAGCACAACTGTTGACAGTTGGGAAATGAAATGATAACAGAGAAAAACGATGGTAGGACTGAGGGCTGGCGTCCCAAATATCCCACCAGATGTTCACCGATGCAGAGGAATTCTTCTCCATATTAACCTAGCTGTATTATTACAGATGTGTCTCCATTGGCCTGATTTACATGCAAGCACCAAGCAGGTTGGACTAGCCTTTCTGGACCCATTTCAATCTAAATGTCACAGGAGGCAAGAGGGAGCTGTAGAAGAAGTGGCAAACTGAGTAGTGGGAAAAGATTGGACAGAGAAGGGGCACCATATTGTGTCATAATAATGATTCTATTCCAAGCAGCTGGCCTTTGGAACAAATTTAACCGGCTGTTTTGGAAAGCTGAAAGAAAAAAAAAGCCAAAGAAATGTGTGCTTGGTTTTCAGTGCTTCTGTCCAAAGGTTTTGCGCTGGAAGGCTGGAAGGGATATCAGGCTGAATTAAAACTAAGACGCTCTTTAACAGTTTCCAAAGGAACAAAATAATTTAAAAAATTGCTTTAATCACAGGAGATCATCCTTTTAAAATGATCTGCACACATTTATGGATAATTAAGCGTTCGTATGAACTAAGTTGAAAAGGCAAATATTGCACTTTAAGTGGTTTGTCCACTTGGGCATAATGCTTTTGGTGAAGTTAGAGTGAAAATCCTAAATTTATGGATGGGACTGAAATTCCTGCCTTCAGTTGACCGCCGAGTAGCTGCGCAGAAAAAAAATTGAGAGTGAGTATCTTGCTTGAGGATATGTCAACCACAGTTTGCTGAAATGGGGAGGAAAGTTCATCAGGAAACTAAATTTTCCAAACTCTTATGGAAATCTTTGACAGATTTATGAGGCAGTGGTACCTTTTTTTTTTTTTTTTTTTTTGCTTTTGGAAGGATGGGATGAACTTGAAGACGCTGACTCAACAACTTATATATAAAGAAGTCCAGGGTGGAAATTATGAAAAAAAAATGTATGTGAGTATATTTTATATTTTGAGAAACAAAACATGGGCATGGTTCAAGCAAATCAATATGTTTGTGGTCAAAGCAGTATTTGGTAGGTTGTACTTCTTGGTTACTTTACTTAAAGAATAATTGTTTTCTATGAAAAACTTAACAGAGGCCATGTTTTTATTTTCATTTTTATTTTTGTTTATTTATTTATTTATTTTTTTACTTTAGGTAATCAAACACTTTATCACTCATTGTTAGTATTTATGCTCCATTGACAGTTACATTTTGATTTGTTGGCCAAAATTTACAAAGGCTTTCTTTAAGAGTTTAAACTTCTCATTATCTACAGTTTAATAAATTGATGTTCTAGTTAATGTGACAAAATTAGAGCCAGGGACTTTAATTTTGACGAGTTAATTGCATACATTTTAACATGTTTAAATTTTTATGCAATTAATTGCATTTTCTCTCATCCAAAGGCATGAGCCGGAACCTTTGCCTGTAAATCTAACACAATGTCAACAAACAACAGTGTAGGACGACAAAACCACGTTTCTTGGCCCATTACATTTAAAAAATAATCTGAGGAGATGCTGGAAAAGACTATTGCTGTGCGCAAGTAGTGCAAAAAGGAGTTGGCCTACCATCAAAGCTTTTCAAGCCTAAAATTCCATCTCAATGCTGAACATGTTGCAGCAAGCACAGACTTCCCTTAGTTAATCTCAGTGTCCACAGTTCACATTTCTAAAGAATTATTTTTTCAAGAAAGTTAAACAAATGATCAAAAACATAATGGATATAACAGCACTTTGCACCACTCTGATTGCTGATTAATCTAAATAACAGATTAAAAACAATAAATATCTTTGTTGTGGATCTCATATGCCTATTTATTCAATAAATTAGCAGTCAAAAGGCTTCTTGAATTGAATGGGTTTTTTTTATTAAAAAAATTGACATCAATTATGAATCACTATTTACAGACCGTGTAAATCACTTGATTAAAAATTATGATTATGATGGAGAAAAAAAGTTAAATGGGTGTGAATACTTTGTAAGGGCTTGCATAATTTTCTTTGTCTTTAAGTGCCACTTTCAGTATGCCTGCTGGACTTGCCAACAGTGAGATGAAGGACTACAACATAAAATTATCACTATTAAAAAGCAACAAGAAGAATTAAGCACAGGGATCCTAATGAAACTGTAGTCATAAAAGTCGTGCCTACCTTGAGCCTTAATAAGTTTTGTTTTTTATGATTGCTATAAAATAGTCCAAATGTTTTTGGAGGAAATGTCTATGAAAGTATATCATCTGTTAAACGCTAACTCCATCAATTTTATCTCTTCTTATTTTACACTTGACAAAACAAATTTGAAGTACTGTCCTGCAGCAAGATGGTGACAACATGCAATGGCTTTTCATTACAAGATCTGCAGCAGAAATGCAATAAATTCAGGAATACAAATAAATACCAATTATTACCCTGTCTTCTGGTCATTAACCAATGCTAAAACAAAGTACTAACACATGTTGCTCCTCTTGGGTTTCCTGTTTTGCTACTTTAGTTTGACCACAATTAACTGTTCCAGGAGAATTATGGGAAGAGAGTGGTGTATTTGTGCATTTGTGGGATGCATTCCTCAGTGCTCATCCCCTACTCATTCATTTTACTCTTCTTGCTCTCAATTCTTTCCATTTTCTTCCATCTCTCCATCACTGCCTGAGGCTCCTTCTAATCGTCCTCTGCTGTGCTGATTGGACTTTTCATTAGTCTTCTCCCAGAGGCTCTGCATGACCTCCTCTGGGTCACAGCCTACTGATTATACCCTTTCTATTCTTTTCAGTGTTGTCTTTATCAACTCCTTGAAGAAGTCAGGATGACACCTACTTTATCTGCATGGTTAAGTCTGAAATCTGAATTTGTCTTAAGATTTTCAGATATATTATATGTGTATTTAATAAAGGGTAAGAACTTGAATAGAATTGTAAATACCTTTTTGGGACATTTGGATGAAAGGTTATGATTCAGTTGACTGAAAAATATATAGATGCTGCGGTGAAACTACAGCCTGCCAAGAAAAAGATTTAGATAGGTCTCCGACATGTCGACTACTGCTCGGAATGGCTTAAGCTGTCTCTGCATATTTGCTGCTTGACACAAAACCCTTATTGGATCTTAAGCCTTACCTACTGCCCGTGACATGTCCTTGGAAGTCAACAAACCACCAATAAGTCAGTTACCAAAGGGATTTTAATGATGCAGCTAAATGCCACAGGCTGCCAGCTGAGCACGTCTGAGGGCTTGTTTTATTGTCGTGTCCTGTTTTTTTTTTTTCTATGAATGTGCTCTAGGGTGGGAGAAAGATATGTTTTTGCCATGTGACTAACCATGACCTTGTCCAAATGAAGACCATAAGTCCACACATCCACCCCAATCACACACTCTCACACACGCAGACACAGTTTCATCTCTTTACCCCAACCCTGGCACGCTCCAAAAACTGGAACAGATTACTCCCCTATGAGCTTGTTCAAAGCTCTGATTGCTGCTACATCCAGCTAGGCTTTCAAGTGGCCTCCTGTGTTCACAGCACCCCTATGGGTTAGGGCACACTGCACTACACATGGGGACTATTACCAAGGCCTGTTGAGGCCAGCATGGGGCACGCCGTGATCCCTATCCGCGCCACAACACTCTAAACACCCATTTCCACTCCCAATCACTGCATTAATTACAGTGATAGCTCTGTCCACAGCTTTCTTTGCAGTGGAGTGTTCATGCTGTCCTGTCAGAGCACACAGAGTCGGTAGTCAATGACAAGCATCATCAGCTGAGCTTGTTGTAGGCGGGTTTAGCACTTCCTGCACAGAACTTTGTCAGGATTTGGAGAAATATTTCATGAATTTACTGTTTTGAAAAATAACCAGGTTGATTAATAAAGTCAGATCCGTTGAAGTTTAAGTTTGTAAGGTACTAAAACGTAACATCAGTTTGTATTATTCTTTAGTTGTTTTTTGCATGTAATAATTGAGCTGAGAATCAGTTTGATTTAGTTGATATTAAAGGCTTGTTTCAAGTTGCCTGCTTTTTAAACACCATCTCAGTCAGACATTTAAAATGTAAAGAACAAGTGATTTACTGATCGCATTCTTAAAAAAACATACACATTATTAACAACATGCTGACAAGGATATATTGAAACAATGGAAGTAAATCCTAAAACCTAAAGGAAATAAGTAAAATCCTTAAACATCCTGAGCAATTTTGAGTTCACTCAGCATGTGAGTACTTACAGGGCTTACTGTGGACTAACTCCTACGTGTACACAAAGAGCTTCCATGGTGGTAAACCACACTGGGAGATTTATGACAAGTGAACATAGCATTAATGTTGTCTGCATGAACCTGATTTAATCTGTACCGATTTAAAATAGATACTGACAGAAAGGCAGAAGCATAACATGGGCAGAGCCAAATTTTCCCAGTCACAGCGTAATTATTATTTGGGAGCCAGAAGACAGGAAGCTGAAACAAAAACATGTGAGTCATATTTGTAAGGGAATAGTTAATTGTTCAGATTGAACAGCGATTTAGAACACCACTGAACTCCAAATGCCTCTGTGTTGAATTAATCTCCGATGAAATAGTTAAAAAAAAAAAACACAGACAAAAGAGTGAAAGGTAAAACCTTTTTAGGCAAAAGAAATGTTCAGTTTCATAAAGTAAAATGAGTATCTGGAAAAGGAAATGATTCGATACCTAACTCCCAATTTCCCCAAATGCAAAGTAATTTATAGCTACTACATCACATCCAATTAACTCCTCAGTTATAGTAGTGAATGTTGATTACAATATCGCCTTCCATTTTACATTTCCTCCTCTGCTCTCATGCTGTTTGCTTTGATTTAAAAGAGTAAAGCTAGTGTCAGAGGTTTCTATTTGCAGCTGTTAAGTTGTCGCCGTCAGTTGGCAGATCTTACTGTATATGAAGTAAGAGGTGCTAAAAGCTAACATTGCATCGGCCACAGAGGCAGTGAAAAATGTTTTGAATACAGAAATGCATTATTACATTTCAAAATAATAATAGAATCTACTTGTTCAGTGAGAAAGATAAAGAAATGGAAGAACATTTTTAAGAACTTTATTGTATAACTGTTTTAAAAATAGTTTACTGAAAATGGCACAAGGTATATATTCTGCAACTCTGCATCATATTTCATTTTATGTATAGTATACTGGGTAGGTCTTGTTTAAGAATCAGAATAAAGTCACACAGTCTAGGTTTGCCTAGCACATTATGCATGGTGAGTTTAACTGGAATGTAACCCAAACAAAACAAATACATTTAGTTTTTGAGTTAGCAAATTAGGCATAATGGTCTTAACTCTGACAAAATTTGGCATTAAAGTGTAATGATGGGTTTTGTGTAAATATGCAATAACAGGCTATAGAACCAGTGAGAAATAGGTCTGATTTCAATACTAAAACAACACATATACCTCATTTAGACATCAGTCAAAAACACGTCAATAGCCTATTTTTTAGGCTTCCGCAGGAAAAAAAATAATTTTGCTAATTTAAGAACCAAATATTTTGAGAATAGTAGGATATATGGCAAGATTGAATTTGTAATGCACATTTGCTGGTGGAATAACAGACATTTTAACCTAACGTGGTAATAGGTTTGAACTGAAACCTAGTTCGGTTCAATATTTGTGTTTAGATTTGTATTCTCAATATCGCAAAACAAATAATTTGTAATTGTTAAAAGGCGTCTTCAATTCATTCATAGCAATAGAACCATGATCAATAAGCAATACGTCTCCTGGATGAAGATGTTATTTCTGCAATTCATGGTATCCACTTTAAACTGTTCAATTGTGAGGTTTAAACCAAACGTAGTCAATTTAGCCAAGTTTAATCTAGACATTTATGTTTGGACATATTTTCATCTAAAAATGTTCACTTGTGTGGCATATGTGGCATCTTGGTTGTGAAGTGTTTTGAAGCAAATTCATGTCAAGGTTACGGTGGCCGTGAGGTGCAAAGCAATTACAAATTACAAAATCACTACAACATTAACGAAAACACTACAACATTAACGCAAAGCAATTACAAATTACAAAATCACTACAACATTAACGAAAACACTACAACATTAACGAATCACTACAATATTAACGAAAACACTACAACATTAACGGAAACACTACAACATTAACGAAAACACAACAACATTTACAAAACGGAAAAGGTAGGTCTCAGTGGAGACCTAAGAAATCGCTGATTGGACTACAGCTCGTTAGAAAACGGAAAAGGTAGGTCCCAGTGGAGACCTAAGAAATCGCTGATTGGACTACAGCTCGTTAGAAAACGGAAAAGGTAGGTCCCAGTGGGGATCTAAGAAATCGCTGATTGGACTACAGCTCGGTTTACTTTTAAACCGGAAGTTATTCTGGCTTTACGTGTTTTTTTAAAACATGAATGTACTTGGTGATCCACACATAGACATAATATAAGGATAGACGCCTCATGCACCGCTCTCCCCTATTGTCGCTGACTAGATTTAGGGCGGCCATCTTGAAGCGGTAGACCACTCCACTTAGCCTTATGTGTTTAGCGGGCAAAATAACATATCAGCGCATTTAATCGATCATAACACACTTTTTTGTCATTGGAAACTATATTCAGACATCTATCAAAGCTACATTTATAAATAATTGTATTATTTAAGTATGTTTTTAATACATAGTTCAGCATTTTTAAATATGATTAGTAGCTATAACAATAGAATAGGAATGGAATATTCTGATATCGATGTATGATGAGCATATTACAAAGCACACAGCCGTGAATAATTTATGGTGAACGGCTGTGTGTATAATTTATCATAATAATACATAGTTATACAACTATACAATCACAAATAAATAATGATTAATACTGAATAATATATATTGGATGCATGTTAATATGTATGTATGTATGTATATACTGTATATATATATATATATATATATATATATATATTGCCTATATAAAAAAAAATCTTAGATTGTAAACAAAGATCAAGACAAATATTTCACTCCACAACTGTCAGTTAACATCTAATTTGTTTTATAGAATTACACTTACATACAAATTAATTTGTACAAATTTCATTAAAAAATATATGTATATATACATACATATAAACATGCATTTAATATATATTATTCAGTATTAATCATTATTTATTTGTGCCATTATTAATTAATCATTATTTATTTGTGTTTGTATAGTTACATAAATATGTATTATGTAGTGACCATTTGTCCAAAAAACTTAAATTCAAAAATCAAAAAACTCAAAACTCAAAGGTGATCAAAACAAAAGGTGAATCAAACTCAAATAGTCACCTGATGCACATGGATTCTTGTTTATGCAGCAAAAAGAAATCAAAAGTCTAAATATGGTTCTTTGGTTTTATTTGCAGATCAGGCCAAAGGTTACAGGTTTCTGCTCCCACTCCTGTACCTGTTCACTGACTGTCAAAATGAAAACCGATGTGACAGATTAGCTGGTAAAAAACCTTGTGACCACCACATGCATAATAAGCTACTTAAGACCCACCTACTTATACCGTGAAATACCCACATTCCAATCTGAAATTAACTAATTAAGTGAATTACTAAACAAAAAACTTATTCTAAACAAAAATTAAAATAAAAATTCTAATGATAAATCAATTAGAAAATCAAACAAATGCTAAGAATAAACTAAACAATTTAAATTCTAAGGTTTAACAAAACAATGGGACAACAGGGACAATAATATCCCTGTTGTTTTGATTGGCAAAGTAGGAGGGACTATCGTTCTAAGATGGCCGCCGTATTTCCTGCGCCAGAACAGCCAATGCGGGGTCTACTCTTATATTATGTCTATGCTCACTCAAACGGAGCGTGCCAGAATAACTTCCGGTGAACCAAAAGTAAACCGAGCTGTAGTCCAATCAGCGATTTCTTAGGTCCCCACTGGGACCTACCTTTTCCGTTTTCTAACGAGCTGTAGTCCAATCAGCGATTTCTTAGGTCTCCACTGGGACCTACCTTTTCCGTTTTGTAAATGTTGTTGTGTTTTCGTTAATGTTGTAGTGTTTTCGTTAATGTTGTAGTGTTCGTTAATGTTAGTTTCGTTAATGTTGTAGTGTTTTCGTTAATGTTGTAGTGATTCGTTAATGTTGTAGTGTTTTCGTTAATGTTGTAGTGTTTTCGTTAATGTTGTTGTGTTTTCGTTAATGTTGTAGTGTTTTCGTTAATGTTGTAGTGTTTTCGTTAATGTTGTAGTGTTTTCGTTAATGTTGTAGTGATTCGTTAATGTTGTAGTGTTTTTGTTAATGTTGTAGTGTTTTCGTTAATGTTGTAGTGATTTTGTAATTTGTAATTGCTTTGCACCTCACGGCCACCGTACAAGGTGTACAAGTATTACTCTTTCCTTAAGGCCAAACCATCGTCTAAAATGTTCTTTTTTGTAGTTTTCCAAGTTCATATAAAGATTCTAAATCTTTAAGATTTCAAAGAACTTTCTTAAGTTCTTGAGCATTTTGGAATGAAAGTGATGGCTCATTTAAAAACTAATTTAAAATGTACTCATAACGAAACAAAACAAAAAATAGTAAAATACCCATTAAATTTGAAGAGATGCTTTTTTAGGTGCAAATGGCCATTTCAACTCCCTTCCGCCTGACGCAATGGCTCCCTGTTGAAGTGGACTGCATCACTATTACAACAAAAAAATGTGTGATTCCATCCCATTCAAGCAGGAATTGTGGTCAAATTCATATGTAACAAAGGTTGTACTGTAATCACAGCATATGTTTGCCTCACATTTCTCAGTGATGGAGGTTTGTGCAATCCAAACACAAATCTAACACAAAGCCAAACAGAACAAGAGGCTTGTGTCCTCAAAGAAAGGCTGCCCCATTAGAAGTCAACATTCCGTTTTGCTCATGATTCGGGGTTACAGTGCTGCATGTGACCTCACCTGTCACCATTTAGCTGACAACCACAGTATGGTAACCTTGTTAGATGCAGGGCAGGAATGGCCCTTCCCTCATAGATAACAATCAGTGTGTCTGTGAACTTCGATATGACACAAATATGAACAAAACTGCAGCTCTGCAGCAAAGCCCACTCTGGAGAACATCAGGCGTGGACAGCTTCACAGGGCAGTTCCCTGTCATAAAACCCTGTTATGTCTGAGGGAATTTGGCTGGCAATGTCTCAAACCTCTTTAGAGAAATGACAGAGTAGAAAATATTTCTTTTCAGTCTTTCTCTTTCCTCAGGATATTTCTATTTTTTTTCCCTTACTGAACAAATCTTCCTTGTGTTACTGATGTGTGCCGCTGGATCTGTAAACATCACTCACGACAGATTCCACTGGAGAATTAGAAACAGCTGCAGTTTCTGTCTATGAGCTGGGAAAACTGAGTGTTCCTTTTCACCTTTGTTAAAAAAGTCCCCCTCAAACAGCCGTAGAGGTGGTGTGACAGCGGTCTGCACTCTGTCACGATCACATCACCCATACTGTGGGCAATTAAAAGCTATGCAGGTCAAAATAAAGAACCAGTCCTTCCCTCTCAACAAAATGGACGGCCAGATTCAGTGTTCTTTAGAAAAACATAATGTTTTGATTTGTGATGTGTCTATAACACATTTTTGTCTCTCTTTAATTTTTTTGACATGATTTTCATTTCAATTGTGTTATAAATAAGCGTTGAAGAATGAGAAGAAAATCATTAGTTCTTATAAAGCAGTTTGAATTAAATCGCACTAGAACCCAAAGACAACCATTAGGGATGTAAGCTACTTACAAATGTGTACATTTTTGATACAGTCAAATATAAAACCAGAATCTAAAACATTCTTAATTTATTTTCTATGGGTTTTTAAGCACAAGGCAGTACAAGACTAAAATTAAAGAAATCTCAATTTTCTTTCCACTTCCACTGCTGCTGCCCTTGCTCTGCTGCTGCTCTATTTATCGTCAATAAACTAGGAAATGTGATATACAGCACATCAGCAACAGCTCATACGCTATCAGTGATGTCATTAATTTACAAGAAACTCAACCAGCTGTACATTGGTTTGATTCCTGTGAACCTCCCTGCTGCTGATTATGCTGAAAGGGACAGATTTATTAATGGCTGCTTGTGTGGCATTTATTTCTGTGAGAAAAAAAAATCAATAGTGCCAAGTTTAAAGAGAGAATAAGAAAAAGCATATGCTTGGCTTCTATACAAGGCCATTTTGCATTAGTCAAGAGGAAATATACAACAGATAAATACTAAGTATTCCAAAAAATATGATAGAAAACACCACTCCAAAGGGGCTGATCGAAGTGAAAAGTAGAAGTGAAAAAAAATGCATATTACATTAAAATAATTCCCAGACCTTCCCTCTTTCAGTTAAAGGGAAGAATTTGAAAACAAAAAAGGATTTGCAAAAGCTGTGGGAAAGTGTAATTAATCTCAATATGCATAACTGATTAACTGTGTCAAAATCTCTCTGGAAGAAATAAGGGAGCATGCCACACAAATTCAGACAATCTGTTCTCATTGCACTGACTGGAAAAACAAATAGGGAATACCCACATCTTTTCTGTGGCTGTTTTCTTCAGCTTAGGAAAGTATTTTAGTCATTTATTTTACTCTGCCTTTAAACCCATTAAGACCCAAACTTTTTTTTTATAAGAGCCCCCCTAGGACAAACATTTTTTTAATCACACTATTTACCAGAGTAAAATATGACAGAATAACCATAAGCATAAATTTGCTCAACCTACCTTACTTCAAAACTTTCATTGTTTTGCACTACAGAGATATACTGTATAAATGTGGAGGTCTGGTTGGAGCCTTGCTTTACCTTCTTTGGGTTTTTCACTTGTGTTAGTAGAGAAAAAGAGTGGTTGGAAGAAAATGAGTTTCAGCTAAGAATTTTGCTTGAAATGCCATTCAATATCTGAAATACTGAAAACTGAGTATTTTCTCTTTCTTATAATTGTTTTTTTTCTTCTTTTTTCAAAATTTGCTGGCTGCACCTGGCATCGAAACTTAAAGGTGCTCTACTACCACCTACTTGATTGGAGTGCAAACAGAAATAATGTGATAGGGAATTGTGTGTTATTTGATATGGTACTTTCCTGGTCTCGGATTTAGTGAGTCAGTTTTTGATAAGAAATGTATAAAATTTAAACTGGTTGTTTCACCACTAACTAGCTACCATGATACACTTTATTTGCAACTGATGATTTGGCTTCGAACATATAGATAGGTACGCAAATTTATTCTCAGTGGAACTCCTTAACGTTAGATTCTTAGAGGAAGTCACCATAACTCTTGTTGGAAAAAGCCTATGAATGCACTTTTTGAGTGGGAGGTGGGAGTTGTATTCTGACAATATATAGCAATGTGGTGTTGTATGCTTCTTACTACCGTTTCGTGTAAGTGGAAGTGACACCTGCAATATGGCCCTGATCATTTCCTATCACCAGACTTGCACACAGCAATATTATATCTGAAAACCACATGGCCTCAGATTTCGGCATAAAACCAGAACCAGTAACTTGATAATGATATAAGCCGATAATATTTGAAGAAGGATTCTACCACAGTTGTAATTCACCTCCTTTTAAAGTGAATCAGCCATAAAATGCAACTCTAGCAGCACTGTCCCCTCACTCTTTTTCTTGCTAACGAGAGGAAAATTCTTGGTCTATGGTGATTTCTTGTGGGACCCAAAATGACTTCATTTTCCTTGAGTATTAGAACAACAATAACATTTACCAGGGATATTTTCTCAGTAAAACCACAACTGTGAGACCACTAAAATATCTGAGTTTTATTGAAAAAAAAGGGGAAAAAAAACGTTCCAGACAAACTTTATTTTGTGTCTCCTGTGTCTCAAACATCCAACACACACACACACACACACACACACACACACACACACACACACACACACACACACACACACACACACACACAACATTTTCCTTGTGTATTTGCATGGAGATTTGTGTTTGTGCATTTGACTGTTTGTGTATTTTAATGTGGGAGTGTGTCAGTTTAAACTATGTGTATATCTTTCTCTACACCATCAGAAAAAAAAGAAAAAATAACTTTCTCTCAGCCACAAAATAATTGGCCCCCAGAGCCATTATGAGTGGCTCACCCATGTGAGCAAAGAGTCAGGGCTGACCAGCACTTGAAGATAGAAGTTAGATAACATTTGTTGGATTTTTCTCAGCTATGGCAAGCCCGTTGATTTTAATTGATACAGATTCCCTGCTCTAGCACAGGTTTTTATCTTTTTTGCATTATCGCTCTAAACTTATGAGAATGCATTTCTACAGTGTAGTCAATGTCAAACTCTGGTTTCGGAAGAAGCAGAGTGGCTGCATATCACTGGACCAGATCTTGACTACTGTGCAACGTCTGAGGATGTCAAGAAAGTTTGGTTGTTTGGTCCACCTGCTTTGTAGATCTGGAAAGGCTAACAAACTTGTCGCTAGAGGCATTTTGCTGTGCACTGTGGGGTATTGTCTACCATAGTTGGAATTACTCTATCTTGTCCTTGTATGCTTAAAATGAGAGTTGGGCTTGTGTTGTCAGCTTGTTCACTGTGTAGACCTGACTTCCATCACATCTTAGTGTTTGTGGAAAGGATCTCAATCTGCATGGATGGTAGATTGTCTTCCTGGTGAACCAAAATGTCTTGTCTTAACTTTCTGTGGATTAAGTGTTGGCCTCTTCATCTCCATGACAATAAGTGGGTACTGGCCATTGTTCAGAGCAGAGGGTGGAGTAGCCAGGATGACAGTCTATTCTACCATCTCTGAGGCCACGGTTCTCAAAAATTGATTATTTCCTGTGGGCATCAGGTCAACTTTTGTATCTTGGTATCTTGTTTACAAATAGTGTTAGAGCAGGAGATGAAAAAATGCCATGGAGCTTCATTTTCAGTACTGTGGGTGATGCATTCAGTCTTTTGTAATAAACAAAGAACTGATGGAAAAATCAAGGTTTTTATTCAATTGAGTACCTTATGTGCCGTCTGCTCTGACGATTATATTGTTAAGCGTGTCAATCATCTCAGCCCTGCTCCATTAATCCTTCACATGATTTCAGTTCATTACTTTGTCAATGCGGGCCTTGGAAGTAAGATGGGGCTTCCCTTGGTGAGCTGCTGCACATGTGATTTACACTATTGATCCAACATCCTGATTAGAATTTTTAATTAACGAAGGAAGCTAACTGCCTAGAGACAGGAATCCGTATGACCCTGAACACGCCTGATGATTTTCATAGCGGTGCTGAGTCTACGTTAATTGCAAGCCTGATTTGACTAGCCTTGCCAGAGATAATATGCTGTGCCACGTTTGGATAATTGACCTCTCTCTCTCTTTATATTTAAAGATCATACAAGCCAAGAAGGGAGTGTGAAGTTACATGTATCACTGCCCCAAACAAAATAGAAATTGTGGCAGGCTTTACTGTGCACCTGTGCCCATTGTGGGTAATATTTTGCTTGTTTAGCTAATGAACACAAGATTCAGAGGGTTGGGAAATGGAAGGGGAGGGCATGCATTTCACAGACTCCAGTACCTTGACAATAATCTGTGCATTTCCCACAGCCAGGATAAGGGCCACTAGGGGTATTTCCACAGCCTAAAGGCCTTCCATTAACTATTAATCTTCTCCTGGAGTGCAGCAGGGGAACCATGGAGTCACAGCTGCCATCACACTGGATCTTTTTTTTTCTCTCACCCCAAACAATCCACAGCTATGAGGAAGGGTAATTAATTTTAAATAAAATACATGGTTATGCATAATTTATGCCCAAAGCCCAGAGCTACCGGTGTTAGACAAATACACAAACTCCATACTGAATTACCAGTCATTTGAGCTGAAAGGAAGAGTGTGGATTGTTGCATTTTTAGGGTTGTGGTTATCCAAACAAAACAAACATTTTAAGAAGTATCATTAAAGGTTTCTGGTGTTTTTACAGTGGGCTGGTTTGGAATGAAGAACAGTTTCCATGCAGTTTATAAAAGACAGTCTGTTTGGTAAGCTAGCATATAGGGGTTATAAATTGTCTCTACACATGATTCCAGATATCTTACTGCCATTCTTCCATGAAACCATATTTATGGAATGCAAGATTTAACAGTTGTTTTATATTCTGCACCTGAGATATGGATCTCTGCAGCTCCTCTAGAGATACTTTGGGACAATTTGTTGTTTATATTATTAATGCTCAATAATATTCCCCTTTCTGCCCTGTTATACTTTAGGTATACAACCATGTGCTGGAAAGTCTGTAGTTGTGTTGTGGTTTGTCACAAGTGAACTGTTTAGTAATTTGGTTACTTTTGAAGGCAGGTAGGAGTAATCAAGTAAACAAGACTGAAATAGCTTTTTGCCTTGGTATTTATAAAAAACAAAATCAAGGGGTGCTGTGGTGGCGCAGGGGCAAAGCACACCCCACATATAGAGGCATTAGTCCTCATGGTGGTGGTCGCAGGCTCGATTCCCGGCCTGCCGACATCTGCCACATGTCTTCTCCCTCTCTTCATGTATGACTGATAAATCTGTCACAAGACAGAATGTGTTGATATTTTTAATGGAGAAATTAAACATTTATCAAAGTCATATATAAATTACATTTAAAAAAGTAAAATGAACCACATTAAAATTTAACATTAGCATAATAAAATACTAATCTAGGCCAATGGAACATTCTAAAACTATCGACAGTTATATCAAAATGGTAAAGAAATTATAGGAATGTTTTTGTTTTGATTTCAGAGACACAGAATGACCATCGTTCAGTTTGGGATAACAAAGAAACAGGCAGAAAATTAAGAGGGGCTGCAAAGGAGAAAAAATGGTGGAGGATTAAACAGAAAGAAACATTCCCTAGCTGCCCCTGTTAATTGCACAGAATTGGAAGCAGATGCTCAGTTGCAGTGACGTTATCTGAGTAGACCTTGAAAGGCCTTCTGGTTTGAGGGCAATGGGAGTTGTACAATAGATAGCAGGGAAGACGAAGAGAGATGACAGGAAAGATCAAATGTTGCCCTGGTGTGTTAGCTTGTGCAGAAAAGCAAAATAACAGATAATGAGTCTAGTGCTGCAACTACGGCTTTGTTGATGCAAAAACTTATAACCAACAATGAGAATGACTGACATAAGGAAAATATGCCTCTTACTACACTACATAAAATTGGTACAATGAAGAATACAGAAATAATGGTTCTAAAGCCTCCAGTTGTCAAGGTTTTGATATTTCAGATGAATTAGGTTTTATTTACTAGGTAGTTTACAAGGGACCAAAATGCACTTTGAAGATATACTAGCTACTCTCATCAAGACTAAAGATATATTTAAAATGGTGCTGTCAATCAATAAATTTTTTTTATAAGATTAACCACACTCTGGTGCTGTCAATCACTATGCCTAACTTTGTAAGCTTAAAACATAAATAGGAATGGAGTTTTGCAAACCCCTCCTCCTGCTCTCCAATCAATTAAAATGCAAGCAATTATCAGATATTTTTTTTTAGCAGAAAGCAGGTAACTTAGTTTCCCAGTACTCAACATGAACTAACAGAAACTTACTCCACTAGACTTTCATGTAGTAGCAAACCTGTTCAGTGGACGACTGACAGATAAGACGTAGTTTATGTGCCCCACTCCTTTCTGATGCTGTCATGGCAGCATCAGAAAGCAGGCTTCACACAGTGAAAAGGTATTTGCATTTTGTCAAATAGTTCAGAAAATCAAAGATAACTTGAAAACTACAAAAAACAGTTTTCAAAGATTCTAATAATCCTAAAATTATGTATAAATTAAAGAAATGCAGAATATGATTATAATCAGCATAATTAGTTTATAGTGAACTTTACAACAGGGAAATCTCACTGTAATTATTCCATTCAGTTAAGCTCACAATTATACCTCTTGTAGATTAAGATTCAAAGTAATCTTTAATTCTTATATAGAATTGAGATAAAGAAAGGGTGTTGCCAATAAGGCCAGCTCTTCACGAAAGATATGCACAAGAAGCTGGTCAAAAATTATACAAAATGCTTGATTGCTGTGATGCTAATTAAGAGTTTTCTATATGTTATTATTGAGGTGCTATTTTGTTGCTAAATGTATAGAAAACTAAATATAATATTTTCAGTTCTAACACCTGATTTACATTGTTTTATTATCTTTTGAGAGATGTCTTTCCAAATTCCTATCGGAAACAAACTCATTGTTTCACTGGAAATAATCTTAAATCTCAATCTGCCAAGGGAGAAGAAGAATTTTGGGCTTAACTGTGTATTACCTTTGAATCTGACCTTTCCACGTTAAGGGGTTTTTGGTTCAGTTTTTCAGGGAAGACATCTCCTGTGCCTGAGTGTGAGTTGTGATTAGCAAATGGATCTTAGAGGGACTGGGCCTTAGGGCCCTAACTCCTATAATTACACTCCATCCCTGGAGAGGGACCCTGGAGTGACAGCAGTGTAGTTCCCATTTTTACCAGGTCAGATGCTGCGATTGAGCACACCCTGTACTCTTGGCCCTATCCTTTTTAAAGAGCAATTCCCAAGGACCCCAGGACACCGGGAAAAGCTCCACATTGCCAGTGGGCACCTATTCTACCAACCTACTTTAATGCTGTGAGGCCTCTGCTCTCTGGCACTTGTCTGTGCCTTTAAATAATGATTAAAGAAGAGAAAGTTTGGACACATTTCTAATGCTTAAAATAAAAGTTTAAAAAAAAAAAATCAATGGGTGAAGGTTAGAATTATAATGCATGCATTAAAAAGGTGCTTTTTCTTGCAGTTGAAGTTTGTTCCATCTTAGATGCACTACCATTCAGAATGACACACTGGAGTTACCACAGTATGTATACATCTTTTTTATATTACATAAACCTTGCCTTGCTTCTATTTACTCTAGAGAATGTTATATTACACATCCTGTCAGTTGGACCTTTAGTTTAAGTGTCAAGTGTAAGTGCAGGGTCTTTCTGAAAAGGCAACAAATAAAATCAATAAACCTAATATCAATATGTTTTTTAAAGGGGGATCTCCCTTTTAATAAGTGACACAACTTTTTGTGTGAATTTAATTAATCATAATTTTCTTAATGTATTTCATGTAACTACAGGAAGAAATTAAACCACTATCAGACAGATGAATTTATCTTTTACATTTTTTATTTTTGAAAAAGGAGCATTTCTACAGTCAAAACCAACTGGTCTGATCAATACGTCTACCAGTACTTGCCTGCGTTGCATACATACATAAATGTGCAGACTAAGCTGCTCTACACATTAAAACCATGATCGTTATTATTGTGGTGCTTCCTGTGTTATATAGATGTAGATCCAGTTCCGTTCAAAACAATTTAACAAAACTTTATATATCTCATTTGAAAATTAAAAGTTGTAGCAATTCTTATGATCTTAGCTTCTTTAGAGTCATCATAGGTATTCATAGGTGTGGGCATGAAGACTTCTCTCTAGGATCTAACATGTTCTCCAGGAGTTTCACCTACAATTTGAAATGGTGCTTTGACTTTGAGCATTATGACATGTTATAAAATTATTCCCTCTTAAAAAACATACCGGAAGTCCTGCTTTGATTTTTTCATGCATTTTTGAGAATTCCTTAAATGTCCAGTGGCACCCAGTCAGGGGTGCCAACCAGTTGACAATAAAGAAGTAATGTTGTTTCCTCCAGAAGATCGGCTCTAAGCCATGTCTGGCTTTTGGCTCTACAAACTCAATAAATGCTCTTTTTCAGTTCGCTTCCTCCTCATGATTCAGTTTATTCTCTAACATTTATGTTCTTGTGCAATGAAATATTATCTTTATTTCCATCCAAAACTAAAAAAAACTGCACCGTAGTACATGGAGCTAAAACAAATGCTTTACTTTTCTATGGTCTTACTTATCATTGTCAGTTCAATTTTGACAATGATAAGTTGTCAAAACAAACAAAAAAAAACTTCCTATTTGGTTTCTTATTAAATTTATAATCCCTAAAATTACTCAGTGTATAACAATACACATCAAGAGACTGCACTGTTTCCCTTAAATGAAGCACGGAAATCTTTTCTTCTCTTAGTCCACTATATAATCAAATATTTTATCCCGGATTATCAAAAGGATGCAAGCTTTGATCTGACTGTATTCTATTAATCTCAGATTGGACTTTACAAAATTTGACCATGTCTGGAATCTGTCCATATCAGTCCATGTGAGACAACCAAGTCACCAAGTCTTTTGTCTCCAAAATGCCTCAGCATTTTGACAACATAGACTTAACCTGGGAGGCTGATGTCAAGCTGAACCTATTAATTTATGTCCAGGGTAAAGCCACTTTGTCACTGATAGCAGTAGGAGTCTGACATCTGTGGACATTCAAAGACGAGAGCTGCTGATTTTGTTCAAGCAGTTCGGATCTAATCAGATTTCATGCATTTTCCTTCAAGTTGTTTCTTCAGTATTAGCATTACAAATGCAGTAAGTGAAAAAAAGTTACTGTGCATCAGCATTTACAATTTATAGTTTTTTAAATATCCTAAAATATTTGCAAAACTTTCTCAGAAAGAAATTAGTCTTTCTGAATATTTAGTGTATAAAAATGGACACTAAGACATTTAAAAATATGATTTTTTACAACTTCAGTTCTGTTGGGTTTTTATCGGTTAATGTTTTTTCTATTGACCATTCTGCCAACTTTTAGTTAACAAGATCTGCTTGAGTGAGATATAAATGGAACTTTGGGATTGAAAATTCACCTCATGCACTTGGTGTGTTAAGATATAAGATGTTTAACATATTCAGTGGCAGATGGTTGCAGTTTTGCCCTCAAGAAAAAGATTGACTCACAAATCTCCCTGCTTCTTTCTTGGCAGATGTTAAGAGCATCTGATGTTTATGACTCTTCTGTAAAGCAGCTGACTACAGTGTATGGCCATGTTTTATCCCTGCTATTCACTCCCCGTTTCCTACAGTAACAAAGCAAATGCAAATAAAATTAAAATCTTTACATGGCTCACAAATTTGGTCCAAATTAAATGCATTCATCATAAAATGAGTAAATATATGATGTAAACTGTGAAACGTTTAGTACAAAGTTGTGTGGATAACAATCGGATTGTATTTTGAGAGAGTTGAAACACTTTAAAATTGATGTGTGACTAAAGTGAACAGAAGCGCAATAAACAGGTGTAAGTAAGCTAGAAAAGGTCAACTTGCAAATGCTTAAGCAATATCAAAATTAATGCATGCTGTGATGAACTGTAAACTATGAAATCGTTATCGAATGAAAATATTCTTAAATATATGAGTTTGCTTTTTGACTGAATTTTGTCAAAAATACTTACCTATTGGAAGATGATTATTAAGGAAATTTGTTTGTTGTTGTGTGAACAGGACTTACGGATTGCTTTCAATGATTATGAAATGACAAAACACTGATTACAAAACAACAGGCAAAGTCATTATCACTGGGATCTGTCTTTATTCATCCTGAAGACAATATTCTTGCCGCTCCATAGTCTGTGATTCTTCTCAAGATGCAGCTTTACTTTTCACATAAAAGACATTCTCACTGTGACAGAACAGTCAAGCGGGCTCACTCTGTCTATATTGCTCTGCTAGTGACAACACTTTAAAGATAGAACAGATGTGTCCTATTGTGCATCACTATAGCTTAGAGCTTTCCAAAGTTTCATCATGTATTTCTACATCAGTACCAGTGTTTCATACATCGTAATCCCCAGATCATCAGAGACTTGTTTTTTTTCTTGACAAGAACCTGGACAGATTTCTCATTTTAGAAAAGAAAACTTAATGTTCCTTTCCAAATGTAAGTTGGCTTATGGACCACAAAATATGGGCTCATTGTCTTTTCATCTAGCTGAGGTGGACCTTTGAGATGAAACAGCAGAAATAACCTGTCTGTAAATGTACAAAGAACTGCATAAAGTTCAAGTAGATTGGTCATTATTTCAAAAATGTATTCCTATGAAATCAGATTTTTAAGCAGTTGGCAATTTTGCCAAAAAATACTTTAGTTAGAATTGCAACAAAAATATTTATCATTTAGCTATGACATGGTAAATAATGTTGGTTTGAAATTTGAGAGACAGACAGTGAGAGAGGAAGAGACGGAGAGAGAAAAGTTCATTTAAATTAAAAATCAGTCAGATAGTTCTGACAGATTGTCTTTTGTAATATCATAGGTTAACACCGAGATCCGTTAGTTTGCAGGTGTTTTTCTTTTATCTGGTGATTACTGATTTGTCTCCCAGGACAGAATGCATAGTTTCCACTTTTCACATGCCACGTCATGCCTCAGATAGCCTATTTTCACTAGAGGATTTGAATATATGTTATAAAGTCTCACATTTTTCCTTCACTTAACTCCTTTATACCTCGGCCTTTCATATGTGTTCCCGTTGGGAACCAGAAACATCTGTTTCCTCTCCATACCACGATTTCCCAATAGAATTTCACTGGAGAAGGGTACCGACCACTGAGAACACATCAACAACCTTTTCCATACATGCAGCCAGTCATTCATCTTCTTGCTCATATTAAACTAGAGATAACTTTGTACATTCAGCAACCACAGCAAAAGCACTCAAAAGACTAAATTCTAGCATGTTCATCTTATCTGTACCGTCTCAGCATGTCAACATATCTACCTAAGCAAAGAAGAGGACCTGGGAAATAAAAAAAAGCAAAAGCACACAGTAGTGGGTCAGAGTTCATCTAAAAGTGATGAATGAGCAAATAAATATGTGTCCAGGATCTGGGCCTCAGAGACTAGCATTCCATTCCACATTCCGCTGCTGAAGACCCGGCTCAACGCAGGGTTCCCCATAGGAGCGCTGCTCAACCTGAAAAAGCTGTAGCCTCAACCTGGAGCAGTTCAGTAGAATAGGTGGAAACACATGACATGCTCTGTTGTAATTCCATGCTGTGTGTTTCGAACTGTCTAAATAGAGGCAGCGTTGTTTCTGAGTGAGCAACACTTGTGTCTTACACAAACCAGAACTCTCTCAGTGCCTCATTTTGCACCGCAGTTCTTCTGCATTTCATATGACTCGGATCTGACATCACGCTCTGCACGTCAATGTACACTTACAGTAGCTGCTGGTTATTTGTGGCCTTTTAAAGCATAGACACAATTTTGCAGCAGCTCATCTGTCATGTATCTTTCTGTTCTGCAGAACCTCTCTCGCCCGTTGACAGATCTGACCTGCAGTCAATAAAACTTTGTGAGACACTGCCTGCTGCAGAGAACCGTCAACTGACAACACTTTGTCTTCACAGAAATTACACTTTTCCAGGGTATTTGAAATTTTGTGATAACTGTGAAGGAAAATGGAAACGATTTAGCCACAGACGAAAGTCTAGATTAAATTTCTAAGCATCAAGTCATTCCAGTAAGCTCTTCCTGATGGTAACTTATCAGTATTGTGACTCTGATCGGTGAATATTGGACATTATGGTCAGAATGTCCCTTAAATGTAGGTTTGTGACTGTGAACAGGCATTCTGGAGTTTAAAAACATTGAATAAAAATCATTGGCATGAAGGCAAAGAACACCTTGTTTTGGAAGAGAAGCTGCATGACTAACTGCCTTGCTAACAAGCCAGCCAATTACAGGTTGCTCTTGCAAATGAGACCTTATGTCTCAAAGAGCTTTACCTGTATAAATAAATGTAAAATAAATTCAAACAACTGACCATTAGTCAAATGTGAGGATCCACAATACATGGTTTCCTTGTAAATGGAGGCCAGGCAGCAGAGCTATGAGCCAACTAGGAATTTATGCAGGAACCTACAGTATAACTGTTTTGAATGCTAAAGTCCATCTTCTGAATAAACCGAAGGACATTTATCATGGAAAACATACACTCAGCATGCAAACCTGAAGGTGAGGCACTCCTGTGTTTCTTTTTTTGTTTGTTGTTGTTTTGACCATCTCTAAAGCAACATCTTTGGATCCAGCTGGAACTTCTTTCTAGCTGACTGTTGACAACAACCCAGTGTATCTGCTGAGAAATCTAAACACTCCTGCCATTTCATGAGGTACCCCTCACCTGTACCTGATTTTATTGTATTTATTGTATTATTTATGGACTGTATTTACTTCTCATTTGTTATTAAACTCAAAAAAATACATTCAGGAAGGGATGCACAAGTTCAATATGCCAGCACAGCTTGCCTCTGTGCCATTTTGTTTTCATGAAATTCCTTATTTTTGCACTATGAGCAATGTGGAAATTTCCTTGCCTAGTAATTCTCCCTAACCTCTCACTTGGTAGAAGTATGCCAAAACCCTCCTGAGTGCTAATGTAGGGAGAGGAAGCCCCTCTGTAAGACTGGGCAGAAGAATGTGCCAGGAAATTTGATCTTCAGAAATTCATAAGGAGATGGAAAAAGAAGGTGGCATCTGTTTATGCAAAGATAAATGGTTAAAGCACAACCTGCCAACCAAGTAATTTTTCTGTTTTTAAGTAAAAATTCCTATATTATATAAATATAGAATATGTTCAAAGAAAATCAATTAGTTTAATTTGCAAGAGGTTAAATTGTATCTACACAAAAGAAGAAATTAGTAGAAAACCTGGTTCATCCAATTTAGTTGCTAGTTTCTATAAGTAGATACAAAAAATATGTCTAAATGGGGAACTACAATGGCGTAGGAGTAAAGCACAACAGATGTATTAAGGTTTTAGTCCTCGATGTGGCCGTCACAGATGACTTATGCTGCATGACTTCCCCCTCTCTCTGATTACCCACCTTTCTGTCTGACTTCTCTATAATAAAGGCCACAAGAGCCAAGCAATACTTCACAGACTTCACAACATACTTAATATATTTTATCAAGTCCATTCTTACATTTTTATCATTTCACGTACCCTTTTCCAACGGTCAAGTATGCCCAGTTGTAATACTTTTACTTTGAATGACAGTGCAGGAGTTATTTTTGGGAAGCAACTGAACAATGATTGTAAATTGAACTGCAAATCAAAATCCTGTGTAGACAAAAAAAAAGAAGAAAAAAATCACCCAGTCCATATCGCTTGATCAAAACTCTTCTCAGCATAATTTCACAGCACCATGCAACCATGCAACTTCTGCAATCTCAAATTCCGCTCAAACTGAACTATACAGAAAGAGATGACGTGTAAGATTATTGATGGATATCAATATTTACACATGGGGCATAACAGAAGTGCAAATTCAAGCTTTTTCATGTCAGCAGATCACTCCGATATTGCCAGAGAGGTAAAAAAAAAAAGAGAAGAAAATTCAACCATGTTGAAAGTGTCAAAGAATCTGGAGAAGGAAAGGAAACTGGGAGGACAAGGTGGAACCATTTGACTTTGAAATGAGGGGATAATATTGAAAATTGACTCATGTGGTTTTTAAGTAGTTGACAGTCCTATGTTAAATAGCCTATGTACTATCCAGCAACTCTCTGACCTGAAATGTAATTCATTCAAAGCACCCACTTTTTCTCCTTGCAAATATAATCCTGAATACCTAAATGTGCTATCAATTTGTTGCGGGTTTGTTCCACAGTGTGTTTCTGGCAGGGTTTTGTGAGTGGCAGACATGCAAGTTAGTAAGAAAAAAAAGAAGAGTATATTGGTCTTGGAAGGCACAGCTTTAGTTAGGAAGCTGCTACACGAAACCGTCTCTCCCTGATGTAATGAACTGGGCCTTTTTTTTCTTTTCCTTGGGAGCTTTTGTTGCCAATTTGGTGGTGCCTGTGGGATCCAGCCCGTTTTTTCCCCTCTTCTTTTTTGTCTTTCCATTTCAAAGAAAAATCACCTGGGATGCAATTAATTAATTAGAATCAGTGTGCCAATCTGGCGGGTTCAGGGCGGCAGGCACATGTGACTTAATGGTGCACCGTGGTCGATGTTTTACGGGTGATTGGGATTGATAACAGGGGAACCAATTTGGACTGGGAATCAACATGCTTAATGCACATAAGGGGAGGTGGAGGGAAAGAGTTAGAGTGGGTGGGTCTTAAAGGAGCACAGACCCCCCTAGTCACAGAAACAAAAGGATCTTTGTAAGGAGGCAACATTGCAGCATGCTCTGCTGTTGGAGACACTGGAGGCCAGCTGTGGCTGTAGTTCTCTCCACCAAAGGCAAAAGACTTTGCTATCAGTCAAGCAAACATGCTTAAACAGTCTTCATATGGTTAACTGAAGAAACAATATTGTTTGTATTATGAAACCATCAAATGTTTTTTACTCATATGATTAACTGTCTTGGTAACTTCCAAGTTAGAAGAGGTGGAAAATAGTGGGTGTAGACATACTATCAAAATGCTAATGCACATTATTAAAACCTTTCTATTAGATGACATATTATTTTAGATCTTTACATCCTTTAATAGGAGGAAACATCCCACAAGAAGTGAGGGAAGACACGTTCATTATCTTATTTAAAACAAGTCACTCAATTGCTCCAAAATCCTAAAATTGCCTCTCTTGGAAATGCAATCAGTCCTGTGGTCAATGAGTTGATGGTACAGCGAAGTAATAAGCTCTTGCAAGATCTTTTATTTAACAGTGTCATTTCAGAGCTTATGAAAAGGACTGTATTGTTGGAATTGGATAATAAAGTTGAATGACAAAATTAAAAAGAAATGCTAAATACTAAGACTAAAGAGATTTCTTTTACCCAAATAGATCTCCATAAATAAAGTGCACACCTCCTTTGGACATTCTTAATTTTCATGATATTTTAAAAATAGAAGCTATGTTTTCCTGGGATCACAAGACAATATTGGTGTAAAAATCAGGTTTTTCTTTTATTAGGTTTCTGACCTACATGATGTCCACAGATTTCTTTTGTCACCGTGTTGGTTCAAAGCAAAATGAATTAACATAACAGTTGTTTAAACATGTCATGAATCCACAGAATGTGCATGGCTGCCTTCCCCTCCTCCTCCTCACATTCACAGTGCTCCCACACATCAAGCTTGCTGTCATAGTATCAGAGTGAATTTGGAGGGCTCTTCATCTTCACTCTGTGTTGATGTATGCATGTATGAGAGTCCTACATGATTCACTTTGGATGCCACTTCCTCACCCACCTGACAATACAAGATTTTAATGTGGTCTGTGTGAGATTGCTCTAAAGATGCAAATGAGATCAAAGCCTAGAAGAGGCTATGAACTGATGCTACTGTGCATTGTTAACAATTTAGTGTTGGAAGCATATTGGCCACAATATCAGATCTCCTACAGACAGTTGTATGATGGATGCTTTGTAAAAAAAAACCCAAAAAAACAACTGTGCTTAACTGAATCATTCAAAACACAATAGTACAGATCTTATCTTATATTTAGATATAACTTTCCAAATACCTCCTCTTGCTCTGATTAAGTGATGTCTTATTTTATAGAGATACATTTGATAGGGAAAGAGGGAAATTAGCAATATTTGTAAATATGTAATATCTATGAAGTGAGAGTAATGGGTGGCTAATTTGCATATATATTTTAAATATATGAATCCCTTTCAACAGTGTGTTTCTAATTTCACAATGTCTATAATTGCTTTGTCAAGTTTTTAAAACTAACTCTTCGATAGTTTTGGCAACAGGCTCTGAACTAGTGTGATGCAATGTGCAAAACAGTATTACAATCTATGCTTTGCACATATTGTTTGACTGGCTTATTAAGATAAAAGTGAATATAGCAGCAACTACAGTGTGATTGCAAGAATACATGATGAGTATGGATGGTAGTTTCATTCAAAATGAATAAATACTGTTAGTAAACAATGATTGATCAATACTTCATCAAATAAAAAATGTCCCCATGAAATAAACAAAAATGTTTGTTTTTTTTAATGTCAATTACAGTTTGACACACCATCCCCACCCACAATAAACAGTGTTGGTGGGGGCCGCTGAGAGAGTACAGAAAATAATCTCTTAATGGTGTGTTATTTGTCACAGGTTTGAGTTGAGTTTCTGCAAGACAGACACTATTCTAAGGCAAAAAAGTTAATCTTACTTATACATCTTTCTTTCATTCTCTTATTTCTAGTTTACTCTCCTTGTTTACTGTTTTTAGACTGCTGCACCCATCTAGAACTTGCTTATGTTTGTCTTATGCTGTGTATCTTCTCTTCAGATTCTTGGGTCTCACGCTGTCTTACCTCACCACAAATGAGCAGTCTGCAAGTGTACACAGCCAACATATCAAGAACCCACATGGGAACCCCTTCACACTGTACTGTAGCACAGTCCTAATTAGTCTCAAAACTACAAGCTTCAGCCGAGAGACTGCGCGGCTCGCCCTCCCAATGCCCCGTCCAATGCTGTTTTTCTGGATGAGTATAGGTTAATTACATCCAGTTCACTCATTACTTTTCCCCTTGTCTCAACCTTTCTGCCCTACACTCAGCCAGAAGTTTGTTTAGTTTTTATTCTTGCTTCTCCATTTCTCTCAACCATAACATTTATTTTATAAACGTGTTTGAATTAGCACACACTCTAAAACTCACACAATGTCTTAACTTTTCTCTGTTTATGCACTTCCTGACCAAGAGATAATTGTCACCAAAAAAGGTCACACTGTAAGATTTTGTTGGAGCTTCTTTAGTTCCAACAAACAGGCATTCACAGTAGCAGTGTTTAAAAAGCTTCTGCAATGTTACGACTTATTTCCATCCAGTATCACTTTAAGTTTTCACAAATATCTGTGAAAAAATATGTCTGTGTGCATCTACATATATATAACTATTAATGCTTGAGGGGTCATGCATTCACGTAAAATCAGAACAAAGTCAGCATTAACCACACTCAATATGGCCTTTACAATTTTCAGCAATAATATTGCAATTGTATATTTCCCTGATATTATGCAACTCCTTCATAATTCTTTGAATGTAAAAAAAAAAACAAAAAATATATATATATATATATATATATATATATTTTTCCACAATTGGTGAATATTATTCAGTTCATAACTGACATAGGTAGCAATCAATACACATCATTGCGTTTGTTTATTTTGTTTTTCTTGTTTCTTTTTTAAGAAGAAGGGGTAGGTGCAATAATTAAAATAAGCACATAATTATAAAATGAACACAAAACAAATCCAATCACTGCAATAAAACTAAAATAACAGGGAAAAAATATCAATAATGCTTTTCAGTCAAATCTGAGGACACACCCATTAACATTCTGTAATCCAGTCTACAGGAAAATTCTAAGACTTTCTCTATAATTGGAGAGGTGTAGTACATTAAAAGAAACACCTTACTCAAGACTGAATTAATGCAGCTTGAATATGACTTAGCTATGTCATTCACCATGACATAGCTAAATGAATTTTTTTATGAACCAGTTCACAACCAGTGCCCTAAACTTCAGACAATTCTATATGCAAATAGCGCATGAAGTTGGTTTCTAAAGATGTGGGACCTTACAGCTTTAATAGAAGCTACTGCCAACTGTCTACAGGCTCCAAAACACAAATATTATTCATCTTCCTGAAAGTGAAATGACAGAACTTCAATTGCATACCACATTAAAGTAAAGCCATCATTTGAAAGTCAAAATGTACCGCATTCTTTCAGATGCCTTACAGTGTAAACATTGCAGAGTTCTCCAAGCGAATTATCTTTCAACTATTAAAAACCTGCTGTGTTTTTTTATAAACTCACCTTTTCAAAACTCTGCCTGTAGTCCTCATTTGCTCCACCTATTAGGTTTTTAAAAATCCACTTTACTCAAGAAAAAGTGACAGAGATTTTAGCATCTCAATGGATGAATGCAGACAAGCGAGAGAAGAATGTGTTCAGAAAAGCTACAAAATCACAAGTTTTGTGAGATAGAGCTTATGCCAGCAGACATTTTGTGAGAAATGAGCAGGGTCAGCAAACTCAGTGTCACTTTATATTCATCAGTATTTGAGTTTACACACATCAGGTTCAGTTGTCGTATTGTAGGGTTGAATATTTTACAAGGCAAGATCAGGACCACTGACAATGACATAAAGTAAATGTCTTGACTAGCGTAGCTATGCGAGGTAACCCCTTAGTGTTTAGTTGTTCAGTTATCGCCATCAAAAGCTCTTTGATGGAGATATGAATGTATAAAGTTAAGAATGATCAGGGAGGCGAACACAGGCCATGCTGACTGTGAGAAGAACCAGATGACTCTGCCTGTTGATGTGTGTGTATGTTTATTTGTATGCAGGTTTAAAGACATGCATGACAGAAATGTGGAAATTGTGTAATGTCTTTCCTTTTATCATAGCATCACTTGCCCTGTCTGTGCGTGTTTATAGAATACATCAGATATAAATATTAACAAGTTGTGGAAGGAAAGCTGTATAATTTTATGGAATGTATGGACCACCAGCACAGTAGCTTAACTGTAGAAAGGAGACAACAAATCTCGCTCTAAGCCCGAATGCTATGTAGAGACCTAACATGCATACGTGTAGCTACAGTTCTTTTCACAGCAGACACAATTTTCTTTAAAGTTTTCACATTTTGTTATATCAATAAACTTGAATTATCTTCATGTTATTAACCAACATAAGGTAGTATATAATCATGGCGCTTTATAAGCATTTGTTACCGTTACTCTGCCACTACCAAATAAATTCTAGTGAAATCAAAAACTGTGCTTTGGGCCGATGTGGTGGATGCTCCTACCACCACCACCACCACATAGTGTTAGTATTTATTTCTTTATTAGTATAGTTTAGGTTAGTCATTTCATTTAGACATATATTTTCTAATGGGTGCACACTTTAGTTAATGTCTGTCTGAATGGTTCATTTATACTTGTGTTTTGAGTTTGCTTATAGGAACCAGCTGGTGGAGGAACCTGGGGCAAACCATCCATAAAATACTGAAAGACTGAAGGGGGAGACTACAAGAGGATTATTTAATTTTGTCACTTAAATATTCACTTATTGTTTGTGTTAAATTAAAGTTAGTTTTGCTTTATTTGTTTATAGAATAGTTTAGTTAATTTTGTATTTATTTGTTCTTTTGTTAGGTCAGACCTCCCCCATGTGGTAGATTTAGGTTACTCCACCCCTATTTAAGCAGCTTTGGTTCTTTGTTTGTTAGGTCAGTTTTGTTTGTGTTCAGTTAGAGTTCAATTGACCTCAGTTAATTTGGATCCAAATTTGTTATTTATCCTTTGATTTATTTTGCTTCAAATCTTTGTTTTGTCAATGATTTTTTGAAGAATTAAATTTGAAACTTTTTCTATTTTGAGCATTTTTTGTCTTCGTTTGAGTTTGGTCCCTCACAGCCGACATGCAAAACAATAGTGATGGTGATTGACAGCCATCTTTGGGTTGGCACTTCTTTCTTTGGAGGATAGTTGTTTACAGTGCGGGCAATTTCCAGTAAGTTTCATAGCGTCAAACTGATGCATTATATCACGTCATGGCTTGGGCAAAATTTAAAACTTCAACAGGGTTCACACCTCCAGCAAGCAAACGTTTCTCTCTCTCTGTCTGTCTGTCTATCTAAACAATACAAATAAATCTGTAGTTGTAACTTGACAAATTGCAAAAAGCATCAAAGGGTGTAGATACTTTTGCAAGTCCCTGCATATAAGGTACATTATTAGCGGACTTAAATGTATATGTAAAAAGTCTCAGTGCTTCGTGTTGGGTAAGGAAGAGAGCAGTATTTTTGGTAGAGTTGACAAGGGTTAAGCCAAGCTTGTTTGAAACAGGATTAACCCGCTAGCTCTCATGTTGACTCTGTGTGTGAGGGTGGCTCATGTTTTGGCCTTTCTCTCACATTCGATCTTGAAGTCTGCCTCTGGACTGAAATTTGATAGGATTTCTTTGCTCCTCCAAATGTGAATGTCATGATCAGTTTTTTACTTTCATTTAGACAAAAGCTAATTTAGATTGTCAGTGCAACAAGCCTTTTCAGCTGCATATCTCACTGAGAAGCATGGATTTAGTACACATAGACAATTGCATAAAGACTCTGAAGATGATGAAGTGATGAAGTCCATTGTTTTGGGCCATTTGTGTCCAACTTCTGTTTTCATGGGTTCTGTCCATTTTACATGCATCTCTGCTCCAACACAGCGGATTCAAATGGACCCAACTAACCTTCTCATCATGTCAAAATGTTCTGCAGTTCTACCAAGAAACAAATATTTGATTCAGGTGAGATGGACCAGGGAAAGAACTATAACATCCAGGATACTGGCCCTGGAGAACTGACGTTATATATCTTTGCTTTAGCCCAACAACATTAAATAGACAAAAATCATAATAAGTTCTTAAACTGCTTTGGAAGATTCTGTTACTAAACAAGTTAAGGAAAGAAAGTTTTCTCATAGTGGAAAGTTGTGTAAGGTCAATGGTAGTGTCTACAAATTGTATTCTTTAGAGTTATAGCACCCATGTGAGACATTTCCTTTCATTGTCAAATATTGCATCTAGTCTAGCAGGGAAAATGTATTATTTCATGAGTTCTGAATGATATAGTGACAGCAGCCTACTCTTTAAGAAGCATCCAGATTAGGTGTAGTAGCATGTGGCCTTGGTGCAGCTGATTATTTTAGTTCAGCAAGAGCAAACCTGCAATGGGCAACATTTTAGGAATTTAAATGTTTAAATGTTGAAGTTTAAAATGAAAGAGAAGATTAGCAATGCAGTTAACATTTCTACTGAATTTGTTACTAAAAGTATTACGCGTTAATTTTAGGAACTGACGAAATACTGGAATTATTTGGCATGCAAAATGCATCTAGAGGCTTTATATTATCCTTATAGAAGGATTTAAAAGTCCTTTGTTGCTCGATGAGCCTGTAATTCACCGTTGTTCCAAATACTGTAGTTTTAACCACTATGATTCCAGCATCATTCAGAGATGTAATTTCTTCTTTGGTCTGACGTACACAGCCATGTCTCAACAACTTTTCATGTCTGGTTTTATGTTACAACAATGGCCTCTGTATATTTGACCTTTAAAGTGATTTTATAATCAACACTTATGTTACACTGTTAACATATAAGCCCCACATTGCAATGCATTCCAATGTACTGCTGATTAAGCTCCAGTTTGTTTGCACGCCAACATGCAAAAAGTCTATGGAACATCCCACAACTATAGTTTTGTGTAGGACAAATAAACATGCTAATCTTTGTTTGGTCACTTGTCATTTTTCATTTCCTCTTGGGTTTGAATAAAACCACCATTTCCATCTGGTTGTCAACAGGGGAAACCTCTTTTACCACATCCAAATGACAATGTATTATTATTTAAAGGGAACTGTTAAAAGATTTTCATATTTTTGGTTTTTTTGCTTGTGTCCTTGTTTTTCCCCCAATTCTAATCTTAACTAGTCTACTTCCTTGAATTCCCATCTCTTTCAACCACTCTATTTTGCTCCCCCCAGTTATTTAGCTTGATGTGGCTGGAAAGGGGTTTGTGAAGGGTGAGTATATGGGTTTGATGAAGTAGAAAATGCATAAATAAAGAAAAGCAAAGAAAAATAGGAGGAAAGTGACCACAAAATGAAGCGGTGTTTGGTCTGTTTTTGTTTGTGTACTCGCCTACACATGTTTATGAGCCTACCTGGATTGTGTATTTGTGCCCAGAATGAAAAATGAAGACAAAAATTTCCTGAAGAGTGTTTGTCAGCAATAATGGAAGACAGACTTCAGTGAGATGGGAACTGAGCATTCCTGACACGGCTGCTGTAAATAGACTCGGGGAAACTGGAAAAGAAGCAAGAGAAAACGATCTGCACGCAAAGCACGTGGTCAGTTCTGCCTCTTATTTCTTCTTTTGGTATAAATAAACATTTATTCTCATATAGTTTTGTAGTAAATTGTGAAATACACACAAAATTAAAAACATGTTATACATGCAGATGGACACAGATGTTTGAATGGGGATTTTTCCCTCTTAATTCTAAGCACATGTAATAGAGTAATCTATGTAAGTAGAAAAGTTGCTTTTATGTCTGATGTGTGCTATATGCAGATGGGATGACATCCGCCACACCATTGAGCTAGAAAGGTAGATTTAAAATGTTTGTTGAATGAGATTTTTTTAATTAATCAATTATCTAATTTATAATTGTGCAACGTGGTCAGAAAACAAACCAAAAAAGAAAAAGTTGAAGGAAATAATATAACATTTAAACCACTTGTCACTGAACAAGTCCGTCTTTCTCCTAAAGTTTAGCAGAAATTAGGGCTGCAACGAACAGCCAATGCAATTTACAGTCAACAAGTCAAACGTGACCAGTTTTTTTTTTTCTTTTTGTTTTCTTTTTACTGTTGTCACTATTAAAAACAGAAGTAGACCATTAAACAGAAAACAGATCGCTGGGGAAGTTTGATGAAGCGATGGTAAATAGCCAGACTCCAAACAAGTCCAAGTCAAAGCTTGTGTCTTTGAGGGTTTCGATTGAAGCCAAGTCTATGTAGAGCTTTGATGTTTTTCCCCCCTGGCTGACTCAGAGGATTTTCAGGATTTATACATACAAATATAGATATAGATGGTAGCATATTCTGAATCTCCATCCAATACATTGTCAAGTCAAATATGTACATATGTTGCAGGCTACCCAAAAAAATACATCATTCACCCACCACGTTGTGGGTAAATGAGACAGTGTCAAAGTTCCTAATGTATTTTTATGTTGATTAGTGTTTTTGTAATGACACACATTGCTTAACAAAGAACGGAAAGAAGCAAATTATGTTTGTTATATTCAATATTGTTTAGTTGAAGAAATATCTGTGTGGCAATTATTAGGAGGTTAAAGCTAACAGATTGTTAAAGCCATTAAAAGCACACAGTTCGCAAACAGTGATGGCTACATTAAATCAACTCAAGTTCAAAATATAAAATATTTAAAATAATGAAAACTAGACTGAATTGTGTCAAATTAAACAGGACTCCTTTGAAAACAATTTCATATTTTTTTAAATGTTTTAATTTTGTTTTTACAAACAAACATAATAAACAGAAGTCTATTTTTTAAACTTCACATAGTGTAATAAAACATGTGTGTAGGTCACACATGTTACAAAAGCCTATTTGTAAAAATGGCCATTTTTACCCTAAAAATAAAACCCTTGTTTTTTAAGCACATAATAATTACTGTTATCATTTCTGTTTTTTTATATTTTGTAGATTGTAAAAAAAAAAAAAAGCAAATGCCAAACATGCATTTGTTTTTTTCCATGTATAAATGTATTCACATAGTTGATTGCATACATACCTCTTTCACATATAAACTATTTTGCCAGTCGGCAAGTAAATATCCAAAATAATAACATCTGCAGTAACATTCCATGCATTGCTTTTTGGAAATATTAGTTTAGTAAAAATGTTTTACAGATAGTTTTTTTTTTCTGTATAAACTCATAAGACCATGACTTCCAAATTCACTTAAGCTGAGTGGCAAATTAATTCTCTATATTCATCAACTATTTCACTAAAGCATGCTTTGGGTAGGAGGCAGCAAACATGAAGCTCTTTGCAAAAAAAAAAACCCAAAAAAACATTCACTCCAGTTCCAAAATGTAAAACCTCTCAGCAACTGAGTGATCTCTGCCATGCTGCTGTAGCTCCACTCGTCATCATAGAGAAGCGACTCTGATTGATATTCCAGAGGAAAATCTGGCAGACAGCTCGGGTGCATTCTACAGAAGCTTACTGCGCTAATGTGCCTAATTTACCGTGTTCATTGTAACCCATCCACTGCAATTCATGATGATTAGCCATGAAAACATACAGTAGCACAGACACTCAGTGTTGCACAATCTGCATCCTGCAGACTCTCATGTTTGATTCCGTGGATTTTATTAAGGTTCTTCACTTGGGGGAAGATGAGATAGAATTGAAAATCCAAACGACCTTCTTTTACGTGTGTAAAATGTCTTGAAACTTTTTTGGCGTGCGCTGAAGAATAGTTAATTTTATAGCGTTGCAAATGCAGTCAAGATGGGAAAACAATGAAAAGGATCCAGATGTAGCCAATCCTGAAAGGTTAGACTGATCAATGACCTCCAAGGGCAAAAGAAGTAAAACTAAACTGCTACATTTGTTCCAGTAAAGTGTACTGGAATTGTTTAAATTATGCAGCTGATTGTTTTTTCTTTTCACCCTTTCTGCATAATGCTGTCATACAGCTCACAGAAACAGTTTCTGGTTTATGAGTGATTAAGGCCTCACAGTGGGAAATCGGAAGCTGAGAGCTGATGAGCCTAAGGGAGAGAAATACAAGAACTTGTTCTAAATTATCTGCCAACACATGTCACATCACTGTAATGTTTCACAGCATTCATGCCAACAACAGACACTTACTCTGCCAGGGAGCCTTTATTAGCTAGAAATAAATTAGCTGGAGTCAATCTTGCAATGTCAACCTAGTTAGTAAGTACCTGGTTTAAAATTCAAGTGAAAACTTAGAAGCTGCAAGTTTTGTTCTGACAAGGCAGAGATGAAGATGAAGATGAGACCGTAGAAAACCTGTGCTGTGTTCAGAGCACTGTAAGTGTCCTAACTTGACTTGCAATTTCCCCGTTTGGGCATCCCAACCCAGTTAGATTATTTTCGCCTCATAACTTATTGGTTGATCTGAAACATATAAGTGTGACATAAACATAAAATTGCAAGAAATTTGTAATGATGTAAATAGATTTTCAGATTTTATTTTTTGGTCAAGGCATTTTGTTCGGTAGTTGTTTTCCCTTCTGCCAGTTTTTTTTTCCTTTTTTTGCCAGCTGGAGCCTCTGAGGCTCAGAAAGCTTTTTTTCCCGGTTGAGTTTCCGAAGTTAGTTTCACAATGGCTGCCACAAGTGTCTGTGATCAGCTCCAGGGGTTTTATTGCTGACAGAACACTACCTTATTATACTGACGATGTGGTGAAATTTAGCTGAAGTGCATTTGCTTTTGCATGATAAGAATTGATTTGAAACAAATTGTAATAAGTGATTTATTAAAGTGAAATAATCGTGTGATTTAAATTGTGAATTTTTTTTTTCTAAATCAGGCATATAGGAAATGTATTCCTGATCAAATTAATAATTTACAGATAACTTTCTCCAAGGGAGAAGATAATCAGATTGATGCTAAAATACTTAATATACTGTATTAAATAATCTCAGTTTTATTCATATGTACAAGTTTTTACAGCAGAAATGCTGCTTCAGACTGTCATTCCAACAGCAAATAGAACATTGAATCTGCATGCAGAATCAACATGACTTGAATATAGAAGGTTAATTATGTATCCCACTACTTCTTATTCTCTATTTCTTGTTTTATACTGGTAACAAAAACTGCTATGTTGAAGTTTTAAGGGGTTTTAAAAAGTCTTGCAGCCTGTTGATTGTGCTACCAGTGATCCAACTAACATGTGCTGTGCAGTTACTGTGGGAACGTGCCTCTGTGGCTGCAGACCGGCTGAGTGTGTGTGTGTGTGTGTGTGTGTGTGTGTGTGTGTGTGTGTGTGTGTGTGTGTGTGTGTGTGTGTGTGTGTGTGTGTGTGTGTGTGTGTGTATGTGTCAGGCGGTTGGAGGGTGTGTGTGGGTGTGTGAGTCCATGTAGGCCGTGGCCCACACACGCTGCTGAGTTTGTAAACGCCTGTTTCGGGATCAAACGCCCGCCTATCCACAGACATACTTGATTAGTGAAGGGCAGCTCACAATAGCTGCTAAACCAGATACTGCTGGACAGATGGACTTCTTTCTTTGTGCTGTAAATACTGTTGGGGCTCATTTTGTTTTACTTGGCATCCAGCGTAAAAAAAAGGGAAATGGGCTGAGGGAAATTAACTTACTTTACCATGTAGGAGTTTTATTAAAGTGATTTTTTTTAAAAACAGAAAATTCTTTTAGACATAAGTGTGCAACAGAACACAGCTGTTGGGCTAGACCATTTTCAAAATCCATGCAGTTGCTCAGTTTGGAAATAGATTTTTCCTTGAAAACACGCCATGGGTGCCTTTAAAACGTGATGCATATTTCTAGCACTGCCTGCCCCGTTTGTCATAGGACTCTAGGTTCCGCATTTCTGTGTGGCCTGAAGAACGTATTTAAAAATTAGTGTGACAGAGAAAGGGTCTGAGTTTGTAGTGGTGAAATTATGTGCAAGTCTCTCTGTGTGTGTCACGAGTCTGTCAGAGTCTGGAAAGCATCACAACTCACTGCTAGCATTGACGACGTGTCCATACAACACTAGCTCTACCCTGAAATGGAACAAGACATGGCAGAATATATTGGTTAGGAGGTAAAGAAGAAAGATAGGTAGATATGCTTGAATTGTGTGAAAAAAAAAAAAAAACATACATCCATTTTCCCCAATTGAACAATTTGTCCCATATAACTGATCTAATAAAGATAGTTGCTTGTTGTCTGGGAAAATATCACTTCTTTCCCTTTTATGGATAAAACATATTCAAAACATGTTCAAAGTTGTTGTTTCAGGAACCTAGATCCTCAAAAGTCACATCCAATGAAACACATACACAAAATAATCTAAATGATAAAACTGAACAGAATTTGCTTGTTGCACCAGTTACATTTTGTAAGGTGTTCCTAGCATTTTTAACTGCCAGTGTAGAAGGTGTGCTGATTTGATTTTGTGATCATCTGTCCACACACACTCTGAAGAAGCTGTTTTTGTGGATTTCAGAGCATAGTCAGTGCCTTGTGGCGTGCTGACCTCAAAAACACTATCCACTTCCTGTCTGGGTTGAGGTTCTCCTGGCCGACATAAATCACCCTTCCCCTTGCTTTGATTACACGCTCTACTTCTGTCACCAGTCACCCCCAAACAACTTAAAACCTAATTGTTTTTGACATAAACTCACCATTAGCATATTGATATGTGGCTTGTGGGCTTAAATTTTAAAGAAATATCACTTAGCGCTTGGACTTAGAAGATGTGGTTCAAGACTGAAGCAGAAATTACCTAAAGGCTCAATATGTGCTAAGAATATAGAGTTATATTTCATATAAACTTCATATTAAATAGAATCAAATCAAATTTCAAAACTGTTGTAGTAAATTAAAGTTAGTAGGAATTATGAAAGTTGGAGACGATCAAAACAAAAATGCTACGGCTATTCAGTCAATAAAAAATGTTTAGCATCCTCCTACAACAAAAGCTTTGCTTTTAGTTCCCAAAAGCCCTTCTGTCTTACCTGGGTTTAGATAAAGTTCTACCAGATTGCATCTGTTTTAGTCCTATTGAAAAAGAACATTGAATGGAACTTATATCCTATCCTAAGCTACTTACCTGCAGCATGTAAGCCATTTAGTCTCTAATGTCTGAAAAGATGCAGATTTTTATGTGATATTTCCATGTTTACCACAGGTAACATTTGTTTATCACTGCACATATTCAGAGTATTTTGATATTGAAATATCCACTTCAACCTAAGGAAATTAGTTACTGGATACACTATTTAAAATAACTGATTACATTTTATATTCAAAATGAATGAAAATTGCAAATGCAGCCAACAGTGAATAATGCATCTGTTCTGCAGTGACACTGTTGAAAACACAGGAGCTTCAGCAGAGGCTTTTCTTCAGCCATAAACAGAGCCTCTTTGAGATGTCCACCACTTCTCCCTAGTGTTGTGAATATACATCCATCTAAGTATTAACAGGACAAACTTTGAAGCCCGGGTGATGATTAATTTAAGTAAACAGTTTGGAGTGGGTCCTTTAGTTCAATTTACTGCGCTACAAGTGTTAGTCTCAAAGATGTGCTGAAATACATGCTGTATGTATTCCCAAGTGACGGGCAAAAATCAACAAGAGAAATCATCAGTGTTGAGGGACATGAAGTCATGCATCCATCTTTATTAAACCTCCTGCTCATTTTGGAGGATCCTGCACTTCTTTCTGTCGTAATCCTTTAGTGAAAAATAAATAGCTGGTGGAATTTTTTTTTTAGTTAAAAAAATCAAAAAGTCTAAATTGTTTTTAATCCCTTTTGCAAACGGCAAAGTGCTGAAATGAATTGTGTTGTAAAACACGACATTGATGTTATTGTAAATGTTATCAGCAAAGCATATAAGAAACATACATTTGTTTGGAAGGCAGTTTGAGATGTTTTACTTATTAATGATTTCTTTATTTGTTATAATATGTTAAGAATAGATTTGAATACTGAGAGAAAATAAAACATTCATCAGACAATGAGATACACCAAAACTGATGGATTGCAGTTAATTTATGTTTAAGCGTGTTAAGCCACTTTTGAGGAAATCTTACATTCAATGTAAGAATGCCGATATTATAGTGTCCTTTACTCTTTGTCCACACACTTTCCTTTAAAGCTTGTGGTTGTAAAAATAGTATTGTACATTTGCCTGTGTAAAGACCGTTTAAGTGATACAGAATGTCATTATTTACTTGCAAAATGTTCTTAAGAACTTGGTGGACATACCACATTGAGAACAGGATAATAATTCTCATTTGCACGCTACACTCAATAAGCACTTCACTGAATGTCTGATTGTGTGATAAAAGAGGTGGAAGAAATCCCAAAGCCAATCATCATTAAATCACTGTGCGTTTATTTGTTTAAGAGACCATGGCTCAGAAGGAGAGCTCACAAGAGCTGGGGTGGTCCGCAATCTCCTTTTGTTCATCAAGATGATAAGCTCACAAACTGACTTTCTGTGAAAAGTAAAGATTAGATGCTGTAGAAGGGGAACAAAAACATTCAGCGTTATTTTGAGTTCATGCATGGACAACTACGTTCTGGGAAAAAGTATGTTGTGTATTTTACTGCATGAAATTAATAGTATGTTTGATAGTTTTAGGGTTAAAAAGTAGTCTTTATCAAATAAGCTAAATGATTTCTACAAGAAAAAGGGTTGTGGGCTATTTCGGATTTACATTGAGTTCTATCTTGCTGCTGCAGTGGGTACATTTTAAAAAATATATTTACATATCTCTTACGTCACTATCTCCTGATAGTATAGTATGAGACACATAATGCATGACAAAATCGAGCTCCTCTTCCTTCTCACTTTGGTCCTATTGCCATTTTCAGAAATGCCCGCTTCCAGTCAAAAAAAAAAACAATCAATGCCAGGAGATGTGTTTTAGCAATGCCAATCATGCTCTATTATGTGTTGCTCACACCCTCGCTCTCTGTTGCACTAAGACCACAGGGTGAAGGCAGAGGAGCTCGCTTTTGTCAGAGGTAATTTGTCTCGCATTATACTAGCAGGACACGGTGATAATTTTACCAAATATGTAAAAAACATATGTTAATCAAAGTTACCCGACTCTTATTTTGTTTACCCCAAAAACTGACATTGTGTTACACATTTATATTCTCGTTCTTTCTATACCTTCGTATCCCTTCTAGCTCCTTATCAAATCTTCTTCCCCTTTTGTCTTAATGTGCAAAATAAACATGGGTCAGGCGTATTGGTGGTGGGTTGTCAAGGTTCAGGACTCCAAATACCAACCTCTCCGCTCCCTTTCCTTCCTGATGTGACTCTAGACAGGATTTAATCTTTCTCAACTGCTCCTACTCCTTTCAAAGTGTCAAAAAGGGTCATTTTCAAGGCATCTGGGTCTATTGCTAAATATCCACCGTGCTTAACACTCAATTATCTTCTTGTTCAGTTTTATTTATCCCAAAAGCTCCCTTAGAAAGGAGTGTATTGGTTTCAAATTACCTTTCAAAACAAACACTTGTGATTACAGGCAAATACTTTTTTTGTTGCATAAAGGAGAACCTGAGCATTAAAAAGTGAATTAAGTATTGTTTGGGTCGGGGGACTAAACAATAATTTGCAACACCTTTTGTGACTATTATTGTAGGTAAGTTTTAGTGGTTAGTCAGAAAGGAATAGTCTGATCACCATCCCATGTTTGTGAAAAATGCCCTTTGAGACCTTGAAGCTTAGAAATGAACTCTCAAAATCACAGGAAACATCCAGAGGAAAATGACTATTCTCTCCCTCTCCTGCCTTCCTCTCCTCAGTTCGTCAACAACAGTGGATTTGGGACCAGAAAGCTTGAGAAAGGTCAAAGGTTATTGAAAGAAAAGCACAGATGACTCTCAGATGGATTAACACTGAGTTATCTGGGCTCTCCCACACAATCACAACACCTAAGAGGTCATATTCTTGAGATGCCCACTCTGTATATATATATATGTATATATATATATGTATATATATACATATATACAAATATATATATATATATATATATATATATATATATATATATATATATATATATATATATATATATATATATATATATATATATATATATATATATACTCTAAGTCAAAATGGTGAAATGCCAAAATGAGTAGGAATTCCTATTTTTTGTTACCTGCGTCAAACTTAAAATTTATCCTCCGAGTTTGAAATAGTTTTAGCATTAGCACAAAAAATCCTATACTTGTTCTTATAACTTCTTAATCTGCCCTGAATAACATTATCAGAAAATTAGTGGAGCATGAATTGCTTGACAAATTATCTATTCCACATTGGAGGTGGGAAGCTATCATTAATCTTACACACATGTGAAAAGCAAGAAGAGTGGCTTAACACTCTTAAGCTTAAATTAACTGCAATCCATCAATGTTGGTGTATCTCATTTTTGCAGGAAAAGGCTGTGATAAGACAGAAGGGCTTCTTATCAAAATCTAAACACTGCACTCATTTGTATCTTTCAAAAAAATTACCAAAATCCTAACTTCCCAGAGCACTATTGGAGTTCAAGCAGGATATCTTCCCTCAATGTAGCCTTCTCTGGAAGATACAGTATTTTAACACTAAATGTTGTTTAGAATTTTCAGTGAGCCGCACCAGATTTGCTAATGAAAAACAAATCTTGCCAAGGCGGACCGCGACCGTACCGGTTAGAGGCTGGCAAGTTGAAAAGCGCCCACAGAAAATCTGTGGGCAGAGCTGATGCTGTAGATTAGGTGTGTAGGGTCAAGGTGGCCCATCAACCTGACTCTCAACAGTTTCTTTTAGAAGTAATGGGCCAAAACATAGCAATATGAGAAGTTGGTGGAAAATTATACAAAACATTTAATCCAATTTATACTATCTAAAAAATGCTACCAAACTCTGTGGCAATTTATGTAAATCTTTTAAAATGCTTAATTTTCTGGTATTTTTAAAATAGAAATAATTTTAATAATCCCAACTAATCTACTACAACAAAGGCTCAGTTTGTCAGTTTTAATTTAATGTAAAACAATGAGAGAAAAACTCATGTGTTTTTATGTACTAGGTACCTGAATATATAGCTTCAACTGTGTTTGAGATTTGTGTTTGGTGGAACATAATGTAATTTGGTCAGGTACTGGTTTTCCTTGCCAGTGTTTCATTCAGCTGAAAATTCCCACATTCATTTTCTCCGTTGCTGTCCAAAGGAATACTACTGGCTTGAAACGCATCACAGCTTCTGCATAGCAACAGTTTCCCAAACCAAATAAAAGCTATTTTTGTGTCACTAAACATTAACAGATGTCTTTTGGCATTAACAATTTATAGTTCACAACTAATATAAAACTGTCACATCATTTTTAGAGGCAAAGAAAAGAAATAAAAACTGGGGCAGTTTGAGCTCCGGTGTGAATATCGCCTCAGTCACAGTACTCCAGCTCCCCCTCTCTCCTGTGGAGGACTTTCTCTCTGTTTTGCCCTTTCCTTCCATTCAGACTTCTGACACTCCTTCTCACACTCCTATCCTTATGCATCTCTCCCCTATACTTTCCTCCTCCCCCAAATCGTTATCCCAGTTTCCACTCCACCCTTTTTTCTAATCAAACACATTCATACATCAGATTCTCTTGAAAATCCAATATTTTTCAATCTCTTCATCAGGCACTCTTCTCGCAATGTCCCCACCTTTTGTTTTTTTTTTCTTTCTCTCTCTCTTTCTGCAACCTTTTTCTAAGATTGCACATGTACTGACCAACACAGGAAAACAAAAAAAAAGCTGGTGGCTGGACTGGTGGGTATAATACATTTGTCCCAGTTCATTGTTTTAATTCAGGTTTACTGAAATCTGAATTATCTATCCACTCACTGTCTATAAATGCCTGTCTGTGCACTGTAACGGGTGGTTGGGGAGTATTGGGTACACATATATGTATATAAACACACAATCTTAATAGTTTAATTGATTGTACAGTGGTTTGCATCAAAAGACTCAAATGACTTGCTGCTTCAATTTTTTTAAGAACTACAGTCATTTTTTTCTATTACAGTAACAATTTAAATTAGCAGTAATAGGATCAATTTGACCTTCTTTAGTTTCCGATTAAATAAATTAAATCAGGCTACATTTACAATAAATTGCCACAAACTATCAAAATGTTAGTCAATGCTTACTGTATACTATTTTAAAAACGTCAAATCATCATCACATCAGCCTTGGATAAAAAAAAGAAAACATAAACAAGTAATAAAAGACTCAGAAGATGATTAGAAAAACCTTAGCTGGCACCTATGAATGAGAAGAAGTTACAGAGTATGGTAGATGAGAACAAATTGTCTTTTTCATGTCACCCATTTTCCGTTTTTACATTTGCTCTTTTGTGGAAATTTTAGGCAGTAAAGTTGATCATTTTTGCTAGGGTAGAGTTGTTGGCGGAAAATTTTCCCACACCACAAAACATTGCAAGATGTTTCACTTTGCATTGCCTAAACATGGCACATCCAAACCCCAATGACCAAGCCTTGCCGCCATGTGATATTAATTAGTGCTTGTACTTTGCTAATCTCTCTTCAAGTAAATAGAATGACTTGCCTACTTTGACGAAAGTAGGTGAAGTCATGCCAGGAAATACTGACTCACATGTTAGCAATGTGAAACTACTCCTATACTGTAAGCCATGTCTTTAATTCCCACCCATCATGTAGGCATGAATTGTCTACCTAAAAGGTGCCTCTCTTTTCTTCTCCTTATTTCTGCCAACATAGCAATGAAACTTTCATAACATAAACATTTTCTTTTTGCTTTCAGACGTTCCTTCACTCACTACAGCTCGTTTAAGGTCTAAGACTGACAGGTAGCCTTTGGGTGCTCTTAACAGGATGTGGTTTGTTGTTAGTTGGCTCAGGTAAGCCATTTATTCCCATTAAGTGCTGACGGTAGAAGACTGCTTTATTCCTCTTTTACCTGTCATTGCTGCCAGATGTAAGTATTTTGCCTTTCGCAACTGCAACAATTGACAACAAAGTCAAATACATCATAAAGAGTTGGGCAGTCTAATTGGTTATGCTATCTAACATGTCTTTGTGTACTTCATTCATATTTTCGTGAGTACAGATTCAGCTCATCCTGCAGCTCTTGGAAAAACATGATGGCTGGAGCCACTTTGGACTAACAGCTCGCAAAGTAAATTTTATGATGACATCAGTTCTGGAAGATTTTCCTCATGTAACAGAAAACTTAACTTTTCTTTTTTATACCCAAATACTTCTGTCCATTCTGAGAGCAATTTATGAAGAAGCTGGAAGACTTAAGCTTCTAATTAGTTTTGTGTTTGTATTCAGTAATTCTGGTCTTCTAAATTGTGTGGGTGAAGTTTATGCAGGAGACTGATGCTCGCCAAATATGACTGGCTCCAATTTTTTGTCAACATGTGCCTCTCACATTTTATCGCCAACAAACAATCGGCAATAATCTAATCTTATCTAATGGAATGATGTAAATTAACATACCATGGATATGTGCAAAGATATAAAATGGATGTCTCCATAACAATATGAGCATTGACAGGTGATGGGAATAACAATGATTATGTATTGTGGGGTCTGTTAGTCGTAAAATTCAGCAGGTAAACAATTTAACATCAGAGATTATGGTTTACAAGCACAAATTTTGGTGGATGGATAAATGGGTGAGATGATCTCCAACACTATAGGTCCTACACCATGTTCCCTGTCGACAGAGGTCAGTATCTTTCACACGTTGTCCAACAAAGGAACAGTGGGGAGCTAGTGTGAGGGTCAATGGAGGCCAAAGTTCAACGATGCGTGTGGAGAACAAGACTACCCCATGCAATTTGGTTCAACAGACAAGTTAATTTGTGAATCATAGTTTGTAGACACAAGTCTGCAGGGCAACTGTAATGTTTCAGTTGTTGATTTTTTGTGCTTTTATAAAGTAAATTACTTTAAACTACCTTGTTGCTGAAATGTGCTATTCAAAAAACTTGATTGATTGACTGATTGATCAGGTAAAATGCCCATGTTGACCCCTTTTGCATCGCACAGAGGGTTGGGTGCATGTGCTAAAGATACAATATGATAAGTTGGACAATATTCTGCTGGAAATCCGTGGTTCCTAATGTCTAATTTGATGCTATCAGAATCAGTTTTAGCGACCAAGCTTGTGTGCATAAACAAGACATTTAAACATTAAGCATGTATATATAAACTTTATAAACAAACAAAATAAAGGATAAAATTAACCGTATATACATGCATGTGTACGTAGAGTCATTTTGCTACATCAATTACAGAAAAAAGAAATGCTGGTTATGGCACAGAAAATATGCTTAATTTGTTTCAGAGCACCTCACTACACTACACAGGCTGCAAAATACTCTTTGTGTTCATCAGAGATGGCTATGAGGAGAAACTGTCTATGTACAGGCCATGTTTTGCAAATAGTATTCTGTAGTACCAGTCTGAAGGTAAATGTTTAATAGACTGTATGTGTCCAGAATGTGTGTGGTCTGCAGGGACGTTACCAGGCATTAGACCTGTACCTGTACAACCTTAACACAAGATTTAAGGCTGACATCTTGAAAGGATGTAGCCAACCTTTCAAGCAATCCTCTATGATAGCAATGGAAAAACCCAACAGGAATGAAATTGAAATTGATCTTTTGTTTGTGTTTTTACTTAGATGTCATTGTGATGCAGAGATGGTAGGTCTGTCCGTTCAGAGTGGACATACAAGACTAGATAAATGGTATTGATTACACCAGAACATGAGGTACTACAAACCACTAATCTGTTGGCGCATCAGTCGTACATCTTCATCTATCATGCACCGTCCTGTCCGTCATCACCACGGCTTAGGGGCAACCCAGGAGCCAGAAATGCTAAATTCCCTTCCTGCACATGCACTTCATGACTCAGCGCCTGTGCATCCATCAACCTGTCTTTTTCTGTTCATTGCTCATACAAATGTGACTTAAAGATTGGTGCTCAGTTGATTAAGTCCTGGATAGCTGGATGACAGTTTAATTTGCCCTCCAAAACAAAAGATAGGAAATGAGTGTTTTGGCTTTCAACTTGGATCAAAATGAGTTTCTTGTAAGCATCTGTTTCCTGCTTTATAGATATCTGTTGCTGCTTTGCCAGCTTTTGTTTTAGATCAAACTTTTTGTTTTTTACAGTTCATAAGGCAGTATATTGCCCTATTATCTACTTTGCTAATTACCTCAATCGTGTCACTTAAATGTAAGTATTGAAATCATGTTATAGTTTTTCAATGAAAATGCGTTTGGTCAGAGAACTTGGAGGGATTCTCCAGCTTGGCAAATGCTCCACTGATCCAAAAGAAAAACATGCTTTTAAAATTGGATGCAGACTTTGATGTTTTTGATCACGAAAAACTGGGATGAGAATCTTGACATCTGTACTTAGCAGACTCCACTTTACGAAGCCACATTCTGGATCTATGCAGTGCTGCTAAAAGGTGCAGTATGAAAGCTCACATTTTTTTCTCCCAGTGGAAATAAAAACCAGAGCTTTGTGAAACCGAGTAACAGAGACCTTATTTCCTTAACAGATGGCTAAAGTACTTCCTTTGCCACCGACATTAACATGTTCATCAAAAGGAGTTTGTGGTGGTCAGGGAGTAAGGGGCCTTCTCACTGTTATCACATGCTGCTGAGAGACATCGTCTGATTCAGAAACAGTGGCCCAACCAGCTATGAGGCAATTACACTGAAAGCAGAGAGGTCAGCGAGAAGAAGTGGTAAGAATGGGTCTGCTGGATCAGCTTATTGGACAGTCGGGGAAACACAAGAAAAGGTGAGGATATTCTCTACAGTTTCCTCAAAAGTAAGGAGAGTTGAGTGCAAAACTGAAGGGCAAAGATCATATGTTATGTTTTTTGTTGTTTCAGAGATTTTAAAGCAGTGATGCTTTAAAAATCTTCTAAAGTAGCAATACTTTTAGAGCGCTCTGTGCTATTAAATTCAGCAATACCATATCTCTCTCCTAACAAGTGCAATGATGAAAAGTTTAATTAAGTATAATTCACTTAACGTATCAGTGGTAATAATGTTATGCTGACTGGTATATGTTTTAGGTTTGCAGAACTTGAAAATAATTAATGAGAAATAAAAAATGCCTGCTATGTAAAATATATTGCTTTAAGTAAACATTGTTTTCAAATGTCAAAGCTCAACTCTGCTTTTCTAGTTATTTTCATGCAGAGACACCATATGCTGAATAGAACATATTAAAAATTACTCATTGATCCTGACCTCTAGAGGCTTTGATCCATTTTCCTCTGGCTTTTTGCGGTTGCCACATGTTCTTTTGCTCCACAAAAAAATTGTATCAGCAAATTTGACTTCATTGTCATCTGCAGATTGTATGAGTTTAGGTTCAGGAGTTCAACAATACGGGTCGACAAAATGTCTTGTCCATTAAAACAGCAGCTGGCTACGTCAGAATAGCTTCCACAGACTGAAACCAAATGGCCTCTGGTTTTATTGGGACACGGTACAGAACAGTGGAAAGGCAGCTAATGAAATGCTCAGGACTACGACTCCCACCTGAGGAGAACAAGGAATGTTTCTCTAACGCTCTCTAACGTCCTTCATATCTCCTCTATTCATCTCTTTTGTATTTTTAAAGCAGTAAATTCTTCTGCTCTACCTACTTAGGATGTGATTTAAAACACACCGATCTCGTAAAAGTGTTTTTGCTTCATACCAAACCTTGTTTCTGTCCCTTTGAAGATACAATCCTCTCCATCTGTGACCAGCTCATTCTCAAAAGTCTGTCTTCCCCTCACTTTGTCTGCAGTTGATAATGCCAGAAAAGAGCTCAAGGCTTAGACTATAAACAGGCTTTGCTTTATATTATCTTGCCAGTGTGTAATGCACATGATCTCCATCTAGAAAATGTGCATACTTATTCTGTTGACATAGTCAAAAATGTTAAAAACCTGTTTCCATTAACTGTAATCTGTGCAATGCAAAGAGGAAGGGAAGTGTGTTTATTTTGACTCAAGCAAAACAATCTCCATCTCCGTTCCATTCTTCTGGCAGATTAATTGGTGCATTTGACTTTTGTTTGCAACACAAGGCTGAGGGCAGACTCCTTGAAACCGCCTGCATGGCAGCCAGGAGCAATTGGAGCGCCACGTAGCAGTTACTGTGACGAGACGACGGGGCGAGCACTCTGGGTAATTAAATGCAGTTTAAGAGGTCCATATGTCTGATCACAATGACTGCAGCAATGCGGGATTTTTACCTTCAACCTTGATTTGAAGAAACTTCAAGACAAAAATATACATATGTACATATATCATTCTGTTTATCTTTGCTGTTCAGGTGTGGACACTTTTGTTGAGAAGATTTGTCAGTTATGTGCCAGGCTCTCCATCAACAACTCAGCACTTCCTTTTAAACATTTTCTCCGCTGGAGTGGGGATCCATCAGCAAAGTGTTGGGTTTACAGGACCCCTGCTGACATATATGGGACACCCAAGAGATCTCCCAGCCCTTTTCTGACTTATGACCTCATCCTTCTGAGTTTTTCGTTGCCTTAGACAAGCTCTGACCCCAGTACTACAGGCGTACTTCCATACACACACCAAAAGCAAAAAAGTGGAAGTTACCCCTTAATACTGTTAATGTTCCAATGCTTTTAAAAGCGCATAGATGAAAACAAACTCTCTTCTAAGGCAATGTATTTTAAAGCGAGGGGGACATTTGGGTGATTTTATCTACATACTGGAGTGTTTTAGAATCAGAAATTATGCAAAACATTAAAATATTATCTACAGGCATAGCTGTGTACAACTTATAAGACTCAACAATACACAAAATAGGAATAATGAGAAAGTAAACATTTTCACAAATCATAAACTGTTTCAAACAATCTAGTCTAAAATATTACAGGACAGGTTTAATTAGCTCATATGTTGAGGTATTTATGATGGTCTTCTTTTAAGAAGGCTCATGCTAAAGAAGCATTGACAGCGTCCGCTTTTGTGTTTCTCTAACAAAATAACGGGATGAAGACATGTGAAAGGTAAAACTCCCTACATTTACCCCGTTATGTGGTGAGGTGAAGGAGCGTAATGGCACGCTGAAGTGTATGTGAAAACATTTTCTGCGCGCTGCCCCCTCCAGACGGGGTTTTGACGCCCCCTCTGGTGCAACACCCCTATGCGTTGCATGCGCTACATACCCACGTTTTGCGCCACTGCTTATATTCTGTAGAACTACAACAAAGCCTTTGAGCCAGACATAAGAATGTTGCATTGGTTTATATTTAATCGGCTCAAAAAAGGCTTAGGTGGAGTTTGGGAGGGGGGCCAGTGGTAGTTAAAATGACAAGGTCAGATATTTTTTCTTGCAGGACCAAGAAAAAATATCAGCTAACAGCTTCATCCACCACAACTGTCAACAATGATCACCAGGTGGCAAATTTATGCACAATGGAGCAAGTTGAACCAGTTAGCCCCACCATTACTGCAGCTACAGTACAGTCTGTACTGTCTGTTATATCCCAGCCAACATCAGTGGGAAAGAGAACCAACAATGAAGTAAACATGGTCCCCAATACGCTATTAATTACAACATGAGTGAGAAAGACATTTGAACAGCTTGATTCAATTATATACAACTTACAGAAAGAACTCCAGTATTATTCTTACTTTTTAGAAAAATCCTTCATGTTAGCAACAGTATGTTGTCTGTCTGACTGCTGTATTCATATTACTCACATAGTGAACTGAAGCAATAACAAAAATATTTTAAAATAAATACAATTATATTCAAACAAATATTCGTCTGTATGTATCAGAGCTGCTTAACCTCTTTGTCCAAATAGCATCTATCACAGCTTATGGATTGTCTGAGTCACATTCTGTCTCATAAAGAATAAGTTTAATGTGTTGCAGCTGGTCCCTTCCTTATTTTTGTCATTTTATTTTCCATCTGCCTCGTATATTTTAGCAAAGGATTGTAAATTTTTTCACTGTGCACAGAATGCACCTCTGTCATTTCCCTAAAATAACAGATTTAAATGCAGAACAGAGGTGTATCCTGCTAAGACCATACGCAATTCAACTCAGTTAATTTATAAAGCACCAATTCAGTACACGTCATTTTAAAGCACTTTACTAAAAAGTAATTTCAATCCAATCCTTCATGCATTCCAGTTGATTATAATTATCAAACAGTGCAGTCAAGCTCATTTCATTATTCAAATTGGTTTAAAATATTTTCTATATAAGGGAACCCAGCAGACCAGGCAGGATCCAGTATGAGATTCTCCTGATAAACATGATTGAGTAAAAATGTTTATTGATATTTACATCAAACTTTGAAAGAAGCATAAGGTAAGCCATATTTTTCAAAAATGGGAATATCAACAAATATTTATGCTGCAAAATAATATTATTAAACTTTTGTTAATGATATTGTTCATGTTTTTATTGTATTGTTCTGATTTTACATATTTACTAAAAATAGCAAACTTTTACTTAGTTGAGAACCTTTAGTTATCCAGTAAACATGCTTATTATTTTGGGATACAGAAGATCAGGACTTTGTGTCATTGCTATGTTACCTTGCATGAACATTCTTTCAACCAAATGACCATCAGTGCACAGTAACAGGTGAGGGAGGGCAGCATTGCAATGCTCTATCCAGCAGGAAAATCCAGAGTCCCTCCAGGCGCTTGCTCTTCCGTCTGATTACCAAGAACTTATTTGAACAGCAGTAACAGTATAATGAAATTTTTGTGATCTTAATACCTGTAACAGGTCAACAACTTGCTTTAATTTCCAAAGAGTAATAAATTAGTTGTGCTATATTTTAAAAACCACTTAAATCATTTGAAGTGCTTGATGCTGCTGTTTGTTGTTGTTATATCACACCTACTTTGTTAAGTGCTTTGCAGGAATAAAGGTTTCAGCCTATTATCAATATCACAGTTTATGTTAAGAAAAGAGTGTACACTGTACACTTGGAGCTCATCAAGTTCCCGACTTACAAATTTTCACAAAGCCATCTGGTAGCTATTGAACAATGTTTTGGATTGTTTAAAAAAGGGCCCATAGCTTACTCATTATCCGACATAGACTTGTTCCGGGCACTCCGCTCTTTCTGACTGCCTCCTATTCTCTCACTCGCTCTCCCTGTCTCCAGCTCACCAGGCCAGTTCACTTAGGCAGACACATTACTTAATGAGGTAATTGGTCTGATGTCTCTGGGGTACAATGAAAAATGCCACAGGACGGCATGCTATTCTGGTTTTAGACCTAAAATCACATGCTCTTTTGCATTATTGGATGTCATGCATTCTTGGAGCGTCATACAGAGTTTCAATCATCCTGAATTTTATATTACTTTAACTGTATTAAATAAAGACCTAAGTGGTGCTGTAAATGTCGAGGGCACATTTGCAAGTGAAGCATTTTTAACTGGCCACTTTCCACAGTTACAGCAACAACGACAGCATAACAATGTGCTGCCGTCAAGACGAAATGCACGTTCCACTGTGGGGGATCCTGATTCCTGGTATGTGACCTTGTGGTTGACATGGAACCACAAAACTAGTGATCCCTTTCCATCCCTCCGCAATTTTCCATCCAGCTCCATTTGTTTTTCATTTGGAGGAACAGAACTGTTCACCCTTTTCCTTCTGTGAAAACATGCCATCCCAGAAGGCTTTGCGGGAAGTATCAATCACTGAAACGACTGTATTGTGATTACCTCAACACGCCGTATCAGACCTGCACTCCAAAAAGAAAAACACTAGACGGTGTGGTCATGACAGGCAAGATAACACGCTGTGTTGTGAAGCACAAGTGAAGAAAAATCTTATCTTTGACAAGATAGAAAGTCTACGTCTTGGTGCAGCCTCAGTATCAGACAAACCAAGAGCATATAGAGTATTGATAGATGAGTAAAGAGAACATGTCAGAAGATACAGTGCCTTATAAAACATTAGCCTGTACAGTGAGGAAACAGTGGAAACAATGTGTAAAAGTATTAATCAGCCTGCAAATGTTTTGGGATAATTTAATTATTGCTGTGATTTATTCTTATTTTTTCTTTTTGGTGTTTCAAAGGGAAAGCAAATTAAATCATGCTGAAAAATTACTGAAAATAAATTATTACTAGCAAAGGCATTTGGGGTAAAAAAGTATTTTTTGATAATCATGCCTCCAACGTGATGCTCCAGATTGAGTAATTTTATGTGACCCGAATTATCAAATTCTTCTTGATTACACTGACTGCTTTCAGTCAACAGAAAATGAGTTGTCCTTCTTCACATGGACTGCTCTGTCAATAGCATGTGCATGTGTAATGAATAAGAAGAATTTGCAGAGTATGCAGTCATTTTATCAATCTACTAGTAGTAGTTTGAGCTGATAATCTATTGCTTTTGTCTTATTTAGTAGTTGATTCATCAACAGCCCAGAAGTTCCCTTTCAGGTCAAGTGGATTCAATTTCAAGAGAACTACAAATACTCTTTGAAATTACCAGTTAGAAAAGGACTTACTGTGTCTATTAACCCTAGGATGACCTCTGACCCTAAGTTCAAAAGCACAGAACCAGATGACAATCAGATAAAGTTATTAGTGTTTGTATATTTTTGTGGAGCTTTACACAAATACATGTGGGAAAACTGTGACTTCTCACCAAACAGGGAGAACAGACAAATAATGTGGATCTGAAAAGTTTTCTCTTGCGTTACCACAATGAAGAGCGGTATAACTGAAAACATCAAAAAAGATGCTAAATGTTGTGACATGCTGCAATTAATGTTAGTGGAATACCCTGACTCTTTTACATAAATGTCCTAACAGCCAAACAATGTGCTATAACACAGGACTCTACAAGTCCAGCTTTTGGGCTCAAGTAGTGCTTGAGTATTTGTTTTATTCTTCATTGAGTGCCACCTGAATGGGACTTACAGGTCCACTGGATTGAAAATCCAGAGTACTATTCTGCATAAGTGAATGAAAATGAACAAGTAAATAAATTACTATTTATCCAACCTGTGTCTTCATATAATTGTATTTAATGAATATGGAATATTGAAGTTGTAATTACTAGAAAAAAGTTTGATATTTTGTGCCTATTGGAAAAATGCACACAAATTATGAAATCAGATGTTTTACTTAATTTTTTGATGTGGCTCGGTTATCTAACCAAGCCACAGTCAGTGACTGATCCACAGTGAAGTTAAAGTGATCCAGGGTCATACTGCTTCCTCTTAACAACATACTTATTACCGAGCACTGCAACACATTCCTTCTACTAAATCTTTCAACACAAGAAGTAAAAACTAGAGTTCTTGAGGAAGTGGAGAATATGAACCGCATTGGTGAGAATTTCCGTTTTATGTCTCCAATAACTCCCTTGTTTGTTCTTAAATGACTTCTATCCTATTCATTATCGTCATAGTAGCAGACTTCCACAAAGAGGTAGCAGCAGGACAAAAGGTTAGGTTTATTTAAACTCAAGGAATACCTTGTTGTTTCCCCGGCTGTTGGCATTTCATATTTATTTTCACATCATGCAAGAAGGGTTAACTACTGAGGGAGGACTATTTCCTCTGTTGAGAAAATGATTGTATTTGGTCTGGCGTTTGTACAGCTGTGATTTATAAGCAAACTATAAGCTATATAGTCAGCCCCTAACAGCTTAATATGGCATCTAGGAATTTATCACTGTCCCCTTGGTCTCTGTAAGTGCTATCATACTAACTAGTTAAACTTGTCTTGATTTTAATGTGGATTGTACTCTGCTGGGAAAAATTCATGCCTTGCTGCAGATGCAATGAATATATTTCATGTCTTGTTGTTTTGTCAAGCCAGAAAAAAAATTCCCACACTATCAGCCAATATCACTTACAAATTAAGATCTTATAATCATCTGCAAAAAAGTTGGCTAAACAGCTTGAAAATATAATCCCATGTATTTTACAAAGACTGAGTTTATGAAAAATTGTCATGGTATAAAATAAAGTATTGTTACGGCCCTGGGCCTTGTAGGCTGGTCTTGTTGTCCCTCTTTGTGCTCCTCCCATTTGCGGGTGTCCCTGATGGGGTGATTGGAGTGCAGGATACTTAAACCTGGCTGTCTCCGTCTTTCGAGGGGCTTGGTGGTTCGGTGCTGGGTGGCTCGTCGCTGGTTGCTGGTCACTGGTCGTTTGTGGCTTGTCGCCTGTCGCCCCAGCGTCCACTCTGCCGAGGCGATGTTTGGTTGCCAGGCCCCAGCTCCCCGTCTTTTGCACTTTTGAGTTTCTTTTGTTTTGATAGTTGTTTTTGTTAATAAACATTTACTTTTATTTCACTTTAACCACGGCATGGTTTCATGTTTTTTGTTACGACCCTGAGCCAGTCGTAACAAGTATGAAGACTTTGCACTGTTGCATGGACTTCAGGGGCATTTCACCTGGATTGGCAGACTGGGGTGATGTCCTTTGTCAAAAAGGGTATCGCAGTTTAGTTTATAACAGATTTTGTTTTGAACATTTCTGTCAAAATGATGGAGAAAATCCTACATCTCATTTTTTTTCAAAGCCAGGCATAGAGACACAAAGATGATTTGCTTCAGTAGATGGAGCATGCCACTGGATTTTGTGTATAGTATCAAATTCAAAGTATGCAGATCACAAATTTGTTAACAAATTTCATACCTACGTATCATTTTCCCTTCATTTCAAAATTATTAGCTAATTTGTGTTGTTCTAGTAAATGAAGGCCTAGTAAAATTCAACAAAATGTGTGGTTAAAGAGTATTTACACGCTAGCAAAGCATTGTGTCTGACTGTATGCTTACCAGGAACTCCTGTTTTCAACTCTTGAATCCGAGTTATGTTTGCTCTGAGATATTTTTATTGACTCTTGCTGCTACATTTCTCTCTGTGCGTCTGAGTTTATTTGTGTCCGTCTCCATTGCTCGCCTGCAGAGTGACACAGACGAAGGTGACGCCTTCAGGAGTCAAGATACTGCAGAGCTAATGGATTTGTCCCAGACGTCTAAGTGACAACTGAACCTCGCCTCAAACAGGACGACTAACAAAGGCAACCAGTTCAAACGTGACTCTCCTTCGTCTTCGTTTGGCCCCAGAAGGGATGAAAAAGGAAAAGGGAGCAAACGTCTCACATCTCACCTCATCTACACCACAGCATCCATCCATCATCTGTGGCAGCCTAAATTCCCATTTTTCCATCCCCTTAAAGGAGCATAGCCGTTAATGCAGAGGGGTTTCTTATAGAAAAGACTGGCCTTTATATCTTCTAAGAAAAAAATACTACTCAAAGTAATCTTGCCTCAATCTATGTTAATGACCTTGTTTTAATATTTCAAACAACCATGTGTTTCTTGTTTTCTGACAGTCTTCAAGTTGCTGAATAAAGTGCAGATCCAGCTGTACTGGGTGTTGGATTTTCTAAAAACATCACACCAGACAGACTCAAATGCCAGATTCAAGGAAGATTTAGACTGAGATTCATCCACAGTGAGGAGAGGAACTAACTCACCGAATGACCCCAAAGATTTAATTTTGAAGAATCCTCTGTGTAATTTCACTTGTATTACTAAAATAAACTTTAAATATCTCTAGTCAATAATAGCACACACAAACCCAGCTCTCATGCATTCAGCTGTAAGATTTGGTAAAAGGGAAATTCGTTTTTTTTAAAAAACCCTTCCTTCAGCAGCACTAAGGTGGTAATAACCACCACCCCAAAATCCTATAAAACTGTCATTTTTTTTACATATCTTTTCAAAAAAAGAAGCATTTATTGAATATCAAACTTTATTTTAAATAAGGCATGTCCATTGTAGATAGAAATTAAGTAATGAATAAGCATTTTGGATTTTGATATACGTTCAAAATATGTTCCTGAATTAGAGAAGTTAAAAGTAAAAAAAAAAAAACCCTTCCTGGAGCATCAAACTTTTTACTGTGTTTACATTACACAAAATACAATGCTCACTTCCTATTTGATAAGATGTGCAAATAAGCACTGAAAAAACGGTTTAAATTGTCAGGGCTATGACTGACATCCTGGTAAATGGAAGAAATTATATAATTACTTTGTTTTTTCAAGATTTTTTTTCACATAATTCCAAAGATGAAATGTGTGCAGTAAATGTGTCAAATAAATATGACTTCAGCTGTTGCGCCATGCCACTCTCCTTAAATTATCCAAGGAAATCCTTGAAATGTAATTGTAATCCATCCTTTGTGATGAAATATTGAAGCACATATGACCTTTAAGTTCAAACCAAAATGTGTCAGAGTGTTTAACTGTTTTCTAATATGAATACCAGGGATTAGTTTTCCGTTATTGCTTGATGAATAATGAGTGGCACAAGTGTAATGCATTCCCGTGCAAACATTATTGATTTACTGTTCAGCTCAAATCCATTCATAATTCATATTTAAACCCAAAGCCTGTCCTTGATAGCCCAGAAAATCTCTTTAAGACCCAGGTGGGTAGGCACTTGGGAGACTCACAAGGCTGTTAGCGAAAACTGAAGCGACAGGAAATGAAAAGGGGAGCGAAGTAGCCAATCATCCAACATTCCAGCAAAGGTGTACTAGGCGGTCGTGAGGTCAGAGGTGAGGGCTTTTTGCGTTGCAAGCACAGCTGTGTGCAATGAAGAGAGTACGAAGCTGCCCCAGCGTGACCCCCGGAGTCACGGCTTCCACTGGGAGTTACCCATAACACATATGGGCCTGATTCCCACTAGCAGACAGGTATCACGGCAGAACAGAAGGCCCCCTTCTCTCTTGTTTGTTTGTCATGTATTAACCTCATCCCAGCTTCATCATACCCTTCTCATCAGAGATGTGATTGACAAGTCAAAATGCTGACCTCACCAGGAGACACTTTTGGAAAAAGCTATATATGAAAAAAATGTTGTTTGAAAATATAACAAATGAATGTAAAATGTTTTAGCTTTATTATTTTATGAGGTGCCTGCGTATTGTACCATTAAATGTACCAAAAACTGGCAAGTTGAGAATCCGGAATTAGTTTTCGGTTTCGTTTTAATATATCCTTTTAGCTCCAAAGCCACTACCATTAAGGGAATGGAGTCTCTCTGACACCAAAGACTGATAATGTGTGCCGGGAGACCAAATGCATGATGAATTGCTCGGCTCCCATTTTTTAGATGAGATGCCCTCCAGTCCAAAGACCTTTGACCTCTGGTCACCTCTCACATTGGCTGTGTGTGTGCTTTTTTTGGGAGAGGCTGAACTATGGCGCTTGTTGTCCGGAGTCTTTATTTTTGCCTTGCACGTTGTCTGCATGCCTGCATGTGTAAAAGATTTCAAGATGTTAGTTTTAATTCCTTCCCTCTCACCCTCCACCCCGCATTCCCCCCTTCCTCATTAAATACACATTCTTCATTTGGCTTGATGGTAGAGTGCCTGTCCAACTTCTGTCCAGCACAAGGCCCAGGGTTTCAGAAGAGTAATGGGATACACCCACAGAGGAAGCAAGCCTCCATCTGCCAGCACCAGTCAAGCCAGTATCCGTGGCTCTTATGGCAGTCCTTCAATGCGGCAGTTGATTTGCATTCATTTTAACAAATAAGCGTTTTTGAAGTCTGTATTCAGACATATATGCAAATCAGTAGAAGACAGTAGAAGATTAAACATATGCCCGCATTTACACATTTACAAGGGGGAAGGGGGTGCTTCACTGTATTTATGTTTTTAGTGCTTGTGAGTGTGTGCATATGTTTCTCCACCATCCACCTCCTAAAGTCCCATCTCTCTGAATGTGGGCGCAGTGCAAGCCAATTCACTAATAGTCGCATATCTCCCTTTCCTCAGTAACATTACCATAATATATTTTATTTATCAAACAGCCTGACACGCATGTCTTCTCGCGCCACCTGTTAGCGATGCTCTCTCCATGTCACCAAATGCAAACTAGACCTTGGCACCACACATAATTGAGCAAAGTGACACATCTTCAAAGCAGATTCAGCAGATGTCTCTCATCTCCCGAGACCTTATCTAAGAGGAATGGATAAATAAGATATAGGTGTACAAATGCGGATGAAGGAGTGGAGGGAGTACAAGAAGAACAGGGTGAGAAAGACAGACTGGAGCAAGAAAGGGCAAAAGGCAGAGGTGTTACTTCAGGGCACAATGTGTGAGAGTGAAAGTAGTAGTGTGGATTTGAGTGTAAGTTTAGACAGTGTGAGAACCAGAAACATATATGAGAAGAAGCTATGAAAAAGTAACCATTAAGATGGATTGTAAGTTGCAGCAGAAGAAGCACTCTTGGCCGTGTGTCAAGTTTGAGTAAAAAAATCAAACTTGAATCGGGATAATGAAAAGTTTTGCCTATTTCATCTCAGCTCGTATAAAGAAACACCCCCTTTTCTTCAGATTGACTCCATGAAAACCTTAGTAGGTGTTCTGTGAATCACAAATGCCTGTTTTGACATCTGTTGCACTGACAAAAATCAGGACTGTCACAAAGCTTTGATGTGATGTGTGCAGATGTACCTGCTTACAGCAAAGTTCTAATTACTAACAGCAAGCAAGACCTTCAGATCTCAATCTGTTTTTAGGCTCTTTTTTTCTTGTTGTTGAGCTCTGTATATGAGCTATGTTTATAAAGAGTCACTGGTGATCTCTGGTTATTTTAAACAATGTTCTCACAGAAGGATATGGTACCTTAATGCCATGACAGGACCAGCAATGAATGGGATCCAACTGCAAAATTCACAATAAAATGTACTGGTAGGGAAGAGGCAAATTAACCTGCATTTAATATGTTTTATAATCCAAATTTCTTATATTTGTCTTACACAATTCAGCTCAAAAATGTCAAATAATAACTAATGATAATAAAAAAGCTATGATAACTTGGTTACATTTAGTGTGCCCACCATTAAGCACTGCTTGTTGAACCTTTAAACTCTCTAAAAGAATTTGGTCTACTTTGGTAGGAGACTATTGACATGATTCATCTTAACTAAATCCACTTCTTTGTTCACTTCTCCTAAATGATCAGATCACGAGGACATGTCTTGTCAACAACCCTCCTCACGTGACCTCAAAGATCTTCTGTCACATTTGGTTATGGGTGCTGGCTGTGACATTCCAAAACTTCCATTCTCTCCAAGGTAAGTAATTCTTTTGACTTGGATGGATGTTTGGATTTTCTCATCTGCTGAAAAAGGAAATTCCTCTGACTATACCTGCATCTTTAGCTGTCTCTAGCAGTTATTTTCAAAACTAAGTGGTATTTGGTGCTGTCAATAATTACAGCAAAACGCTGTCATCATGTTTCACGTTTGGTGATGAACTGTGTTGTTCTTGTCCTTGACATCACTTCTAGAATTAAGGGTCAATTTAGCTCCATCAGACTACAATGGACACACTGGTATTTTCAGACATGTAGGGGCCACAACCCCATGTCAAAAGTTGAAATCCACAAATACTTGAGAATTCCACCAAAAATTCAGATTCTGTACTAAAGTTATTTTAATTCACAATAAGTGACAGTCATTTGACTAAATACAAGTGGCATTTAGTCAAGCTGCACTTCAATAAATTAGTTTTAGGGATGTTCACAGTTAGGTCATTTGAGTTTCATTTTACAATTGTGGCTTGGTGGGATATTTGATAACTTTTTCATAATTGTCTGAAAATAGAACCAAGCGGTAGTAGCTATATACATATGCTTTAGATCGACCGTATATGGACTTTAACTATGGCTATGCAGCGAATTTTTGACTTTTAAAATCTAATAATTAATATAGTTACAATGTTTATTCTACAATATTTTATGATTTTGATTGGCTTTCTTTAAACCTTTAAGTCCTAAACAGAGCACCAGTGATCCAGCCAAATTTGCAGTGCCGTAATTCCGCCACACTTTGTGCTATCTGAAAAATTTCAACGGTTTCTAAAAGGGGAGACGTTGCGCTTTCCATCCTATGTCGGGTTATTACGGTAATTTCACCCATTGTGGCAGGAAGTAAAATTAATCTGAGACACTCTTTTAATAGACAGTAAATTGAGAAAATAACTTGCGAGATGTTAAAACCTTACAGGACATGTAAGAACTGCTTACAATTAAAATAAGCAAAAAATATCCAGGCGGACATTATAACTTTAGGACATAAATTAATCTAACATGTAAATTGCAATAGGTTTCATGAACTAAATGCTAAATGCTTCTACCTATAGCTTTCCCTTTGTTGTTTTAATGAAATATTAGGGCCAGGCATATTTCTAGTGGTGCTTCTCAGCAGCATCTTGGAAGCTTGCTGGGTGTGAGGAAGAGTAAATTAGTAATTATAAGACTGGCTCACAACTTCTGAACATGGATAGAGTCAGCAAAATCCTGCTGCTTTCCACCATCTCATTAACAAGCAGTCAGGAATATGGAAACAAACTGAGCATCTGAGGGTGTCTGACGTTACTCCTGGTAGGAATCTAATCAATGAAATGCTCATCCTCTGGGTGCTGACGAGGTATTAATGAGCTTCCAGTGTGAACGAGAGCCAATTATCAGCCTTCAGGAGGAGGAGAAAGAAAAAACAGGCAGTGTTGACATAAAAAAACAGACAGTAAATGCTATTTTTTTGTCCTTTCAAAGATACTTAAGGATTGAAAAAAATGCTATTATGGAGAAAAAACATATAAAAGTCCATATGAAACAAATGTGACAAAATCACTCTGTTCAACAATATTTGACTCCTTCTGTTGTCCATGAGTTTTTTTTACTTTAAACGTTGGATGAACTGAACATCAGAATATGACAAACCTTGTAATATGTTTTTGAAGGTAAGTTTAGAATGTATAAGGAGTTTTAGAAGGATATTTAAAGTCATCCACATTTATTGTCTTTTTTCTCCTAAGTCTGTTAAAGCATCATCATGTTGTTTTATTTTCTTAAAAACAAACATTGTTGCTATTTCACACATATAATGTCAAACAGGAGTGATTTGGTTATTTTACCACATTTGTTAATCGCTACTTATAACTTTGCTGTTTCTTGTTCACCCCTTATATATCTTAGATTTGGACATCAACTGACCCACAAGAGTTAGTGCTCCGTCAATAAAACCAGGCGGAGGCTAGATAGAGATAAAAGACTGTATGAGTCTATGTACGGGGTTTCCCTGCCGCAAGGACAGAAGATAACATGTTTTCATGGGTAATCACAGGCAGAAGCATCAGAAGGCTGCTTATTCTGTATTATTTCTCTGCCTTCAGTTCAAAATGTTAAAGTTAAGTATTGTGAAAGTGTTATCTTTGGAGGGCACAGATAATTCATTGTCTCTAGAGTAAAAGTCCTGGTTCACTCAGTGGACTGATGGGAGGTGATAAAAGTAACATTGTTCCTTGATTGTGCTGTAAAATGGCAATATATGCCTACAAAATATATAATACTGCTCCTTCAATACCGTGAGCACAGGATGGGCTGATGCCTATCTTCAACTTTCACTGGGGGGAGGTTGTAGTTTAACAAAGTGTCAGATAAATTAGTTGCCTCCCATGCAGACAGTGAAAGTTACTTTTAGGACTGCAAAGCTCTAGATGCTTCCAGTTCATGGCTTCTATTTAACTTTTTAATACGCACACTAAGCCTGATGATTATATTTCAAAAGTGAATTATCTATTAAGTGGGTAAGACGTTATTGCTTGTTAAAAAAAGTGCAAACAGCAAAGGCAGCAGGCTAGGATTTATCGTAGTCACATTGCTTTAAATAAAAGCATACGATAATGAATATCCTGAGTCATACCAGCTAAAACCATTGTGGCTTTTGACACCCCCCTCTTCCCATTTAATATAAAACCACAGGAACCATTTAGAGCAACAGAGGATGCATTCGAGGCTGGTAGAATGGTGACGCCTGGCCACATGAAAGCATGCCTGCGTGGCTGTGACTGCAGTGCCAGTGTTTGTGGGTCCTGGAGAGGTATACCAGACACAGAACAATGCTCTGAATGTGCTTGAAAAGGACCCATATGCCAGGGTGATAACACCAAGGGTACCATCTGGCTTTTCTTTCTTTTTTTTTTGACACTCTTCATCTAATTTAAAGCCACAAAGAAGTTCATGTTGGACTTTTCTGGAATGTACTTAAAGCAGGAAGCAATATAAGTTTGGGGACATATATTTTGAAATACACAGTCAATGTTTATGAGAAATAGCTTCAAAATACATTATTTATGGAGAATTCATCTCTGTACTTTGTTTCTTGTACTTTAGTTTTTTTTCTCCTAATACACATCTGAAACATGTAAACTTGTCCCATTCAACTCTTTTTTTGCTTGGAGACCAGACCAAAAAAAACATCAAAAACACCATTTGTAAAACTGTAAAATGAAAATGTTAAGATATTTTCAAATCAGAGAGACAATTAGAGATTGACTGTAATATAAAAAAAATGCAGAGTAATTTACAACATATTTTGCTGTTTCTCTTTTCTCCATCTTCCCCTGGATTAAGAGATTTTGCTCAGTGTTTATCAATTTACAAGTCAAATCACTATCAATGAAACTTTAATTAGACTTGTAGATGGAATAGAACCAAAGTATCTCAATATTTCTTTGTTGAATAAATACAGACTATTGAGCCTAAAATATTTAATGATCCAAAGTTGGTCCTCAAGGGCCCGGATTGTGCATGTTTTAGTTTTCTTCCTGGTTCAAGACACCTGGATTAAATGGTCGCTTGTTAGCAGGCCTCTGCAGAACATTGACATGCTGAGGCAGTAGTTACCCCCAGGGAGGGAACTTGTAAAACATGCAAAATACCGGCCCTAAAGGACCGACTTTGAACAGCACTGCTTTAATCAAAGGAAATGTACAAAGTACAGAAATCCATATTCTGTCAAGCAAAATTTGTGTTTCACTTACTTATCGCAATTCAAACAACTCATTTAGCTTTATTTATGTAGTAACCGAGGTCAGTCTCAGTCTGAAGACCACTTTTTGATGGTCTCCGTCTCATCTCGGACTCGACCGGGTTTGTACTCAGTCTTGTCCTGGTCTTAGACATTGAGGATTCTGGATTTCACTTCAAGACCATTCCAGACTACAACTGTGGAAATATCACTAAAATGTCTAAATTGCTCTTTAATATGAGGGACATGGACAAATACTGTATCATTGCTAATCCTTGCATGGTTGCTGGGAAATGGTGCCTAAAGTTGGGATTTTTTCTATGAACTGTTGAAATTATATTATTTTTACTGTCATATCCACCCTTATTAGTTGTGTATATGACACTGGTGAATAAATTATGGATTTTTGGCATATCCACTATTTATTCCATCTTAATCTGAATTCTCTGGTTGATTTTGTGGCAAGGTTCTGTGTTTGACTCTGGTTGTTGTTTTTGTTACAAAAAGTTATTACTTTACAAATGGAAAAAAAAAATCAATCATACTCAAAAATCAGTGTGTATACTGTGTGACTGCAAATGCATGATAGAAGCATTGGTTGCAACTTAAGACTAGAAAGAGAAATTTACAGTGTACCAAATCCTGAAAACTAGACTATAGCAGTTCTTAAAAAGGAAGCACAAAGAAAGGTAAGCTAAGTTTAAGTAATGTTACTATAACGAACTAATTAAACAAAATTCTCTCTTAGCATTACTTCTGCATGGATTCAAATGATAAAATAGTAAATGAACTGGCAAAGTCACTGATTGTAGGACAAACTCCTACCACCATCGCCCACCAACTGATATAGTTTCATAGCCTCTTCTTCAGTCTTTGCATTTCGCCTTCTTTTATTAGTCTCCCTGATTGTAAAATGACAACATTCTACACTTGGTGCTCCTTTCCGGAAATTTGTAAGCTTAATCAGATATTACATATTCGTCAGTCTCACATTTTTTTCTCATGATTTCTATGCTTAAATAAAGTAAGCTATCCAACAAGGAAAATTTCCACTATCCATACCTCCACATCTGCTCTGACACAGAAAACCCAACAAGTGACATCATTCTGCTTTCCTCAGCTTTTGGGACCAGACATGGGGAAAGCAAGGCAGACTTGCTTTGAATTCTAAAATGATTTCATCTTTGGTAAGACTTGTGCATGTCTTACTATAGCTAATTTTACATAGACTAAATTAGAACCTGGTACACATAAAAAAAAACTTTAACTCAAAATGTATTAAATCTTAAGTAGTGCTATAGTGATATAGCAGTTGACATTTTAACAAAATACTTAAGTCTATAATCGGAAAAATGTCCATATGTCACTTTTAACTAACTTTATAAACAGCAAACTGGCATTTGGAGTTTTAGTAAGCTACATAGTAATTATTTTTAAATCAAAGGCCCTCTGATGGCAGCAGATGTACTGAACAGCTGTGAGGTGTGAATAAACTCTAAATATGAAGAGTGGGCTGATTTTCAAAGTAGCAATGTTTTCGTCTGCTACACAGTTAAATCATAAATTTGTACAAAAAATGAGTTTTTGTTGTCGTTTTAAAACACATCAATACGCAGGGTGGACCTTGCTTATCATCTAGAGTCTGTTTAATAAAACTCATTAGTCAAACTGGGCTTTCGGTTTTAACTATTGAACTATAAAAATACATAAAGAAAACTCCTACTTTGTTTCTAAAACAGACATCTAGTTTAGATGTCTTGCCATCTAAACTAGAGATGTATAACTTAAGAGAACTTGATCATTCATCATTCTAGCACTGTAGTTGTGTAAACATGTTTATTGATAAGGTTTATGGTAATTTTCCTCTTACATTCAGTTGATTTATTTTAGTCAATTTAAATGATAAGCAGTTAATTTAAATGATAGTTTTCACTTGTCTACTACCCATGTTCTTCTTTGGTGTACTTTATGATCTAAGATCATATTTTTTTGTTATTTTTTTACTTCAGTGGACTCACTAGTTCTTCTGAGAACTAGTGAGAACTAGTGAGTCCACCAGTTCCAGGTATTGAAGCCTATGGAACAATTGTAATGCCCCGTGCTGCTGGCCAGGAGGCGCAGGGCCATCTTGGCTTGCCGAGAAAGTATGTTTTAGTGCCTCTAATGGTGCAAGTATGAGCATCGTCCAGTTTTCCTTTTACAAATCCGAATACTTCAAACTGTATGGTTCAAAGACTTGCAATATGAACCTTTGGATGCAAATGTTTTTAGAAACTGAGTATAAGAACTTGGATTTTCTGCAAGCTTCCACATCTGCAATCTTTTAATTACATTAAAATGTGTTATCGTTCTGCGTGCACAATTTAATTATCGGTGTTCATGCTGGAAAAGGAAGCAGACACAATGAACTGTTGCTATCGGTGTTTAAAGGTTGAGTGCTTATTTATAACCGGAAATAGTTGGAGTGAGGGTCCAGGATTCCAACACATGCGTGGGCCTGTACAATTACTAAGAGGAAGTGCAAGTTCCCTTCATCTGAGGAAAGAACGAGTGGTTTAATGCATTGCATAGCTATTTTACCTTATTATCTTTGTTATGACTGCACCAAACTGATTAAGATATGATAAAGAAATTCATGGCTTTATTATAAGTAATAGCACTATAATCGACACGAGCAAGTCATGTTGGATGGCTTTATTCTTCCTTAATGTACTGTGGGCGATAAATTACTTGTAAGCAAATGCTCCTGTTTAGGCGACTGCTTGCTCTGAGGAGGAAGTTCCTTATTGCCTTGACATTTGTATGTGCCTTTCTGTTTGAACAAAGGTCAGGGTCACCACCTCTCAGTGCATTTTTGTTTAACCACCTCAGTTGCATAAATGAATAGGATTGGAGAAGCCGATAAAAATGCTTGACATGACAGAGTAATGAATGAAAGTCTGAATGTGACCTCTGGGATGTGGGGTCATAAACACTTTATGCGAGAGTAAAAGCTGGAGGGAAAGCACAGGAGGTAACGGCAAAAATATTTTCGGCTCGCTTGGGAACAAAACAAGTCTAATGTGGTACATTGTGACGAAATGTGTGCACTTGACAACTAAGCTAAATCAGATCTCTCAAGTTATTTCTACATTTTCAAATTTCAGCAACATCCGATCCTTTGGAGGATCCTAATTGATCCAGTGGAATTCTCAGGCTTGATCTACGCTGTTTATTTTTAAAAGTACATGCAGGCCTGTGGCATCCCTGAAGTGAAAAAGTAAAAACAAAAGTTGTAGCATTTTTTTTAGCTTGATGAATTTGCTATGGAGTTGGAAGAGACATCTCCCTTAAACGTGGATAGTGGGTTTTCCAGAAAAAGTGAAGTGGATAAATGGGTCTAACCCACATGTAATGAGAAAGTAGATTACTCATGCATATAGGCATGAGTCACAGCCTGCTGCAAAGCCTCCGTAGCCTTGGACTGAGCATAGTGTACTCTGGTGTACTCTTCTGTCCAAGAATAAGTGCAAAACCAAAGCTGAGATAAGCCCAACACTGGGGAAGCAAGATAAGACCAGACGTTGTCCCTCTGCAAAAGACAAATGTGAAGTCCAACCTCTAAAATTTAACAGTATCCAGCCAGATTCAACTCTGAAACCACTTCCCATCTTCCTTCTTTACCAATTTCAAGAAAAAAGGAGCATATTATTCATAATATGGAATATTATTTTCAAAAATACATTTCCACACCACAAAATAAAAGTAGTGACCAGAAGATATATTCATACCTCTTTGTCTTTTAGAGAGAAAATAAAATTGAACCATGCAGGAATCCCTGGGAAACCAAATCAAGCAAGTTGCAGAGAATAACTTATAATGAGGAAAAGGGTTTCCACTAAAGATGTCTGCTCATGCATTAAATTGCAAACCTGAACCTTAAAAACTCCCACACAAAAATGTCTTAATACTTAGATTATGCCAGTCAAAAACTCTGAAGAAGATAATGACTTCTTAATCCTTACAAGGACAGTTTTTCTGCAGACTTTTAAGACCGGTACCATTAGAACAGAATTTAACTGGAGTTCTTGTGGCGTATTTCTTATAGTGCATTCCAAAATATTGGATTTATTTGGAATAAGTAAAATTCAGCAGTTTTGTTTTCCACAATACAGATGGATCCTGTTTGTCTATGATGTTACTGTTGCTTCTTTCCACATGCATGTGTGAGGAAGATGCTGGATTTCCAGGTACTTTCTGTCGAAGATGTACACAAGTGGTAGAACACACTACAAGCTTTATTCACACTTCTACATCTTGCAAATGACTTGGAGATATTTTATCCTTGTTTTTCACTCTCGATGTTAATGCAGCTCACTAAAGTTTTTCCAAAAACATGGAGCAATGGAAAAGTGTCAATATCAGGAGCAATAACTCTTATGAGTAATGTAAATTGAAACACCAGCATATAAGCTCAGACACATAGAATTTTTGACAGTCTATCAAAGGGAAAACAAAGAGACAACACACGCAGGCACTGGGCGGACATAGAAATGATTAAATTATACATCTCTCCAGTCCAACTACAGTGAACGTTTTTTATGTGTATCAGAGATTAAGGATTAGCACTGGAGTTTAGTTGTTGAGGTCATATTACCTTTCAATTGCAATACATAGTGCAATTCGGCACTATGTATATGACTTTTGTCACCTTTATAAAGAAAGCAACCTGTCAGAAGAGTGATTTTTAATGTCGCTCTCAAAATAATGACCCTTGGCTGAAAAGTCATGGTTTTTCGGATAAGGAACTAATGAGGAAGAAGTCCTGGCAGTGATGAAGCACATGGCATTTGAAGGAGCAGGTTCCAGGTGAAAGTGTACACATTCATAAGACTCCAAACAAAGGGGACCTCTTTTAGCGTGGAAGAGGAGTGTCATCCATCTAAGTATTGATTTGATTCAGTCACAGTTGCCCTTTTAAATGGAAGCTGTCACCTGTCATTTCCTGCTATTGTGATAATGAGGACCTTAAAACAAAAATGAGAAGCAAGTCATTTGATGAAAAATGTGCTCTATATCATTTGAAGTAGTCTCTGATGGAAGTCTGTTTATTATCAAGTGAGCAGAGGAAGATACAGTTGAATCCAGATATTTATTTACACTTAACAACAAAACACATGACCCTTTTCCCCATTATATATATCTATATAGATAGATAGATATATATCTATATCTATAGATATATATCTATATCTATAGATATATATATATCTATAGATATAGATATATATCTATCTATCTATATAGATATATATCTATAGATATATATGTTCTTTTTGTGTATTTAAGGCATATATTGGTTGCAACATGATATGTATGCATACACTATTTTCTTGTACCCATCTCCTGACTTATACTTCTTCAGAATCAGATATGGATTTACATAGACAAAAATTGATTAAGTTGATTAAACTAAACAATTTTCTATCTTACTTCCAAAATACGCAATTCATTCAATCATTCAATTGACTTTTTGTGAAGAGTAAAGCTGGGTACCTTTTGAATCATCTCAGAGATATATAAATAAATCTTGAAATGTGCTTTTAGAGTTGAAGTGGTTCTCTTGTAGTACAAAGGTCCAGTCTGTTACCAACAACAGGTCTGACCACAGCTCTGGAGACAAGTTTAAAAGCCAAACCTGAGTAAACACAGGGCTCTTATCTCGAAGATATCTGCTGACTAGCCATGTGCTGTGACACAGTCCTTCAAACAAAACTGCAACATATTTAAACATTTACTGGCAGTGGAGAAAAAAGGAGGGGCTGTAAGCCAAATGTTGCAATAGCTCTTTCATGCCAGAATAGTTTTAGGGCGCCAGAAGCTAAATTAGTTTACAAGTTGATGCCTTAGAAAAACACTAATGGAAACATAATCAAAAACACAGGGGCTAACCCGTCATGTTGGTGAAGTCATGTGTATAAATCTCAAATGTGCAGATAAGGAGAACTCCAAAAGGCTGTGTTAAAGACAAATAACCATCACATTTCTGAGAGGCAGTTTGTAATTTAGGCTGTCATTAAAAACGACCCCTGGCTCAATAGTCAGAGGTGCTCTACTGTGCTTTTCCTTTTGTGGTGATAAAGGAATTAGTCCAAGTGTTTGTCTAGGTCCAGACCATTTAATTTAAGGCTTGAGGCAGGTGTTTTATAAAGTCAGCACATGTTTTGTGTGTAAAGTCTTTTCTGCAGTCTGAAATCAGACTGCAGAAAAGACTGATTTCAGACTTTTCTGGGACAATTAAACAGTTGGTATTTTCACACACATTTGTTTTTGAAACCTACTTAAAATCTGACAAATACAAACAGAACAACACAAAAAAATCTTACCTTTGAATAAGTTTGGACAATAATGAAGACATCATCCCCAATAAAAAGCATATAAAACTAAATTTTTTCAGATTTAAAACTTATCTAACAGTATTTGTTTGTGTTAACTTTAGATTAATATCTGAACATTAAGTTGTTTACATTAACTTCCTTTATTGATGCTAATGCAAACATTATAAATGCAAGTCAACTGTAAATGTAGAGCTTACTGTGTTTTTCTATATTTACAGTAAATCCATAAATGTTCTATGAGCTTTCATCCTCATTCTCTGGACAAACCGTTGAGCACAGAGAAACTCAAAACATCTGTATTCCAAATTGACTGAAGACTTAAACTAAGCAGAGCTACTTCAGACATTTTCATGAAGACCTTCAGGTTTTAGTGACTCGAAGTAAGTTGCTGTCATAAACGGGATGTTTTTATATATAAAACTCAAACATCGCATTAAAATGACATGTGTAACTGCAGTCTAAAATTATCCTTGTCCAACATCACTCGAAGCAGAGAACCTCTCTCTGTGGTTTTATACTGTAGCCGTTCACATCGATTGGCTCTATTCCGCTTTCTCCTCTCTTACCCCATCTGCAATTCTGATTCCACCGCTGCGCAGCCAAGTGTGTCCACTCCAATCCCTGACAGGTCCTTTGAATTTGCACAGGTAGCCTTTCAAAACTGCGGAGAATGACGGATGGCCAACATACCACACTGGTCGGGTACGCTCATGTTTAATTCTGTCTGCAACCTTTCTTTCCAGCCAGTCATCCAGCTGCTGAGCGCAGGTCCCAGTCTGTGCCACCCAGGGGAACTGCAGAGAGCTGTGGTTCTGAGAAGAGGCCCTTTCTGTCCATCACCTTCAACATTTCCCTCAGCAGAACATTCAATTTATTTTATAGCTTCACTCCACTTGATAGCACTGACCTCCCAGATCCCTTGGAGAGTAATGAGATGGCAGGACTGATCTGAGCGTTGAGACCGCCCTGCTCGGATCTTCAGGAGAGTCACCCTGTAATAAAAAGGGAGAAGGCTGAAAAGGGGATTAATTTTGTTCAAGCTGTTTTGTGCTTTCTAAAGAAACTCCTCTCAAACCCCAGAGAACCTGCAGTAGTGTCCCTTCTCTGATAGGCATGTGTGATCGGTTCGTCACGCCCGTGATTCATCTTTAAAGCTAAATAAAAAGGACAGGTTGCAATGCAGAGCTGAGTCTCACATGACAGCATGTCCCAGAGTTGACTCAAAATGTCAGCAAGGAGCAGGACTGTTTAGAAAGAGGTCAGATTTCAATTTGAAGAGTGCCATGCTGTGGCCAGAGGAAGAAAATGCACCTTTGAATTTGTGGAAACAAAGCACTTTTTGAAAACTTTGGCTTCAGAGAGATTTGGAAAAGTTTTTATTCATTGACCAGATGACATAGAAGGCATACAAGACCTCAACATTTAGGCCTATGGGGGTTGAGTTGGCAGTGAAGCTACTCGTGTTATTAAGTGAGGCTGTTGTGCTTAGATAGAAACAATGAAAAAGTAGAATGTATTAAAGATAATTAACAATTAACTAAAGCACCAATTTTAGTCGACATTCATTTAGACAGGAGGGACATGATACAATTTTTAGCTTTTTCCTCATTCAAAAATGTACAAAACTACAAAGTTAATGAATCAATTAATTTTCTCTATAGGTTTTAGTAAAACTTTAACTCTGTTTAATTAAATATCAAATACTGTATCTTATTTCAGTCATTTGAGACGCCCATCACTGCTCTTTGTTTTTACACCAGTCTGTCACTCACATAGGTCACAGCTGTATTCCTTCCTGTCCCACTGATTAACAAAAACATTAATCAGACCTTCAGGTGATTACTATGTATAAACAGCATTGATACTCCATGTGGCCTTGATGTCAACATGTTTCCCTGTGTTTATGTCAGAAGATGGCCATGTGTCCTTCACCTGTGCTTAAGCATCTCGCTAGACAATTACAGTGCAACCTTATTCCGAGGAGAGGAAGCGCGTGGTGGCAGAGTTAGATGAAGAGAAAAAATAGGAGACAGTTAATGGCAGAGAAACTTGAAAGTTAAGAGAGATAAAGTGGAAGTGAATAGGGAAGAGAAACGTAAAGGCAGCGACAGAGAAAAGGTAGGAGTTAGGCATGAGGAAGTGACTGAGAGCGTAGAAGATAAAGAGGAATATAAATCTGGCAGAGTTTGGAGTCCTGGAGGAAAGGAAACATAGAGTAAGACATCTGCGGTGGGCAAGGACAACTATGTCCTTTTGATGACACAGTGGCAACGTTTGAGTCCTATCAGAAAATAGTTGCATTTCGTTTCCTCCTGTGTCTAAATAAATTTTTTGGTGCTTGACATACGCATGGGGGAAAGCAAGTCTTCCCATGAATGTAGCAGACTGTCAATAGGGCTGTTTTGGGAATAAAATAAATGTATTAAATCCCAAACTCAGCTGGGCAGTTGAATCTCAATGATTCTCTTTGGTGTTCTTACGCATAACGTCTCAACGGCACTGAGCCGTCAGCCCAGTCTGGGGCACTGCTTCAGGCTTACTGCAAAGGAATGCAGCGTAGAGGCAGCTATAAATATCCCATTTGTCCCTGCAGCAAACTCAATTAAACTCCATTTGAAGTCTTCAAAAACGCAGGTCAGAAAAAAATACCTGCTGTTATTAGTGTGGTATTGTTTGAGCTCAGAGTTTCCACTGCCTCTAATGCAGCATTGCATGGGATTTTGTGTAGCAAAGACCAGAAACCGTTTGATAAGAATCAAGCTCATTGAGACAATTTAAGGCTGTTGTGAGGAAATTTTTCTTCCTAGATTGATCCCTTTGAACTGGGGAAATTAGCATGGAAACATTATTTTCCACTCCATTCCCCAAAACAAATGGGTAAACACATACAATGTGCTCTGTCTGTCGACGAACAAAAGAAGCATGTGGAGGTCTAGAAAAATATCAGGAAAAGGCCGAGAGGAAAATAAACTCCATTTAAGGACTGAAAGTCTTGGCTCAAACAAAAGAGAAAAGTGTATTTTGATTACATGTGATTTGATGACTGATAATCATCATAAACTGAACTTGTATGTGTGTTTATTTATTTTTTAATTATTTTATTTTATTTTTTTTAATACTGTTTCACAGCTTCATTTTAACTTGGAGACAGATCTTTGCTTTGGTTTTGCTGGTAATTTGTGTTGTGTGCTTTCACACCCATGAATACTTTGTTACTGGGGTGGTCTGAGATCTCTTTAGAAAAACACATTCCGGACCCAGGATCCTGATTTATGAAGATGTGGTGATATCATTCGGCACCTTCCAGGGCTAGTCAGCTCTGCCCACCCTCATTATTAGATTAATTTCTTTCTTTTTTCTGGAACATCTGGAAGCCATAGCTGTGGCTAACAAGGGCTTTTAAAATCATGTACTACAGCAAGTGAATCATACCAGAGGATATTTATAAGGCTGCTGGGACAGGAAGCTGTCATTCAAAGCTCACCATCATTTTTTCCTTAACTCTTGAGAGTGTGTGATTTGTTCTGAAGTTCATCATACATTGGATTGCAGGGTTTTTCTACACCCGCTCACCTTATTTAGATAAAGCTTAAGAAAACATCTCATAATTCTATTTACAATACCTTTAAAAAGTATCTAAGACATTTTGTTGTTTTACAACCACAAATGTCAATGTATCTTACTGGTGTTTAATGGCTGTTTGCTACAACATGAAGTAGCACATAATAAGAAATAATAAAATAAGCTAATGGTAGCTACTGATTTATTTTAAAAAAGGCTTCAGACTGCCTTCACTAATTAGTATGCACAGTCTATTTGTGTGTAGATTCATTAATACAGCTGATTTGTGAAAGTGTCAGAGGAAGAATGTCAAAGCAGAAAGCCATTACTGAAAGATAGCAAAATAAATCCTGTTTGCAATAAGTCTTGAATAGGACACATGAAACACATGAAACAAGGAGGTGCTCTGCTGGGACAAGACCCAAACTAAACAAGCTGCATATGTGATGAGAATGTAAAACAGCACGACACTCCGACTTTACAAACCCAGTTTGAAAAGTGGTGGCAGTATCATAGGGTGGGGATGCATCTTTTTAATAGGGATGGAAAAGCTTTTTACATTGGATGGAGCTGATTACAAGAGAGTCCAGGAAGAATGCCTGTCAGTGGCTGCAGAAGTGTTTCTTTCTCCTCTCCTGTCTTTGCTTAATTAACACTAGAATATAAGGAAGAAAGATTAGAAAAAATTATCTCCGTTCCACACCATTTCACGGTTAGCTACTATCAGCAACTAAACTCAAACTTAAATACCTGCTGGAGTAGATAGGCCCTTAAGAAACACATCATGATCCTGAAATACAATTAGTCTTGAATTTAAGTAGATAAAAATGACTAAAAGTCTTAACTTAGTTACAATTCTTCAAGAAAGAAGGAGTCAAAAGATTTTTCATCTACACACAAGTTTGAAATCAAAGCTGCTTATTTGCTCAATTTTCCCTGCAGTAAATATGTCATTACTTCTTAAACAAAAGCCAATGCAAAAACACAGCTCTAATGATGCAAAGAGAGTTTGAAAATAAAATTAGCTTAGAGTGGAGGAGAAAAGTGCCCAGCCTCATTCAAAGCTCTGAAATAAATAGGGCAAATTTAATACTCGAGGAAGCAGAGCTTAATAAATTAAAGCTATAAACAAGTCAATTTCCCCTAAATTAAAACTACTTTGCTATTTTTTTCTCAATAGAAAGAAATACTGCAGAGGAAATAAAAATCTACTGATGACAACTTGACAGTTATTTGAAACACCACAAAATGTATTTTTATACGTTTTCAGACCAGATCAATGTCGCATTATATAGCCTTTCAGGCTTTAGAGTTGATCTTTTCAATGTTTCACAATAACAACCAAAGCATAAAATCTCATATATTGGGCCTGGGGCCTAAGCCTTCTGGACATTTGTTGGGGTATGACAACTTCCAAGTCTCTTGGACATTTTCCAGTAAATTCTAGGATTTGCTGATAATCTAAGGCCAACATCTTAAAGTCTTTCCTAAGTAGATTATTTTTCTTCTATGGTGTGTTCACCTCAGCTGAGCTGCTTTCTATACATTGACACGATACCTGTGAGTCGAAAACTGGACTCTCATTCCAAACGTCCATGTGATTTTGCTTTTCCCTCATCCCTTTCTCTCTGGCATACTTCAATTCATTTAAATGACCTCCACCTTGTGTCATTTTCTCCAGAAATTTCCTAAGTACTCATCTTCCTGATCTCAGTTCAGCTTCCCACAGCTGGTTATCAAAGTAACACTTGAGGCACCTGCCTGCACACCACTAGACTCACCTCTATATCCTCCGGACAGTTAACTTCTCATAATCTTTAAACTAGGACAAACAAGGGCCTTGATCTGTTTCCCTGCAGCCAGATTCTCCCTTGTCTCGTAAGATGCTTTTAATTTTGCACAAAATGAAAATTGATTCTCCTAGTTTGCATTAGGGTTTTAGTCAAAGACAGCAATTAATATCTTATTTTTCCTTTGGGGATTAAGTATTTCAAATGAAATTAAATTAACACACAAATTAAATTGACTTAACACTAGAATCTGATTTTATTTGTATTGTATTAAAGGGGCAGTATTATGTAAAATCAACTTAACATTATGACATCAGTGAGCTCTCATTACCAAAGTCTTAGTCATTTCCATCGCTTTAATCTTAAGTTCCCTGTCAAAAGTCACCATTGGAGTGGCTGGGTCTCTCTAAAATATTTATACTTTCAGTCAGAAGAAGCATATTTGTAAAATAAATAAATAAAAATAAACCCAAATTGTTAGGGGCTATGAATATTTTGACCGTGCAATTTTTTTAGATTAACTTTTAGACAAAAACATTTTTTGTAATGCTACTTTCAAGATTTCAACAATTACGGAAGCACATTGCTGTCACGCAATAAAAAAAAAAATGAGCGCTATCTCATTATAACGAGATGTGTATGTCGTTAAAACGAGATACGTATCACGTTATAACGTGATAGCGCTCAAATTTTGTTTTTGCTGCGTTATAGCAATGCGCTTCCATACAACAATATCTGGTGATGTGCAGTGATTTTCCTTTTAATATTTTGTGCAAAACATTTTGTTGTTTTTATCATTTTGACATAGACACATAGAAATAATAATTATAACATGAATTAACATAAAATTGCATGCTACAACAAGTAAATGAAACAGACTTCAAAGGGATGTTTTCATAATCCCAAAACTATGAGTCATGCTGTATGAATTGCACAAAACTATGCAAGTCTTACAAACTATATATATATAGCTATATATATATATATATATATACTGTATATATATATATATATATATATATATATATATAAATTCCCTTCTCATCCTCTGCGGGTGGTCTCTTTCATCCTCTGAGCTCGGGTCCTCTACCAGAGGCCTGGGAGCTTGAGGGTTCTGCGCATTATCTTGGCTGTGCCTAGTACTGCACATTTCTGGACTGAGATGTCTGATGTTGTTCCTGGGATCTGTTTTAGCCACTGCTCCAGTTTGGGGGTGACTGCCCCGAGGGCCCCGATGACCACAGGCACCACTGTGGTCTTCACCTTCCAGTTCTTTTCCAGTTCCTCCCTGAGGCCCTGGTATTTCTCCAGTTTCTCATGCTCCTTTATCCTGATGTTGTAGTCACTTGGTATAGCTACATCCACCACAACGGCTTTCCTCTGTTCTTTATCCACCACCACAATGTCCGGTTGGTTCGCCATTACCATCTTGTCTGTCTGGATCTGGAAGTCCCACAGGATCTTAGCTCGGTCATTCTCCACCACCTTTGGGGGTGTTTCCCACTTCAATCTTGGGGCTTCCAGTCCATATTCTGCACAGATGTTCCTGTACACTATGCCCTCCACCTGGTTATGTCGTTCCATGTACGCTTTCCCTGCCAGCATCTTGCACCCTGCTGTTATGTGCTGGACTGTCTCAGGGGCCTCCTTGCACAACCTACACCTTGGGTCTTGTCTGGTGTGGTAGATCTGAGCCTCTATTGCTCTGGTGTTTAGGGCCTGTTCCTGTGCAGCCAGGATGAGAGCCTCTGTGCTGTCCTTGAGTCCAGCTTTGTCCAGCCATTGGTAGGATTTCCTGATATCAGCCACTTCAGTTATTTGTCGGTGGTACATCCCATGTAGGGGCTTGTTCTCCCATGATGGAACCTCTAGCCCCTCATCCTGTGTTCCCCATTGCCTGAGACATTCCCTGAGCATATCGTCCGTTGAGGCTTTGTCCTTGATGTATTTATGAATCTTGGATGTTTCATCCTGGACAGTGGCTCTCACACTCGCTAGTCCTCTGCCTCCTTCCGTACGGGTCGTGTATAGCCTCAGGGTGCTGGATTTGGGGTGGAACCCTCCATGCATGGTTAGTAACTTCCGAGTCTTAACATCCGTGGCCTTTATCTCTTCTATTGGCCAGCTAATTATTCCGGCAGGGTATCTGATTACTGGTAAGGCAGAGCTGTTTATTGCACGGATCTTGTTCTTGCCATTGAGCTGGCTTCTCAGGACTTGCCTTATTCGTTGGAGGTGTTTGGCTGTGGCTCCTTTCCTTGTGACCTCGTCGAGGTTGCCATTTGTTTGTGGTATTCCCAGGTACTTGTAACTGTGCTCTATGTCTGCTATTGTTCCTTCTGGGAGTGAGACCCCTTCTGTGCGGACGACCTTCCCTCTCTTTGTAACCATCCGACCACACTTTTCTAGTCCGAATGACATCCCAATGTCAGTGCTGTATATCCTGGTGGTGTGGATCAGTGAGTCGATGTCTCGCTCACTCTTAGCATACAGCTTGATGTCATCCATGTAGAGGAGGTGACTGATTGTGGCCCCATTCTTCAGTCGGTATCCGTAGCCAGTCTTGTTGATGATTTGGCTGAGGGGGTTCAGGCCTATGCAGAACAGCAGTGGGGACAGAGCATCTCCTTGGTATATGCCACATTTGATGGACACTTGTGCAAGTGGTTTGCAGTTGGCTTCAAGGGTGGTTTTCCACAGCCCCATCGAGTTTGCAATGAAGGCTCTTAGAGTCCTATTGATGTTGTACATCTCTAAGCATTCATTGATCCAAGTGTGTGGCATTGAGTCATAGGCTTTCTTGTAATCTATCCAAGCGGTGCACAGGTTGGTGTGTCGGGTTTTGCAGTCTCGGGCGACTGTGTGGTCTACAAGGAGTTGGTGTTTGGCTCCTCTGCTATTTTTGCCAATGCCCTTCTGTGCCGTACTCATGTATTTATCCATGTGACCACTTATCTTAGCCGCTATGATGCCTGATATGAGCTTCCATGTTGTAGAGAGACAGGTTATTGGCCGATAGTTGGATGGGATTGAACCCTTTGAGGGATCCTTCTGTATCAGGATTGTGCGACCTTCAGTTAACCATTCAGGGTGAATCCCATTTTGTAGCAGCTGGTTCATTTGAGCTGCCAGTCGCTCATGGAGGGCAGTGAGTTTCTTTAGCCAGTAGGCATGGATCATGTCAGGTCCTGGTGCTGTCCAGTTTTTCATTTCTTTTTCTTGGACATCTGCCACAGTGATGGTTACTGGGGCTTGTTCAGGGAGGTTGCTGTGTTCCTCTCGTAGAGAGGTCAGCCACTTTGCATTGCTGTTGTGGGTTGCCTCCCTTTCCCATATGCTTTTCCAGTATTGTTCAGTCTCCAGCCTTGGTGGGTCTGCTCTGTTGTTAGTACCCTGCCATTGAGAGTACACTTTAGCTGGTTGGGTGTGGAAGAGCCGGTTAATCCTCCTGGCTTCATTCTCTCTTGTGTATCTCTTCAGGCGGCCTTTGTTTGGCAGTTTCGAGTGCTTCAGGTATGGACATCTGGCTGTACTTCTTGTGTACTGATCTTTTCATTGCACCCCTTTTTAGCTCTGACAGTTGGCTCACTTCCCTCCTTGTTATCTTGATCTTAGCCTCTAACCGTCTTTTCCATGGTGGGTATTGGGTCTCATGATTGCTCTTATAGCCAAGCATCTCAAGGATCACTGATGCTGAGTTGTATATCAGCTCATTGGTTTCTGTTATGTTGTTGGTAGGGATCATTCTCAATGCCGCATTCACATCTTCAATTAGACTTTCTGGTGGTGCTTCACTCAGCCGTTGTAATTGGCGTCGGGGTTGTCTGGTGTTCATTACGGCCACGATTCTCTCTCTCAGGTCAGTTGCTGCCTCGTTCAGCTCTGATGGTTTGTTCATTACTGGGGCTACATACCCAGTCTCTGGGTGGGTAGTTAACTCCCCTCTGACCTGGCGTTCTGGCTCCTCCCCTTTGCCATAGCATTTGTGTTGTACCTCGTCAATCTCAAGTTGTGAGAGCAGTTGCCGTTTGCGGATGTTGGAACACTGAGCCAGTAGTTGCTTAGCAGTTAGTGTTGACTGGGGATGTCGAAGTAACCATTCCTCCCAGAGTCTTTGCATGTAGCCCCTCTGACTAGGGTTACTTGAGTAGTAGCATTCCAACAGATCCATGTTTTCACCTCTCGCCCATTTCCGTCTTGTTCCAGTAGCCCATTTTTCATCTAGGTGCTCTGGTTCCCCAGCACCTGACGCAGACCTTGTTTGGCCGGGCGACGTCTGAGCCGGCATGTCGTGCTTATCAGTGTCTCTCATGGTATGAGGTCGGCTATATAGCTCCAAGGGTCTTGCCTAAGGACCCTTGTAACTTCATCCCCAGCCTGGATTCGAACCCTGGTCTCCCGGGTGGAAGACTGGTGACTATATATATATATATATATATATATATATATATATATATATATATATATATATATATATAGTCGTTCCATAACCTGGAACGACATAACCAGGTGGCAGGCATAGTGTACAGGAACATCTGTGCAGAATATGGACTGGAAGCCCCGAGATCGAAGTGGGAAACACCCCCAAAGGTGGTGGAGAATGACCGAGCTAAGATCCTGTGGGACTTCCAGATCCAGACAGACAAGATGGTAATGGCGAACCAACCGGACATTGTGGTGGTGGATAAAGAACAGAGGAAAGCCGTTGTGGTGGATGTAGCTATACCAAGTGACTACAACATCAGGAAAAAGGAGCACGAGAAACTGGAGAAATACCAGGGCCTCAGGGAGGAACTGGAAAAGAACTGGAAGGTGAAGACCACAGTGGTGCCTGTGGTCATCGGGGCCCTCGGGGCAGTCACCCCCAAACTGGAGCAGTGGCTAAAACAGATCCCAGGAACAACATCAGACATCTCAGTCCAGAAATGTGCAGTACTAGGCACAGCCAAGATACTGCGCAGAACCCTCAAGCTCCCAGGCCTCTGGTAGAGGACCCGAGTTCAGAGGATGAAAAGAGACAACCCACAGAGGGTGAGAAGGGAATTTATATATATATATATATATATATATATACTGTATATATATATATATATATATATATATATATATATATATATATATATATATATATATATATATATATATATATATATATGCTATGCACCCCATTATATATGACAATATATATATGACAATATATATATATATTGTCACATATATATATGACAATGATACATGCATAGTCACAGACTATGCATGTATCATTGTCCACAAATAATGTTTTTCAACAACAAAGCATCCGGCATATCATCTTTTAATTTGTTTTAAACAGTTTGACGTTAACTCATGCAACATCCAAGAGCATAAAAGAGTAAATACAAATCTGATATACTTCCTGGAAGGAACAATTCCCTGAGCCTTTGTAGAGGTAGAAATACCAGCTAATCACTGTTTTTTTTTTTTAATTCCCTCTTGAATGGTAATTGTGTAATTTAAAAAGGAGGATGCTGGGGCTTCTCCAGTTGCATGGTTAGAGTCACCGGTGTGTGTGTGTGGAACCAAATGGACTGTGGGATTGATGGTCAGGAAATGAACACACAGGCTGAAATCACTTGGCCATTCATTGCGCTGCCTTGAACAAAGCTACTCAGATTCCTTTTTGGAGCATCGCCGGACAAGTGCCAAGGATCGTCTGCCTATGAAAGTTGAGGTAGTACAGATTGTATGTTTGGGTGTGTAACTTTATACAGTATGCACACATACACCCACATATAAGGAAACACAAGTGGGCTTGTTAGAGCTCTTCATGGCCGTACATGATCTATGCAGGAATGAAGCTCTCATGCTGTAGTGCATTGCCCCTGAGCATCGTTGCTCCCCTGCTGGGTGCTGCCGGGCATCTTGTGATTAGTTCTGCACACAGGATGACGAGATGTGACTGCTAATCTAGTGACGCAGACGGACGGAACCCAATTTTCATTCCAGCTTTTTGCTGCTCAAACATTTCAGTTCAAATCTTAAAGTTATGAAACCATAACTTACAAGTGCCAGAAGTCTTGGACAGTGTGTGACATATGCATTTCCTCTGTTGCTACACACATTCTCTGTATGGCTTGTTGCACAGCAAAATACTACATGTCAGTGACTCAATCCAATCACCTGGGTGTCCTTGGACCTTTTAACCAATTTGAATAATAAACTCAACTTGACTGGATTGTTTGATAAATAGGATCAAATTGAATGTGCGTACTTGACATGATCTGATTGAATTGACTTTTTTTGCAAAGAGCCTTGAGACGACATGTGTTGTGGATTGGCAGTATGTAAGTAAAGTGAATTAATTTGAATCGACACTTCACTCTGCATGCTTCATAGTTGCGATGATGCAGAGCAATTTTTTTTCTCCCTGCACATCTACCACTGAAGTTAAAATTGTGAAGTCTTTTTCTCTACATAAGGGTTGTTCAAGTCCCGTCCTCGAAAGCTACAGCCAACATTGAATTACCTTCTTAGTATCCAATTAAGTTTACTAGAGGCCTGGTAATGAGCCATTCATTTCATTCAGGTGTGTTGGGGCATGGATGCTTTAAAAAACCTGTATGACAGTAGCTATCAAGGACTGGAGTTGGAGACCCCTACGCTAAAGGCATCCATATTCATATCGATATTCTTGTGATAGGGTGTTTCTCACCTGCACCTGTGATGGCTGGGCGTAGCTTAGCCTCTTTAAAAACAGCTGGACAACTGACTGTGAATCAGATTACTCTGTAACTATTGTTTAGAGTAGCTGCGCTGATAGTTTTAAGAGGTTATTAGTTTTATCTTGTCAGGTAGGCATCTTCTTGTTATGTTTTTGTTCTGTCACTAGGTGACATGATCTTTTTTACACATGCCAGTTTTGCCGACTTTGATCTAGATCATTCGAAAGCCCTGCTGACTATAAGTGGGTGAAGATCACGGTCTGGAGATAGCCGTCATTCATGCTGCTTGAGCAGGCTGTAAATTATTTCTTTTTTTTTTTCTTTGAAGAGTGTCCTTCAGTATCCAGTCTCCCTTGACAGAAGACCTTGACTCTTGTGTGGGTGAGTGCAGAGAAGACAGACTGTTGTTTTGTCTCCTGGTTATTTGTTCGGCCAAAGTCTCCATTTTGGCTGTACAATCTGTTGGCTCCACGCTCTGCTGAAGCTGCCGAGGTTGCTTCGGGCTCACTCCAGACCACCAAAACTGAATTTTATTTTTGCCTGTGTGCTAGTGGGAATTGTTTAAAATTTGCTTTGACTTAATCATTTTAATTTGGTAACTTTGTTTAGTGGCATTGATTGACTTGTGAGCAGGTTCAGATGTCATCAGTAGCTGGTTATTGGATTTTTCATCATAGTTCTGCAGTGATGAGCATGTTGAGTGGTTTGTGCATTGTGTTTTCTATTCATGTTATCTTCAGGTATGGCTGAGTTCCTTATACCTTTTCATTTGTTTTCCATCTGTAAAGTTGAGTTTTATTTGAAAAATAAAATAATCTCAAAACCTTTATAGACATCTTTAGAACATTGTAAACTATTTTCTGTCTTATTTCGGTTTTGCTTGAAACCTCCCACAATGTTTTAGTTGAAGGCCCCAGACAGCTCTTTTGCTCATACAGTAAAGTTTTGCATCTGCATTTGGGAGTATTTCAGATGAATTGCCTAAAGTTTAAACAGTGAAAGCCAACATGAAAATTCTGAGTAACATCTTCTAATCATGTTAACTTTAGATGACATACCTGTATGTCAGCTTAGCCATTTTAAGTGTGTTGGTTGGTGCTTTAACAAGTCCAAGGACTCCAAAGTGGTTCAGTCATATAAACACACACACTGGTGGTGGTAAACTATACGGGAGGTACAGCTGCCTTGGGGCAGTCTGACACAAGCAAGATTCCCATAGTGTCCTCTGACCACCGCTAGCAAGTAAGACAGGTGAACAGGTGAAGTCCAGAATGACACCACAACTAAGATGGACGGGGTCCATGTGTGTCCATGTCCACATGTCCATGTGTCCAAAAGTAGAGGAACCTTAGGGTGTCCTAATTCCCTCATGACTTTAAATGGAAATATTTAAAAGGAAGAGTTTTACATATTTATGTGGAGCTCTGCAACTACTCTGTCTGACTAGCTGTTAGTTTTTCCCTATTCCAAGGACTTATTTAAATTTCCCTTATTAGTGCAGGTAAGAACTATGACTGATTACAACTACACAAAACATAACTTCAAAATATGAGTTCCAATGTCCTGCTTGTCCATGGCTCCATTTGCAACAAAACACCTGGACATAAAGACTTTATTATTTCCACAAACGTTTTTGGAAGATTCCTTTCTCCAAAACGGCACACAATCAAGCGATGGTGTGCAGACACATAAATCTCACTGTACAATCATTGAACCGCAGCTACATTTTGTAGAGGATACACATAAGAGGCTGTGAAGTCATACAGAGTTCTCTGAAAATATAACAGCCAAAATCATACTTTTCTTGGACTAAAAATTTCGGAGCAGAGAATAGTGCAGGACTGATACCGTTCACTGCCACAATGTGTCTTCTCATTTTACATTAGCATAACTAGATTTTTCTTTAACAAGGGGTCTGGAGCAGATCTGAGGAGCGTATGCAACATGTACAGGAAAGCAGTGACAGAGTTCTGCAGTCTTGAGTTACTCAAAGACCAGCTGTAAGGTTTCTGCAGGCCTGGAGGCATTGTTGTTTTATTTTGCTTGGAAAGGTGGTTTTAGTCAAAGCTTTTATAACATTAACCACAGTTAGAGAAGCGCATCATTACGAGGATTTGGCTGTAGGAAATAAGAGAAGTAAAGAGAATGAGTAACATAAGATTTGCTTTTATTGGTATTTCTAACATGCTGTATTTAACCCGTCAAATCTGCCTTTGGAAACGCACATTGTGACTTGAGCAAAAATATTATTTTATTTTCTAAATTGAACAAGTTCATCTTAGCTCCTCCTTTCACATTTCTGTCTCTTCCTTCCTTTTTCCTGCTTGTTTGCCCTTCCTTTCAGATACCTCTCTGAGTCACCCATGAGACTGTGTTGATTTTGAGACAGAGGGGTGGACCTGAGGTCTGTTTACAGCCGAGACTTCAGGAACTTGACATCAGATAAGAAGATTCCTTGGATACACAAAACAGGCAGATACAATTCCAGTGAGACAGCTCTACAAAAGATAAAGCCTAAACGTTTTTTTTCCCCAGCACAGGACATAAGTAGAGGGTTCGTGGATGATGAAGGTCATTATACTTGTTGGAAGTATCCCAGGTTCAAAGTTGTTTCTAAGATTACAAAATATCATCACCTCTTTGGCAAAAAAATGTGCTTTGAACAAAACCTTGACCTACTTGTGTCATTGTGTTAGATTTTTTGCCTTTTTGTTCCAAATCAACAATTCTCCATCCACTTGCCCTCGCACGATACCACTCTTTAAGCCAGATTGGAATCTAACAATAAAATAAATACGTCACTCTCCACCTCATACTTTGCGCTAAATTACACAAAAACAAGATAATCTTTTACTAATAGTTTCCAGGTGCTTTCTCAAGGGGGAAGTAATTTTCTAAAGGATTAGGAAATGCCATGGGAAAGATTTCTTGCATTCGCTTCACAACTGTCTCCTGTCACAGACTTTTATGTTGAATTCTTCATTCTCCACTTTACTGGAATTGTTCAGTTCCTCGGGGTAAAGGTATCAACAAGTTACATTGAAACACTAAATTTTCTCATCTTTTTGAGACATGTTAAAGAGATCATTTAGGTTTTTGAAGTGAAGTTCTACTTTATTGGAAGTTAAAATACATCAAAATCACCTGGAGTTTTCATAGAGCGAAAAATAAACTATCTGTTTAACTTCATCAAATTACAATGATGGACGAAATTCATCTGTTGAGATATCACAGTTGCCAGGATGATTTTAGAAAAGTAACACAGATATTCTCAGGCAAGAAAATATAGTAAGCCTAAAAATAGTCTTGCAGATGTTTATTCCTCAGGCGAATGTAAAAATCGGGTAACACTTTATTTGAAGGGGGGTGAATAAGACTGACATGACACTGTCATAAACATGAAACAAACATCTGTCATGAACTTGACATTAACCAAGAAATCATTACTGTTTAAACTTTAGCATTAATAACATAAAGTTGCCTAATTTTTAAAGTCCAATCAGTAATACTTTTATAACAAATTTATATCAGTAATGATTTCTTGGTTAATGTCAAGTTGTCATAACAAAGACATTCTGAATAATGTCGTCTTTGTATTAAAAGTGTCATAATTTACCGAAGGACACTTTATGACAACAGTCATAAATATTCATGAAGACTTATTCATATTCATAACATGTGTTATGTCATGTTTATGACAGTGTCATGTCAGTCTTATTCACTCCCCTTCACAATCAATCAATCAATCAATCAATCAATCAATCATCAATCAATCAATCAATACAATCAATCAATCAATCATCAATCAATCAATCAACATCAATCAATCAATCCAATCACATTTTATTTGTATAGCACATTTCAGCAGCAAGGCATTTCATAGTGCTTTACATAATTAGAATAAACACAGCATGTGGCAGTGAAGAGAAAGAGATTTTGGAGAAAATAAAACAGTGAGAGCACTGAGAAATTAAAAAAAAAAAAAAATAAATAAATAAATAAAAGTTTTACCAAAAATTGTTAGCTTGAGTGGTTTAAAATGGCTAAAATCAAATAAAACAGGTGGTCCCAGTGACTAGCTGTTCTTCTACATGAAGAATCATGTTCATGTCATAAAAGGCTTACAGTCTTCTTCAATGAAGAAATAAATGACAAACCCAATAAAAATTAATAAATGAATACGGTAATTCTATAATAATCTTATTTATTTTAGCTTTGCCCCTCTGCATGAGGGAGAATTGTGAATTTTATTAGCCTGGTCACACTTATAAAAATTTTCTTGGAGCGCCACTGCTGCCAACCCAATCCTATATAATTTGAGCCCCCACATATTTCAATATTATATTAACCTGGGCCAGCAATGTACTTTGTGATTCTTCTGTTTGCCAACACACCACACCTAAATGACAACTAAAACATTATGCTTAAAGCAGAATATATTTACCTTCCATTCTTGTCGACAAACTCTCACACGCTCTGATCCAGCTGTTTCCCTGCCCGATAGATTGCTTCAACTTGAAATATGATGAAATATATTACCCTGGAGACTATCATTCCTATGTACCGGTCAAAGTAAAGCAGAGTTGAGGCGAAGCGTAATCCTTCTCCTGAGGACCACAGTCCCATTCAGACTTATCAACACTTTGTTAGCCTCTGCATGACGGAGAATTGTAAATTAAAGCAGCCATACCTGCCGTGGTGTGGATTTTTTTTATGTTCGACACCTAATAAATAGTTGTTTTCTAACAGATTCTAATAAGTTAACCCGCATCCCAACTAAAATGAGAATAATAAAAAATCCTGTCTAAAAATTTTCTTTTTTTTTCAAACAACTTAGCTTGAATTTGACCAAGTTTAAAACAAAGTATTAACTATTCTGCTTCTTAGGTTTCGTGAGGAAGAACATTGTCACTAAAAAATGTATGTAGCACATTTCTTCTGTAAGAATTTTACACCAAACCAGTAACTGTACTAAAACAACACTGGTGCGTCAAGTAAAGTCATCTTTCTGTCTGATGACAGAAAACCCCTTATTTTAGTGCAATAAAATTAACTCTATTTTGGTAGTAACTTTTTGCAATGCAAAGGAAGGAGCCGCTTTCATCAGGGGTTGGCTCATGAAGACCAACAGCTGGTCAAATTGTTGTTAACATTAAACTTTATTCCTGCCCAGTCTAAGCCAGATGAATCACCGGGCTTCAACTTAAAAAAGGATAAAGACCTCAGTCATTCAGCTAATTTGATTAACTGAACCAAAGAATAGTTTAAGTTAAAGTAGTTGCTTCTTGTTACCATTTTTCCCCTGACAGCAAAATAAATTTGCCCACATCTTTGGTTCAACAAAAGACCCAGACAATTAATAGGTGGAGAGCAATAGGTTCAGAAATGCAAACTCAAAATGGAAGATTTGTAGTATGAGAAACAGGGTTTAATGTAGAATAGAGAAATCTACTGGTCAACAATTCTCACATAGTAGCTGAGTCCTGCAAAATATATCTGTCATTTCTGTACAAGGCTGGATAACTAATCTGTGAAAATAGTTTTCTTCTTTTCCAAACATGTATAAATAGCCTCCCTGTAAGGTACTGACTTTTTTTCCTCAACTCTTTCCTGTGTGGTCATCAAAGAGTTCAGTTAATCTGCAGTCTGTTTCAAGCGTGCTCAGCATTCTAGCATTCACTTCTCTCCAGAACCTGTAGTTTCTCTCAAAGAAACTGAAAGAGACAAGAGTTCACCAGGGAGAAACTCTTTGAAATTTATTCTCTGGTTGTGTCTTCAGCAAGAATTCTTGCATAAATAACCCCACACACTTTCTCATGAATTCTTGAGACACTGGACTCCAAGGCTAGGTCTCTAATGGGGTGCATAGCATATTCTGGCCCTCCAAATTTTAAGTGGGTTTTGTCTTGTGATACTACAACATTAATTTGAAGTATTCACACTATCTCTCTAAGATGACACCCAACCTATTCATTATTTCTTTTACTGTCCGCATTTATATTTTTCACCATTGGCTTGGTTAATAATACTGCTGTCACATTTACATTTCTTAAAGTTTGTGCAACCTTGGCAGTCTGGCGCATCATGTAAAGACTTCAAAGTGAAGCTAAGTTCAGGTCCCAGTCTTTCACCTGTCTTGACAACTGAAAACTCTAACCAAGACCAAATTTATTTAAAACAGTTTATACATTGTTTCTTTCAGGTGTACACTTTAGAGCTGTCTAGCTTTCTAACAGCCGCCCATCTGTTATGTTAATTTTTAACCTATTTTGTCAACTTCTAATAGATTTCATAACGTCTTTAGCTCTGCCTTCTGTAATTTTAGGGCCCTCATCTCCAAACCATGGAGCTGTCATCGCTACAATCAGAGAGAGCGAAGAATTAGATAGATAGATAGATAGATAGATAGATAGATAGATAGATAGATAGATAGATAGATAGATAGATAGATAGATAGATAGATAGATAGATAGATAGATAGATAGATAGATAGATAGATAGATAGATAGATAGATAGATAGATAGATAGATAGATAGATAGATAGATAGATAGATAGTATAGATAGATAGATAGATATCATTCCAGCACTGCAGTGACCTCAAAGCTCTTCAGTTCAAGTATTCTCATTACACAAGTCACATTCTTCTCTTTCTATAAGGCTACTGGAATTGCCAAGCCATTTCAACATGACCTTACTTGGACTTTTTTCAAGTTAATGGCTCTGCAGGGTGTGAATTAAGCATCCACTGTGATGATTTTCTCCTGTGAAAATAGCAGTAGTCTGTGACCTGTTAATTGATCACTTCTGCAGTTGTGCTCTGCAGGCAACTGAATGTTTTCTCTTCTGTGTATGGAAAAGAAAGGGCAGAATACAAGGGCTTCTTATATTTCATCTGATCACTTTGAAGAAGTCTGGGGGAGATGAAGTCATCCTTTGCTGATTTCCAAATAAAACAGAAGACAACAGCTGAGCAAGCCATGAACTGGCTTCACTCAGTCACCCAGCAGCATGCATGACACATACTGTATAAGGGAAATGCTTATAAAGGCCAGTATGTGGTCTGATGGTCGGTTAACTTCCTGAAGGGTGATGAAAGGGTCTCTGTTTGAGAGCGTTGGTAAGTGGTAAATAAATGACCAGTGATCAGAGGAGAGTTTTCATCACTCATCGGTTTCCCAACTAACCGGTCTCATTTTGTCATTTAACTCATCAGATTTTACTCTGTCCTTCATATTTTTCAACATTTGTCATGTGCAAAACACAAAAAAAGTGCACAAGTCTTCTTAAATACACCATTACCTATCAAGATGATTTCAGAGAGCTACACCTAACTAGGAAATGACATTTTAAAGTTCTTAGTAATGACATAGTGGCACAGTTAGCCTTCATAAGTAAGAGTGGCTCTTTGTTTTAAAAGTTTCTTTTCCATGTAAAGCCTTCCCAAAAACTGGAGCTCTGTCTCACACCTGAACAACAGGGAGAGACCACATATGTTTCCATTATACAAAAAAATGCTCCCCAAGACAGTTATTTGTGAAATGACACATGTACACGTATCTCACTCCAATACAAACCCTTTGCCATATGGGAGCAGTTAGCCCCATTCCTAAGCGCTGATTGCTACTTGTGGAGAATCAATGGACTAAAGCTTAACCATTTGTCCAGACTTCGAATAAAATCACTGAAAACTTTATTTAGAAGCTAAAGATTAGTTACCTAAATCAGAGTGTTCTGTCTACCGTAAAAATTAACCAGATCATTCACTGCTTTATGGGATTTTTTTTGCATTGGATTCCTTGCCACTGCTCGCTAAAGAGGAGAGAACAGGGGGATATAATGTGGAAACTCCACAGGAATGGTGATTACGGGCCACTGAATTGAAACCAGCTAGAGAGAAACTAGATCTGAGTCTGAGAGATGTATTATGATAGTTAAAGCAAATAAAAGCTTCAACCCATCACAGTATTTTCTCCCAGCCTCCCCCTATCAACAATGGACAATAAAAAAGAGATGAAACAGAAGTTTGTAAATGGGAGAAAAAGATTTCTTTGAGCATTCTGTGGTAGACAGATTAAAAGGAAGCTAAAGAAACAGAAAAGCACTGAAAGGTCAGGTAAGGAGGGCTGTGACTTAAAAGCAGAACCCTGTTTGTTGTAGTTATTACCAAGAGTTACCAGCTTAAATTACAAGCATCACAGAGAACTACCCCATTTAAATCTAATTCCTTTGACCAATCACAGCCCACACACGTAACTCCTCCTAGCTCATAGAATAAAATAAACACTTTGAAACCTTTACCACCAAAGAAAATGCTTTAGTCAGACTATGAGGGTTAACACTATGTACAGCTCTGGGGAAATTAAAAGACCCCTGCAAAATTGTCAGTTCTCTTATTTTACTCTTTATAAGTATATGCTTGAGTAAAATGGACATTGTTCTTTTATTTTATGAGCTACTGACAATATGTCTCTGAAATTCCAAGCAAAATTTTAGTATATATTTGCAGAAAATGAGAAATGGTCAAAATAACAAAAAACAGATGCAGACATCAAATAATGCAAAGAAAACTAGTTTATGTTCATTTAGGGACAACAATTCTAATATTTTAACTGGGGAAGAGTTCAGAAATCAATATTTGGTGGAATATCCAGGAGGTTTTCAATGGGGTTCAGTGCAGAGGTCTCTTATTTTTTTCCAGATCAGTATGTTTATGAATTTGCAATATGCTAAGCAGAAGAAAAGGATTTCACTAATATCTTGCCATCATGGATATTTACTGACCAATCAGTTGAAAATAGGTTCAGTTGTTTGAGCCCACTCCTCTTTATTTCTACGACAGCTTATGTCTTAAGCCTGTTTTGTGTATAAACACCCAAAATAACTGATGACCCCTCAACTGAGGATCAGAAATTTTAAAAGTACCATAAACATGCAACAAGTTACTGCTATACACAAATCCAAAGTCATTGCTTTTATTTGTGGAAACAAAAACTGCTTTTATTTTGAAGGAAGGTGTTTCTGTTTCTGCACTGTCCACATGTGCAACATTGTCACTTCATGTTAAAAGAGACTGATATATAAAGTAGAGATTTTAGCAATGCACCACTTTCAAAGAAAATGATGCACACTATGTCATTATCACTGTCAGTGTGCACATTAATAATATTGCAAAAGACCATTTGGAATGCAATATCTGCTGGTTATTAACCCCAGATGTCATGAAAACACACTTTGCATGCCAATAAGATATTAGGCCTGCTGGATCAGTTTTACTGTAGCAGAACAAAAACTAAAATAGTGCAAGTCGCAAAGATACTAAAGGTCACAAAGAGTTTTAGAAGCAACAATATTAAAATGCTACTTCCTTATATGGTGTCACAGTTCTCCAAAGTACGGAGGGAGTAGCTCTATTTAAGAAAAACATTCTGATGTTTTCAAAGATTACATCTTAAGTTAACAATGTGACATTAAACAAAGAGCAAAATACTTGAATATTTTGACAATTGTTTTTCTAAAAGATACTTTTACAACATGAGATAAATAAGTTGTAGTTATCAGCTTGGAATGTCACATTTTATTATTCATTTACAAAACTATTATCCACAGCAGCAGCTCCGCCCCTGGTTTTAACTATTGTAGGTGATTCAGAGAGAAAACTTTCCATTTTTGCTGCCGACACTTATTTAATGTTTCATTAGTGTTTTCAAAAGTCTTTGTATTGCTACTGGACTAACAATCTACAAAAAGCTTCAGATAAATTTTTAATTTTTACACTTTAAAGTAGTCTTTAGGAACATTAGACAATCCAGCATGTGGGGAAACTCATGCACATCTTTGTTGAACTTGTGTCCCTTTACATGGTCCATAGCTTTATTTTATCAAAAACAGCAGCACTGAAGGCAAGAAAAACAGGATACTTCATATTTTAACTGATGTTTTTATTTTCTCTCTTCCTGCAGCGTTGCAGCAATAGCTGTGGAAAATCATCAAAAGACCACAGCAACACATGCATGTGAAGGCAGAGGTTTAAGTTAACCCCCCCAGGCCCAATTCCTCCATTTCAGAATTTTGAACACGTGACAGCATATTATTTTCATCAACATAGGAGCCCAAATCCTGGGAGAAAGGTACAGAAACAATTAGATGATTGAAATTGGAGTATTCTGAATTTGAAACATGTGATATCAATGAGTTAAGCTTAACACTATTGAGAGAAACCGAAGGATAGTGTTAATGCTCGCTTGGTTGCTCTGGAGTGTGCGATGAATTTCAGCGGGCCCTTCTGCTGCACCCATTGGCCTCTGCACCTGGCTTTAACACCGTGACATCACCACTGGAAACGGGACTGTTTGGTTTATCACGGCTGTGCAGTGAAGAAGTCAATCAGTCATCCTCCTCCATGGATATCCACTATCACAACATCGCCTAATCAAAAGATTAAAGGAGGCTTGTAATTTGTCCAAATTTGTGTCGAAAAGGATTGCAAAGGCAGGGGGAAATTGTAGATATTATAAATGTGGCAAGTCTCCATGTAAAATATGGAACCTTGAGGTTTGCTGTAGCGTCTACGAGGATAAAATGGTCTCACATGATTTGGATTTTCGAAGTGCTGGAGGCAGTGAGCTCAAACTCAACACAGTGATGGTGATTGGACTAGAGAGAAAACTTTCTGTTTTTGCTGGAGACATTTATTTATTTTTTCAAACTTTTCTACAACATGAATTAAGTTTAAGAACTAGAAATAAAGCAAGACTATGACATATTTTTACTTTTGTTTGTGAAGACCTTTGTTTGCCTTCTTACATTCTCTGACAAGAGAATGTAAGTAAGTAAATGTTACATATTTACTGGAAACAAAAAGTATGCATATATGCACTGAGTAATTATTTCATGAATTTAATAAAGTACAGAGATAATCTATTGTAACTCAATTCATTAAGAAAAACATTATATGGCTAAATTACACACAGAGCAATTTCTTATGTTGAATATTTTTTTCTTATAATGAAAATATGTCATTTAAGATTAAGATACATTTAACCAATATAAAAATAAGACATAACACGTAAGACAAAAAAAAACATTTTTAATAATCCTTTAATCTATATTTATTTCCATTTCTATTTATTAAATCACCAGTGGAATCTACAATTTCAACATTTACTCCCACTGTGATCATCACGTAGTCTCTGTTTTTATGATTCATGCAAAACCTTGAAACGTAAGTTATTTGAATGCTGTTTCAGTACATAGCTTTCTTAATGATCTCTCAAATCCTCTGACTCAAAAGAAGGAAAAATAAAAAGTCTAAATATTTTATATTTATATTTGTAGTGGGGAAAATGCTATACCTTTCAAATTTTCAAAAAAATTCACAGCAAGTTCAGACAATTATTTTTACTAGCTTAGTCGGGTAGTTTTAAAATATGCATGTTAAATGTGAAGTGGTGAATGTAGGCAAGTTTAATTGCTAACATACAGCATTTTTTTCTAACACAAAGGATATCATAAAACCAATGTGAGAATTTTAATTTCAGTTATCAGAAACTTAAACTTTGATTTAAGGTAAAAGAGAAGAAACACTCAAAATTGAAAAACGTGAATTTAAGTAAGATCCTATTATTATCAGATACACTGGACAGGGCATCTCAAAACTCCAGATCCAAGCAGAACCGCACAATCAAACTCCTTACCAATTACACAATTGCAATATTGCAAAAAAGAAGATGGAGATGTACATAATTTATCTGGCATGTTAATCAGTGATGTTACCGTAGATTTCAGTTGGTGTAATAAAAAGTCGTAATATTAAGGACTAAATAGGACTGACACATTTCAAAGACCTGAACTGAACTGAGAAAAATGAATAACAATAAAAAAAACGATTTATGTCCAAAACCTACTGCCAACCATTTATTCATCCCAACCTAGTAAACAATATCTACACAAATAAACAAATAAATCCCCACTCCCATGTCATCCACAGCTTAGACTTTTCACAATGCTCTGAAAGCAACTCTGGTTAGTGAATGCGCTTCATCTTTTGAAGGTAGTTTGTTCCAGAGCATATGTTTGGATCCAATCGCTGTTTGAAGGCAGATGTAGTTCCTGGCAGCATCCTTTCAACAAACTGCCTCCTGGTAATTGGCCATTACTCTAGAACGGAGAGACGTGCTGTCCAGAGGGCAACAACACTTGTCTGGAAACAATCATGGAGTTAGCAGGCTGGCAGGCAGCCTTGTCACCGGATTATGCTTCTCCTGCTGAGGCTGGTTTCTCCTGGGAAGATGAACTTTGACAAAAAAAAAACATTGGATAACATGTAAAATATAATTGCATGCTTCATCAAAATCAATTCTTTACGCAAAAAGGAAAACACCATGAATGTCCTTTACTGGTAATGTTTGCATAGTGTCATAGCGAGATTTCTGTCTCTTAAAACATTCTCTCTGACCTTAAATAATATTTGTGCTGATTTAAATCACACACGTCATTGGATAAAAACAACGTATCAAAGCAGCTTCACTGCCAAAATGTGTGAGAGGAGTCAGAGGCAAACCTTGAAATATAGGAGACGTTTTTTAAGTGTACCTTCAGACAATGTTATTCAATTAAAATTAAATAAATAGTTCAACTTATTTTAACAGGATTTAATTAGAGTTCCCATCACATAGCTGTAGATTATCGTGAAACAAAAGGAAAATAATACACAAATAAAAATCTAAAATGTTTGGAATTAGTAAGCATGGATTAGTGTCCATCCCGACATTGAACCTCACATTTTCTTGTACTGCCTCTTTTCTCTGCATCACACTATGCACTATAAGAACAAGCAGCTATAAAGCATGTTTATATGTACTTTTTTGAAACACGATGTAGCTGGAAGTAGACCTCCCACTCCCTCTGAATGTTGCAGGTAACATAATGCTGACTCATTTCTGAAACTTGAGGCAATGTGTGAATACCTGAGGACTCAGCTGAATCCTGGTCTTGGCACCTTTTCAGGCTTGAAAGGCATGAGTCCTTCTTTTCAGGTCTGTGCAACCAGGGAGGCTTTCTTTTTGTTCCAGCCCTTCCCCTTCCATCCTCCCCTTCCGTCTCCTTCTTCCCCATCCCTCGCTCCCCCACATCCTGGATACTCTCTTTGATAGTCCATGCCTCTGCTCCAGTCTTGCATAGTTTCTTGGTTACCTGAGGATGTTTGTTTATGTATATTTCGGCTAGTACTTCCCTCACATTCTACCTCTACACTTACAGGCAAGCATCTCTTTTTTTTCTCTCTCAAAGATGTTATCCTATGGTGTGAAACTTTCATGTCGTCTTTGCAATGTCTCGCCACCTGATTGGCTTAGACTGCTGCCGGATGTAGTTCTGATCTCCTTTAAGATTTTATGTAACCTGCTTTGATCTAATGTTGGGAATTATTAAAAGGAGAAAAGGTGTTGATAACTAAAGGGTGGGGGAAGAAAGCTGATCTGACATGATTCAGGGCAAGAGAGGAGAATGGTTATGAAAGTTATTTCTTCTGAAACTGTTTAAGTTGTGAGCATTTTTTATATATATTATATATTATATATATATATATAATATTTTTATATATATATATATATACACAGTCCAGTCACATTAATGTGACCACCACGTACTTTACCACTTCAGAGTTAAATAACCAATCACAGAAGGCAGGTGGCAGCACAGTGCAGTTGAGCGTAATATAAGGGTGTGTGTGGGCTTCGGAAACATTTCAATCGTTGGCGTAATGCAGAAACGAAGCGATTTATCCGACGTCCAAAAGGGCATGATCATTGGCTTTCGGGCCAAGGGTGGAAGCATTTCCGAAACGGCTGAGTTTGTGAACTGTTCGCGCGTGCATGCGTGGTAAAAGTGTACCGTGCATGGCAAAATGGGACTGTCCAAAATCAACGACGTGGCAAATGTGGTGCACCACGGGCCATAGATGACAGAGCGGAACGACGGTTGCGGAGAATGCGTTCGGGCTGATAGACGGGCTACCGTTGAGCAACTGACCACTAAAATGAAACAAGGGGCTACCACAAGTGTCTCCCAAACCACTATTCAGCGAACATTGCTGCGTCTGGGCTCCGAAGCAGACGCCTGGTTCGTGAACTAATTGTCTGACATGTGTAGTTATCGTAACAAGGGAAAACACAATTCTAAAATTTGGAATCAGTAAGCAGTTTGGTCCATCCACTGAATTGCGACTCACTTTTCTGACGCTTTTATGCTCCACTATGGACTATAAGAAGAGAGCTTAAAGCGTTATAGGACTTTTGAAACCTCTGAATAGGATCCACCCTGCAAATTGCAGGAACGGTCATTTCTGAAGCTGGAGCAATGTGGATACTGAGGACTGCTGATCCGGGGCATTTCAGGGTTAACATGAGTTATTTGAGGCCTGGATGCAATACAAGGTAGCTTCTGTCCTTGCCCTTCTCCACCCACTTGCGCATTGTTTTTCCATCCGTGTGGCATCTCCAGCATGGATACTGCTGAAGTGCCTTGCCAGCTTGCAAGTTTCTTGGTTACATGAAGGATGTTGTTTACTGTCATCCGGCAGAAACTTCCCTGACTTAAACCCTAATTCAGGCAATCTTTGTTTCTCTCTCAGATGTTCCCTATGGGATCACTCACGCGTCTTTGCATGCTCGCCCCCGGCATTAGACTGTCGGCCATGGTCAACTATACCAGAAGAAGACCTTCAGTTGACCTAATGTGGAATTATTACAAAGCAAGTCTAGTGAGCAGTATCGCTCGCGAAAGGTGGTTTAAATTGGCTTTTTGAACACGATGGTCATATTTAATGTAATTATTTATATATATATATATATAATATATATAAAAATCCCTTCTCACCCTCTGCGGTGGTCTCTTTTCATCCTCTGAACTCGGGTCCTCTACCAGAGGCCTGGGAGCTTGAGGGTTCTGCGCAGTATCTTGGCTGTGCCTAGTACTGCACATTTCTGGACTGAGATGTCTGATGTTGTTCCTGGGATCTGTTTTAGCCACTGCTCCAGTTTGGGGTGACTGCCCCGAGGGCCCCGATGACCACAGGCACCACTGTGGTCTTCACCTTCCAGTTCTTTTCCAGTTCCTCCCTGAGGCCCTGGTATTTCTCCAGTTTCTCATGCTCCTTTTTCCTGATGTTGTAGTCACTTGGTATAGCTACATCCACCACAACGGCTTTCCTCTATTCTTTATCCACCACCACAATGTCCGGTTGGTTAGCCATTACCATCTTGTCTGTCTGGATCTGGAAGTCCCACAGGATCTTAGCTCGGTCATTCTCCACCACCTTTGGGGGTGTTTCCCACTTCGATCTCGGGGCTTCCAGTCCATATTCTGCACAGATGTTCCTGTACACTATGCCCGCCACCTGGTTATGTCGTTCCATGTACGCTTTCCCTGCCAGCATCTTGCACCCTGCTGTTATGTGCTGGACTGTCTCAGGGGCCTCCTTGCACAACCTACACCTTGGGTCTTGTCTGGTGTGGTAGATCTGAGCCTCTATTGCTCTGGTGTTTAGGGCCTGTTCCTGTGCAGCCAGGATGAGAGCCTCTGTGCTGTCCTTGAGTCCAGCTTTGTCCAGCCATTGGTAGGATTTCCTGATATCAGCCACTTCAGTTATTTGTCGGTGGTACATCCCATGTAGGGGCTTGTTCTCCCATGATGGAACCTCTAGCCCCTCATCCTCTGTTCCCCATTGCCTGAGACATTCGCTGAGCATATCATCCGTTGAGGCTTTGTCCTTGATGTATTTATGGATCTTGGATGTTTCATCCTGGACATTGGCTCTCACACTCACTAGTCCTCTGCCTCCTTCCTTACGGTTTGTGTACAGTCTCAGGGTGCTGGATTTGGGGTGGAACCCTCCATGCATGGTTAGTAACTTCCGAGTCTTAACATCCGTGGCCTTTATTTCTTCCATTGGCCAGCTGATTATTCCGGCAGGGTATCTGATTACTGGTAATGCATAGCTGTTTATTGCACGGATCTTGTTCTTGCCATTGAGCTGGCTTCTCAGGACTTGCCTTATTTGTTGGAGGTATTTGGCTGTGGCTCCTTTCCTTGTGACCTCATCGAGGTTGCCATTTGTTTGTGGTATTCCCAGGTACTTGTAACTGTGCTCTATGTCTGCTATCCTGGTGGTGTGGATCAGTGAGTCGATGTCTCGCTCACTCTTAGCGTACAGCTTGATGTCATGCATGTAGAGGAGGTGACTGATTGTGACCCCATTCTTCAGTCGGTATCCGTAGCCAGTCTTGTTGATGATTTGGCTGAGGGGTTCAGGCCTATGCAGAACAGCAGTGGGGACAGAGCATCTCCTTGGTATATGCCACATTTGATGGATACTTGTGCAAGTGGTTTGCAGTTGGCTTCAAGGGTGGTTTTTCAAAGCTCCATCGAGTTTGCAATGAAGGCTCTTAGAGTCCTATTGATGTTGTACATCTCTAAGCATTCAATGATCCAAGTATGTGGCATTGAGTCATAGGCTTTCTTGTAGTCTATCCAAGCGGTGCACAGGTTGGTGTGTCGGGTTTTGCAGTCTCGGGCGACTGTGTGGTCTACAAGGAGTTGGTGTTTGGCTCCTCTGCTATTTAAGCCGATGCCCTTCTGTGCCGTACTTATGTAATTATCCATGTGACCACTTATCTTAGCCGCTATGATGCCTGATATGAGCTTCCATGTTGTAGAGAGACAGGTTATTGGCCGATAGTTGGATGGGATTGAACCCTTTGAGGGATCCTTCTGTATCAGGATTGTGCGACCTTCAGTTAACCATATATATATATATATATATATATATATATATATATATATATACAGTATATATATATATATATATATATATATATATATAATACTGTATATATATATATATATTACATACATATATATACTTTATATATACTTTATACACAAAGGATATCATATATACTTTATATATATATATATATATATATATATATATATATATATATATATATATATAATGTGTGTATATATATATGTATGTATATATATATATATATACATATATATATATATATATATATATATATTAATATATATATATATATATATATATATATATATACATATATATATATGCAGTACTGCATATATACAAATGCAGTACTGTGCCTAGTACTCCAGAAATGTGCAGTACTAGGCACAGCCAAGATACTGCGCAGAACCCTCAAGCTCCCAGGCCTCTGGTAGAGGACCCGAGTTCAGAGGATGAAAAGAGACCACCCGCAGAGGGTGAGAAGGGAATTTTTTTATATATATATATATATATATATATATATATATATATATATATATATATATATATATATATACGTATATATATATTATGCTATATATTATAGATATATATTGAGAAATGTAAAAAATTTTGTAAGACATGTTTCTATATATATTTTTAGATTCGGTTTGGTAAGCTTAGATTGACGTCTAAAATCAGTGTGTAGTTGTTTGCAGGTGACAGGTGAGATTGACCAGCTTCAAAGAAAACAATATAATCAGCTGGGAACAAACTCTCAGTTACACAATGTGTTTATCAGACGAGCTTCACATCAGCATACTGCATAATGCATACATAATAAATAAGTCAAGGACTCTCCTGCAGGTATTATTTTATTGCCAAAGCAATAGATACCTGACAAAATCAAAACAAACCCTTTCCTCTTCTGCCTTAGAGATATTCTGTCAGTGATGCATCATCTCTGTGTTTTATGCAGGCAACTCGGTCACAGAGGTGCTGCCACTGCATTAGAGTGTACTAGTTATTTAAATGAATACAATGGCATGATAAATAATGCAAGCCACATGTATTGGAGCCTCTGGTGATCTCTTTCAATCAGTAGAAATTTAAAGGGATGAAAGTATTTATCCTGAGTACTTGACTGTGAGCTTGTTTTCATCTGCGTTCTGGGTTAAGGCCCGTGTACTTAGTTATTTCTGTATTTTTGTATTTTTCTTATATATGTTAAGCTCTGTTTTCTTAGCTTCTGTGATGCAGTTCTAGTTGTCCCTTATTTCTATTATTCTCTGGGTCATTAATCAAGATTCATCAGATCCAAAGTTTTGCTGTAATTCTGTCAGCTGTATGCACTTAGTTTTAATTCCACTAATCCTTACCATCTAATACTTACTTTCCCTAATTCATTAATTGATTCTTCTGTTTTCACCATCCAGGTTCCATTGCTCTGATGATCTGGGTTTCTCTGACTCCAACTTGCAGCAATTTTGTCATGAAGTTATCCTGCCCCATCATCACACATCTGCTTTTGTTCTGTTTGCATTTGGGTCCTAAACAATCATCAAACAGTCCTCTAAATTCATTTTTAAGAAGGTGTTAGAGTCTGACTGACAGTCTTAGTTATTATTACATATGCAAATGCAGCTGACAGTTGATGAAAATACAATGGAAACAAAATGAAACCTGCCTTATCTGGACAACACTGACTAGCAAACCACCAGAATAAAGAGAGGAAATTTATTACGCGCTGGAATATGGAATGACAAGTAATCAACGTGAACAATTGGGCCAATGAGATGTTATCAGAACCGTCATTATCAAAATAAATTTGTGCTGGGTATTTTTTCCATCTTAGTCTCAAGTCTTATCTCACTTTGCACAGTGTGCCACATCATATCCCATCTTAACATAATAATCCACAACAGTTTTTGTTTATGTTTTAATACTTTGTGAGGAGATAGTGTAGATAAAAGTTGCATGTTTTGTTAAGAAACTTTTGCCTAGTGTTTTATTTATGTTTCAGTTGTACAGAAAATTGCCTTCTCCAGTCTTACAGGCACAAAGGTCTTCTGGTCGATTTGCGATACTTTGGAAGCGGGCTGTGTCACACCTAAATTTGGCTTTTTCTTGTCTTTGTGCTCTACAGGAAAGTGCTTTCGTGAGATTTGTGTGTCTACTCTGTCTTCATAGACAGCCACTTATACTCACCCTCATTTTAGTGGTGGTTCCTTCCATTACAAGGTGACCATTACTTGTACCTGTCACCACACGCTTGCTCAGGAGTCGGGATTGCTGCGCAGTTAATGTCTTTATGCAATCAGCTGGTCTTTTTAGAAGGACTTTTTCTAAATGTTATAAACTAAACTTGACTGTATTGTATATTATTGAGGTTTTATTCATGATCAGAATGTCTTAATTGATTTATTGTATATTTGTAGATATGAATTGTGCCTGTTTGTCTTGTAAAGTATGTTAATTTGACAATGTAAATAAACGCTTTTCACGTGAATTGAAAAAAGTGAAAAACTGGTTGGTGATGCTCTTTTTCATTTGATTAGTCTTTTATTACAGTATTTGGTTAACTTAAAACAATAAATCTAAGACTAATCAAGAATAGCAGTTGAAACAGATTTTGAAAAACACACAGTACACTGGGCGGTCTTTGGTGTCAATTCATTCAGCTGCAGAAGTTGTCTTAGAAATTTTATATTTTTCAATTTTCATACAACCGTCACAGAATTTGGGATTATGTGAAAGGGTAAGTCTTTCATATTATAATTTTCCTCATTTGTCTAATGTAAATGCATTTCTAATGCATTTGACCACATTACTTTTCTTTGTCGTATTGTTTTCTTTAACTAGTTTCCTTTTACTTATTAAATAAATTTAAATTACCTTTGGTAAGAATGCTGTCATAAAAATGAACCTCCTCTTGCTTGCAAACTCAAAAAAACAGAATATAGATTGATGGATGAGGGTTTTTTTTATTGTTGAATCTAAACCCTTTAACCCTTTCATGAGTTTGCTAACATGTTTTAAGTTTTTGCAAGTATCCCTATTCAAATTTGCATGCCTACAAGTCAGTGTATGGAAAAACACTTTATGGTAAAAAAAAAGGACGTTAAAGACAACTTTGAAACTTATTTTGCATTACCCTGTTTTTCTTGCCAGATTAAATTCATTGATGTGCTCCTTCACTTATCTAACTTTTTAAAAATACGAGATATAATCCTTGCATTGATTTTTCTCCCAATTAGCTCAGATGGATCGAATTCCCTCTAAAAACTGTTAAACCTTTCTCCCACTGTTTACAAACCTATCCTAATTAAGCAGAAAAAAAATAACAGTCCCTCGTCCAAGAATAATAGCAAGGCACTGTTCATTCACACAGATTTTGTCAGGGCAAAGAGGACGATGTTCTTAAAGACCTGTAACTAATATTGCACTGGGCCTATTACCTTTACAGTAACACACCAAGCCAGAGAAGTATGAGCTGTAAAGTAGATTTACAGGGTGGTAAACAGCGTGAAGAGATTCAGTCTGTTGCGAGTTCAAACTAAGAACGTGACTTTGAATGACAGCAAGGACGAAACAGAGCTGGTCATGATTTATAGCCTTGTGGGCTCAGGTGTTGGAGTAGGCATGTGGTTTATTTGTGTAGCTCTGCAGAGCAATAAGCAACTTTCATTTTAGGTGAAGAAATGATAAGAAAAATGTATCTTGTCGATTTAACCCGCCTAATGCAAAAAGATCAACTGATAGGAAAAGATGAAAGAAGAAATTTGCTGAGGACACAAATGGTTCTTTCTCTTTTTTTACAGTAAGGTATAACCAGCAATAGCATAAAACCTGATGCTGCTGCAGACAATATTAACAGATCCATCCATCAGCCCAGCAGAAAAAACAATAAAGATCGTGTTTAAAATTTGAAATGTAAACATATTCGTCCATAATTTGTTCATGTGGACATGGATTATTTTTCAACTTGATTTTAGTTGGAGAATATTTCATCAGAGTAGGAAGCAGCATTTTAAATAAATCACATGTAAATAAATCTGTGTTGTTCAACAAATAACTTTTGTTATACCTGAGCACTTTCTCCTATGAAATTAGGAGCTAATAAACATGAGATTTCAAGCACAACTTCATCTCTCAGCAAAAACGAGTGAGGTTGTGGAGCTCAGTGCTGTTCCTGAGGTACATTTTGTTGCATAAATTTCATTTTGCCCTGAAAGCAAATAAAAAAGTAACTTTATTTCATAAAACTTGCTACATTCTGCTCAATCAGCAGGTTGTCTGCAACTTTTAACAGATTTTTACTTTTTTTTTCATTTATTTTGTTTCTTTATTTCTTGCTTCCCCTCAGAATCTGGTCTGTGGTGCGATCAGAAGGAAGCGTACACACACAGTTCAGCGAAAGACTGACCTGCTAATTTTTTTTATCTGCAGCTAAAAACATGGTTTAGCACAATGTGAATGCTTCCTGGTAACAATTGGTAACAACCTTGTTTCCATTTCAGTTTAGGCTGCTTAATTTGTCCCAGAGATGAATACATAGCCAATGGAGTTTGTCCGAGCTTTTGTACGTATTAATTGAATCTCTATTGAGAGAGAAAAAGCACGTTAATCCAGAGAGGGAAGTAAATCTGTGTCAGATTTTATTTTTTTTTCCAAACAATTATTGGGATGGGCATGTGTATGTTTTCGAGCATTTGTCCATCCTTTTGTGCACCTGTGTGTGTGTGTGTGCGTGTATACCTACAAGCAGAAAGTGGTGATAGAGGTTAAGCAGCTGCATTTGATCTGTTTGGAGGCGATGTAGCAGTCTTAGATGCACATGTTGTGTGACAGCCTCAGGGAGGAGAAACCACAAAACTTTCTAATATCAGAGCTGCATGGAAGGTGGTGGGATGACACACTTCAAACCACCCACTGTGATCTGTACACACAAGCACACATAATGAGAAAAAATACACACTCATGATGGGTCACTCCTCTAACACAGACGGTATGTGTTTAACATTTAAACATGTGCACGCTTACACTTAACTTAGCAACATGACCCACCATCGACAGCTCGTCAGCAGACACATTGTACCCCGGCACCCCCATGTTGCCCCACAGGCTCCAAAGCATCTACAGGCCATTTGTCCCATTTGCTGTTCTCAGTGTTATCTGTCAGAGGTCCCATATATGTCTTAATTATCAATTCACAAGGTGTATTATTTCAGGGGGCTTCCTCTTTCCTGAATGGGAGAGATCTGCTGGAAAAGCTCCACCGGGCCATCACACAACCAAAGGAAACTGAGTGCAAAAGTTGAACATAGTTAAATGAAAGAGATGGACTTTCCCTGCACTGAGGCTGTTTGTGGACAATGTAAATGAAACTGCAGAGAGTGCATTTTTCCACCTTAGTGTTGGAACTACTTTCCTGGCTTTATCCATCTTAATCAATTGCTGTTTTAGTAAAGAGAAGCTAAAGGTTGTATATTGGGCACTAATAGTTCTAAATGTGACTTGCATGGCCTAATATGTGTAAAATCAACATTTAGGCAATGTATGTGAAAAAGAAAGCTAAAATAATAAGAAGTGCTTCCAGATATAAGTAAATATTTACAAAACTGATTGACATAATATTTGGAAGGTTAGTAGAACTCAGTACAGCACTCATCATGTGCAAAGCATATAATAATCTCCTTTCAGTCTATTTTTAGAAATAGTTGAAATTTAAGAAACAAAGTGTAATCTTACAGGAAGAAAGCAAAATTGTATTTATAATGCTGATTTTTTAAATGTGCAAAAAAGTTATGAATCAAATAATGACAAGCCAAAAGGGAGATCTGATTATGAAGCCCTAGGCAGAAATTCAACCTGTAAGACTCTTCCTGCACCACCTATCACCACGCCTTCACCCCAGCCAATCAGGACGCACCACCTTTCTACCTCGATCCAATCACCTGGCAAGAACTCCTTCAAAAGGCGAAGCAACCACAGATCCACCCGCTTCAGCTGTGCTTCAACCCACCTCCTCCCCGTTTCCACCACCAGCCTCCCAGACGCCTCCAGGTCCCCTCAAGACTCCTCTCTCCAAGCTCCGCTCCACCACCAGTGACTGGGCCCGGGGGAAGATCTACCTGAGCTTTATTCGAGCCGACCATTCGAGATCGCCTCGATTCTCGGCACACACGTCTTCTGCCGGTGTCCGAGCGCCAAATTCTCGGTCCAATAAAATTGTCTAACTGCTGTTTCTCTCTCTGTGTGAGTCTACAGATTTAAATGACTGATTGTTATATAAAGTGAACCTCCAGTATTTGCAGGCAAAATCTGTAAATACTTTAGATGCCTTCTAAAACAACACATCTAACTGCCTATTTTACCGGACCAACACCAAATATACCTTAATATGCATTAATACCCACAAAAACTGTCTTTGCACTGTCACAGTTGGTAACATTCACAGTCTTTCTTATCACTTATCACATTGGGAACAGCCAATCAGCACCAAGGAAATATTATTGAGTAGTACTGCACTGACACTGCACTGTTTGTCAGTTTCCAAAGCTGTATTTCCTGTCAAATATTTTAATAGAGTTAACAAAAAGGCATTTTTTCTGCAATTAATTAAATAAACAGGCTAGAGATATTTTTCACGGAAAAATGTAGGTAAATCTGTGAAAACTAAATTGTAAGTAGATGGGAGTCCATTGTAGTTTTTTGCGGGGAGGGGGTTGTTTTGCATTAAATTGGTGAAATGTTATTGCTGACAGTGTGGTGCAGCAGTAGAGAAAGTGCTCTATGTGCAGAAGCTATTGATTCTCAATGCTGTCATTTGGGGTTCAATTCCCACCCTTGACACAACTGTTCCCTCTTCTTTCTCTGCACACTTCCTGCCTGGTTGCTGTCAATACATGCCAATAGTCAAAAAGGTAAATTCCACCAGTTATGCTGAAGTGATTGTAAAAAATAAATAAATTAATTAATTAAAGCTTAGGCTTCTGTGCAAAAAATCCCTCAGTATCAAACTTATATTTTTGCCTGTGAATAAATACTGAGCAAATAAAATCATACCAAATAATGTCAATCAGCAATATAAAAACATTACTATCTAAAGGTGTTGAATGTAACTGCAAGATATCTTCAAATGTGTGAAAAGCTTTTTAGGAATCTTTTGCTACTTTTAGAAACCTTACTACCTTCAAACCTCACAGTTTCCTGAAAGTAACTGAACACTGGGTTGGATATTTTTTGCTTTAAGAATAGTCTTGCATTGAGACTGCCACTGCGCAAACAACGGGTGTTTGCTCAAGTGGAGCCAATTACTCAAAATAAATTGGGTCTTCCTCTCTAGTCTCTTCTTTACTCCAACCAGCTCTCCTTCCCCCAACTCCCTCATTCCTTTATTTTTCTGTTAAGAGTTGTCATTTGTAAACCAGGTCAGATCCACAACGAGCCCCTCCCTCCAAATAAACAGGCTAGTAATGGTTGTTTACCCAGAGTACAAGAGCCATTATTTGCTAGGAAGTTAAACATCTCTGACAGGCAAAATGGCTGCAGACAAATCACTGTTGTCCCTTTTTGAGGGATTGATTGGAGGAATGCCGACATTTCCTTAACCGTTACAAGCAGCCTTGTGATGGCGTTTCAAAAAGCATACCAACTGAATAATGTAATGATCCAATCAAAAGAGCTTTTGTTTATCTGCAATCATGCTGCATAGTGAACAGATGACCTCGCTGAACATATATTTCATCATCTTGGTTGCGGTCTGTGCTATCAGAACCAGTGGATTTTACAATCTCTTATATCACCTCACAAAACCTGGACACAACCTGGAAATTTTGTAAAATAAGTTAATTAAGAATACGTCTAAAAAGAGAAGTGTAATGAGCTTGGGGTCCATCCCATGAGGTCATTAAAAGATCATATAATTGTGCAAAGCACTGTTGTGTGACTCCCTATTTAATTGGAAATGAAACAGTTGGGTAAACTGAACAATGCATTTGTGATCATACATGTGTGGAAAATCAGCTGCATTAAATTACAGCCTGTTAACTAGGTCATAATGTAACACTAGATAATGAGAGCCCAGTGAATAATTTATCACAAAGCATTTATATTTTGAAGGTCAGGAAGTTTTAAGGAAGGAAACAGAATTACTGCAACCTTAATAAGAAATGTGGTGTCTCAAGCAATTAGCAGAGGCAAGATGATAATTTTTACCTGAATGGTTGTATGTTTGACCCTTTTAACAACAGATTTTTATTTCTGTAGGCAAGTTCCCTGAGTATGTGCTTACAATGCCTTTGCTTTCCTAGAACGTAAGAGGTTGTTGTTGTCAAACAGAATATTCTTATATGGACACTGCTGGTAATTCTGTACTAACATTTATTTTTTGTTCACCCTGGTACCTTCTTACCTTTTGGAGTGAAAACATAAACATGTGTTGTTGGATGGCATGTTCTCCTGTCTTCCCTGTTATGAAAATGGTGTCAAATAATATCTACTCTAAGGAAACAAAGTGTTATGAATGAAAGTTGCTTGATATTTGGATTAACTTAAAAAAACACTGACAAATACTTCAGTTACATTTAACTTGTGGTAATTGTTGGGTCTTGTCATTAGTTGAGCTAACAAGTTTGTAAAAATCAGTTATTTCTGAACTTGTGATTTTCTTTCTTCATCTTCTGAATAAATAACCTTAAACAAAACAGCATTTCAGATAATAAGTGCAGTAGAGATGTGCAGCTTTTGTGATGTAAAATAGAAACCAAGATATTTTCAAAAAGGTTTTAACTTTATTGCAACTTAAATCTTGTACAATTTCACTCATAGCACAATCAAGAAAAATATATGAAAACACTTAAAAGCTGCAGTATCCTTGGACATAAGTATGCTTTCATGTTACTTTTTGCCTCCTGACAGCTTTTTATCTTACAGATTTTTTTTTTTAATATTTCTCTCTGGCATATGTATAGCAGAATAATATAGAATATATGTCCACAATATTGATGGAAAAAGTTTGGAAATAATTTATCATTGCCTATATTTTTTTCTTATTTTATTCAGAAAACTTGTACCAAGGTAAGTACAGTTCTCACAGTCATTACATATCACTTTGGTAAACATTTACCCCAGAAGAAGTAACTGTAACACAATGTCCCAGGTTTAGACATAGAAAGTTAAAGTTATGTTATAGTTTTCATTTTTGTAAGAGCATTTGAAAAATAATTTTGAACAACATCAATGTCCAAGGTTAAACACCTACACAATCTTGTGATGCAGCACTGTTATGGTATGAGACTTATACTTCAAAACTCAACCTCTAAAGCTGTTTACAGTTACAATCATGGTTTTTGTTGGAGTCAGAAGCAGAGCAACTCATGGTTCTGTTTTTTTTTCTCACTAATTTAAGCCTCCAGAGAAAACACAATGGGCCAAGGCATGTTGTAATTGGCTCTTCACAAAAAAAATTCTGCTTCAGAGCGGTCAGGATTTCTTCAGATGGTTGTTGCCTCAGAAATGATTCAGCCCATTATCGAGCTCAGAGACAGAAGACAGTTGTACAGTGTTGAGCTACAAATCCTGGCATGGCACCCAACAGGAATTTCTTGTCTTGTGATTTTCCAAATGAATAGTTGATATAATGGCAGGATAATGCTTCATGCATCCGGTGGAAACATGTCGTAGAGCTCCTGTTCGTGCTTCGGAATCCAGCTTGTGTGTTTTCCTGTAGTCTGCATGTATTTGTAGAGTACGTAGTGCATTAAAGCGTACATTCTTCTTGCCTTCGGCTGTCACAGTGCCAACCAGCCTTCAACACCTGGATCAGCAGGTCTGCTTCCCATGCATATCTACTCTTACACACTCCACTGATCTCACTCTTCTAACAAAGACACAGAGTCTGCACAGCTGCTAACGTTCCCAAGACTCTTTATAAAGTCTCATTCTGAACCAAGCTGTTTTTACAGAGCCCTGGGAAGATGATGCAGGTATCCCAGCATACCCTGATTCTGTGTTTGACTGTCTGCTGAATAATACATATGTAATTACTTTTTTTCTTGTATAATGTGAAGTGACTAAGTGAATTTTAAGGCTATTTTTTGAGTTTTGTTAGTAGTAGATGCCTCGTTACCTAGATACTGCTCGGTCAGTAGCTAAGCATCCCTCCTCCCCCTTTGGGTATTGGCTTTGTTAATTGTGCCAGATTACTGGCACCATAAAAACACTCTGCATTCACATGCAGCGTAATTATACAGTGGGGGAATTATCATCATGGCATTTATTTTCTCCCGCTCAAGCCTTTGTTGAATAATGTATTCCTGATGTTGGCATTCCAAGACATTATCGTTCCATGCATACAACAGTCAAAGTGTGCCAACAGACTCCGTGAGGTTTTCAGCTCAGCCACTAAATAAAGCAGGGGAAAAAGTCTACCTTTTTCTGCTTGTTTGGCAAATTCTTTTTGTATCTTTGGTGAGATTAACCGTAACAGACAGATATCAGGACTTCCAAAGTCTCCAATGGCGTCTTCTCAGCTGGCCTATCATTTATCATTGCCTCTGACTAAACTCATTGGTCAGTTTTCAGAGGTCTCCTCTTGGAAGGCATCTACAAGAAAAAACAAAAAAACACATAAATCATTCTGTCCTCTAGTGGAAACTGATGAATGCACCAAAACATTTGGGATTATCAGAATCATCATATTTTAAAGAATCAGAATGGGTCATGCTACGTTTGCCGTGAATCATCTCATTTAGTTTTCCAAATTTAAGGATCAACTGACCACCTGAGAATGAAATTTTATTGCTCAGTGCTTCCCAGCAGTCACATGATTAGCTGAATCAATCAGAAAGTAGGTCAAATCATTCAACATGAGAAGGTAGATGAATATTGCACAGTGTAGATGTAATCTGCATAGTGAGATAAAATAATGTAATTATTGGTTTGCCACAAAGTGTGTTAAATTTAAAGCAGTGTACAGGTGCAGCATAAATGGTGTCTCAGAACTGGGAAGCTCAAACTTCTGAATTTTTCGGTATGACTAAAAAAATTTAAAAAAATCTGCTTGTCTAAACATAGAGTTGTGTGAGCAAGAAAGCCTAAGCTGAAACTTTGCTTATTTTTACCACCTTTTGTGAACTACTGAAATTCAAGGAAAGACAATGGATGATGGGGTGGGCAAACTGAGGGTCCAGGTCTTCTAAAAACCAAGAGACACAAGTCTTTTGCAGTAATGGAGGATGGTGAACACTTGTTTAGTGCTACATTCACACATTCACATGCTGATGGTGGCAAGCTACTGCATGGTAGCCACAGCTACCATGGTGCAGTCAGACATATTATTACTGCCATGGACCCATACCACCAGACCATCTAACCAACTCCAGTAGGCAAGGTAGGTGAAGCGTCTTACCCAAGGAAATGAGAGACAGACAAGGTGCGGACTTGAACCAGCAACCCACCTCTTCCAGGATACACTCCTACCTCCTGAATCATTGTCACATCCAAGAAATGCCAAGCTGAGAGGCTAATAAAGGACTTATCATAAAGCATTTCTGTGGTGATGGTCCCACATTCATGGTAAGCAATAAGTTGACATGTATTTTGTCCAGAGAACTGTTGATTCATTCATCACTGCTTTCCATAGTTCCCACGAGCAGTTCAACAAACTTCTACTGAAAGTAGTAATATATCCACGTTGTGAGTTTCTGAACCAACTGAAAAGTATTCTCATTAGGGAGAGCATGAGTTTAACACCAGCATATTAAGCAAGCCACTAAAAATAGCCTCCCTGCCATCCTTCAGCCTTTTGAGGATCAGAGTTGAGCAAGGCAGCTGTGCAAAGCCTCAGTCCGTGGACAGATGTTTCTGAGAACAGGTGGCTGGGGTTGTCCCCTGGATTTGCATGGCTATGACAGACACAGAAGACCTCACTGACTTCAAAGGGTTGGAGCATGACTGCTAATGATCTGTGGAGAGAAGAAAGAGGAGTGGCTAACCGTAGCCAGCTAGCTTTACAGGCGCCATGCAGACAGGCACCTCCAGTGTTAAATCCAGGGAAAACTTTCTCCTGCTACTGAATTTTTCCCATAATGAGGTCATGGTTTTTCACTCTTGTTGGAGGATGATATGATTCTTTAAACTACATTGTCATAGAAGACAGAATATAACTGAACATAGTTTAGTTTTCAAGTAGAGGGTCTTGCAAATTAAAACACTGAAATTTCAATTTATTTTATGTAGTAAAACATGAATCAATTAACACAACTAATCCTTTACGAACAAACACTCAAGTGTCACACTGAAAAGGCATATTTGCTGAAATATTGCTGGATAAATTTAATTATGCACTTTATTTTCTTTCAAGTAAAAAACACAGTTTCAGAATTAAAGATACCATTTAAATCAGCCTTTTTAAGTGGAAGAAATTATGGTAATTGGGTGTGAAGATACATTGTGAGGAGAGGCCATTAAAACCCTCTCTGAGTGTGAAACCAAGTATGAACGCTTCAAAATCCAAGTTCATGAGGTTCCTTCTTTCAAAGCAGCAATTAGATCCGACAAACCAAATCTTAGCATCAACCCCTCCCCATCAACTGTCATAAATCCAGCTTTGATCTTAGCTAACGCCGCTCATTAAGCAAATACAACACACCGCTACTTACAGTCTGCAATAGATCCTTTAACATCTAATAAATAATGCATTTAGCCTAGATCAAAACACAAGATGAGCCCCAAGCAAAAGAGGGGTGAACACAGAGGGAGCTAATATGCTGAGCAGAATAGGAAACGTAGCAACACACAAATAAAGCAAAAAAACCCACCAGCCTTTTGATTATGAGAGAAGATTATGGATGCAGTTGTTTCAGCCCATCAATCTGATGTACGGGACATCAAAGGTGATGTACAGTTCTGGATGAAAACATTATGATGCTTTTCAAGTAGTGTGCCGTTCTGAGTGATACTTGACCCAGTTGTAGCAAATTCTTTTTGAGAATGTATTGCACACATGTGGACTTGAAATACTGCACTGAAAATTGTCTAAATTACAAATGGAGCTGAAGTATAATAATTGCATCAACCAAATACAAAACATAAATGGAACACCCACCTAAAGCTAGCAGTCATCATTAGTTTGGTCATTTACAATAGCACTCAATCAATACAAATTTTGATCTCACTGTAATAGAACATGAAAGTGAAAAGTATAATCAACAACCAAACTTAAAGAAACTAAGTAATGATATGTCTGTTTTGATAAAACATACATATTTTTGAGGAAGGAACTAGAAGTGTTACAGTCAAGTCAAAGCAATGCATCAATAAAATGACATCCAAAACGCTCCATTCATACTCAACATCTCAACATCCACCTTTTGTATGTTCAAATTGGAAAGCCAGTAAAATTTCCTCATTGTTGTCCTTACTGACAGGAATACCTACTGCCAGGAGAATAAGATGATAACACTCCACTTCTCTGCAACTTCACGTAGAAATTTTGTTTATTTCCGTGACTTTCCATAATAATATGTAATATTGCCAGACCGGCCGTATTACAGTCTTAGATCAGTGCTGGTGAGAAACCGCTGATATTCAAACTTGACATCAATCTATGACTGTGTTTTCCAACTGTATTGTATTTTTTTCTAGTAGAATAAAAGTATTTTATTATTTTGGACAATGAAAATGAATGTGATTTACTCTCTAAAAGCCCACAAGGGTGTGCAGTGGACTTTAGTCGTACTGTGATTGTTTAATGTTTTAGAAAATAATTTAAAGTTCCTTTAGGGATCTGGGCTTGACTATAAAATGGTCTCTCAATACCAGTTCTCTTTCTCACAATACACTTGGCTATATATTACTTCCTATGGCCAGGGTATCAAGACTTATCCGTTTAACTTACTCAATCATAGTAAAACCTCTCCACAAATACAAAGCTGCTGTATACACACACTTTGACACTATGCGACGTTCAGATACGATATAAATATTTTAAACCCTACTAATCTCCCAACTTGACACAAAATGAACATGAAATATCTGTATATAGAAAGTGTCTCACCCAATCTATTTCTATCTGGGATCTTGTTGCTTTAGTCATGATTCACATCACATGATCATATGTCAGAGTCAGAACATACATTGGATGATATAGTAAATCCAGAGCTTTAAACCCAGAGTTCAGCTCCTGGACTGCTGAAGCACTTGCCTTATCTCACCTGTTCATCTCATGTTCCATCCTACCATCACTTGTGAAAAAGACACCTTGAGACTTGAAATCCTCCAACAGGGACACCGACTGACCTCCAACCCAGAGGGAGCAGCTCATCTTTTACAGGTCGAGAACCATGACCTCAAACTTAAAGGAGCTGACTCTCAGCCCACTCTCATCCATTGACACTCAGCTGTGGGTCAGTGACGATGATCAAACAGTCAACAGGGCCACATCATCCACAAAAGTAAGACTCTGAAGTTCCCAAACCAGACATATTCCTTGTCAGAACTACGCTTTGAGATTCTGTCTGTGAACCCAGAAGGGTCAATTAATGTCAGAGTCTGAGTCAAACTTCTTCCCAGTGAAGGTTGTTATATCTTAACCTATTTCCCCTAAATCAAGTATTTGCAGTAAATTGCAAATACATGATTTATAGGTAAATTGCAAATTAACCTATTTCCCCTAAATCAAGTATTTGCAGTAAATTGCACATGACTATTATTAAATAACAATGTTAGCTTCACTGTTAACATTCTCTCACACACAGGAATATTTTAAAGAGTGCTGCACAAACTATGTTTGAAAAGCTTAGATATTTCAAATCAGGGTAGCATTTTTCAGGGCTTTAGACAACATACCAAACAATTTTTGATCATGTAATGTGGCAAGTGATCTTTTTCTTGTGTGTCTGCGTGAATAGACAAAGAACTCCCTCTGATTTCAGTTCAGAGACTTTACTGAGGCAAAGTGACCCAAGCCAGCAGGGAAGCTTTGACCACATCTTGACTTTATTACCATCACCTAAATCTCACAGTGACCCCCTTTTCTTCTGTACCTTGTTCAAATAAACATCCAGAAAAAACTATTATTCCTCCCCCTGTCCACTAATGCTCTTAGGGTCCCCTTCTCATCCTTCTCTCTTTCTGTTTGTTTTTCTTACCTTCATCTTCTGATGGGAGACATGCCACGTCCTGATGGTGCACCACTGTGAGATTCTTGCCTGTCCAAGCCATTCCCATCGCACACACAGACACACACATAGTGAATCACCTTCATGAATCATGTGGCTTTAAGGAGATGTGGTGATTTTATGCCCTTTGAGATTTACTAAGTTCCTGTATATTCATGCTCTTCAACATAAACAGTCATCAAAGGGTTTGAATGGAGTTCTGTTTCTTGCTCACATGAAGTAAAATTTACTTTTAGAAGAGATAGAAATTGTTTTGTTTTTTTCCATTTCCACTGAGATCAAGAGCTTCAAGCATGCTGTGTCATGAACAACAATACAATGTGTGTCTCCCTTCATACGGGTACATTTAAAAAAATCTGAATATAGTGTAAAATTGCAATATTTTTTGTCACTCAGAAAGTGAAATGGTCATTTTATAGATATTTATTACAGTTTTTTTTTCTTTTGCTATTTTAATGATTATTGCTTAAAAGTAAAGAGAACTCAAAATTCAGTGTCTCAGAAGGGTCTCCCTAGAACACCAAACACAAATTGATACTTTAAGCACAAATATCAGACTTCTGAAAAGCATTTATAGTTCTATGCTCTCAAAATTTTGTTGAGGCTCCTCTTGCAAGGATTATTGCAACCGGCTGCTGAGGCATAGAGGCCCAGATAGCTTAGATAGCTGCTTACAGGTCATCTGCATCATTCCAGAAAGAATGTCAAGGCCTTGTTGCCCTTTTTTCAATAGAATCAATACTAGCTTATTTGTTTAGGATTAGGTATTAAAATTTCTTCCACTCCACGTTGATACGATTAATTGTGAAGATCACATTGTTTGTACCAGATCTAAAAAAAACCCAACATTATATGAAAAACATATGCCTGCAACCACAATGATTTTGATTTCAAAGTACTGGAAATTTGGTACTTTGATTTTTCCACTTTAGCAAACAACTGAAAACAATATGCATCCAAGAAGAGAAGAGAAAAAAAAGTCACAAACGGTATGGTGACATTCACATATGAATACACCTGGACTTAAGTTGTCAACATACACAGTATTAGGCGCAATTCCCACCACTGACTAAAGTTCATTAGACAAATTCTAGCACTATAAACTCACCATATAAAAATATTTGTATGATACCTTTTCACATGAACATGTTGACCAATATCTAAATGCAACAGGCACCTTATTTACCATGCATGTCTTGGTATAATTCAACCGAACAAAGAAGAAAAAAAATAATTTGGCTGAGTTATTTTTTTTTCTGTTTTGTTTATATCAAGTAAGCCATTTGCATTCTGCAAGCTCATACATTTTAAAAACTCCACAAATTCCATCTTCAGTTTATATCAGCCTGAAACTGTTTTCTGAACTGCTATTCACACTGCAGTCTGAGTAGCAATTGAAGCTAGATGATATCTATTTTTGGAATGAAGCTACAGTGTTTTGCCAGTTGAAGAAAGTAAGCATTCAGATGAGCATAAAAAATTTATTCACGGTTAACCTTGAGGATAGTATTAAAGATATTAACAGTGAGGGATTGATCTTTCACAAAATCCATTTCTGAACTACATTACTGACTCAAAACCGTAATAAAAACACATTCACTGTAGAGAACAAAAGCTGTGAGGAGCTGTTTGCATCTTTACTTAAAATCCCATCCGCATAAGTATGTAATTTCTTTTCATAGCCAGAAGAAATCATAAAATGAATGTAAATGTTATACAATGTTCCTGATGATGAGTCTACCTGAGGCATATACATATTCTCAAATTGCTGAGTGTTCAACACAGAAGACGGGTGAATGGCTTCTCACCATTTGGTCTGTGGCAAATTACAATGCATTAAATGCATTTGAAACAAAATGAAATGGCCAGTTCCGAATGAAAAGAAATGCACGTCTGAAAACATAGTATCTCCACGCAGAATTGTGCTCAAATCTGTCAAAGCTTAGGCTGTTTAAGGCTTGTCAAATTCAAATGGACAGACAGATGGTAGTGTGAAGCAGCATGTGAAACATGATCCGTATTTAAAAGCAGGATAGCTTTGAGCCAGCAAGAATAAATATGTAAACTCAACCCACTCTGTAAAGCAAACATGCCTCCTCTCATTGCCAGTACTACGGCGCCCCGTGTCATGCTTTCGGGGTCCATTAGATATAATGAAGTGTAAAAATAACCTTCAGTGCACCTTTTTTTTTGTAAAGCTGTAGTGGCATTTGGCCCAAAATTCCAGGAAATCATTTCAGGATGGAGAAAAAAGAAAGAGACCCTCGTTTGTCTCTGGCTTGAATCAAAGGCTTACGGAAATATGTCCCGATGGAGGTAAACTGTTCTCAATGGGAAACATGTGACCTCCAAAGTGGCCGGGCGCTTTGAGAGAAGTCGAGCCCTTACCTTCTCTGCTCCTGAGAGGTGTGACGTGAAGTACCACAAAGTCTGCAGGGTGCCTGCTTTTGTTTGCATTACGAATGCGTTGGTGTAGGGTGAAAGGTCAAAGCGATAATCACATATATAAACACACCACCCCTCCTGTGCACTGCTTTGGAGAACATTCAGCTTGACCCCACTGTTTCCAGCGGGTAAACGTTTGCAATACAACTGCATGCAAGGCAAGTAGGGCGAGGCATAATGTCGCATTTACTGGGCTCGGTTTTTCAAACAAAATACTGAGCCAGAAATAATGGTACATGGAAGGTTCTCATAAAACCATATAGGCAAGCAAGCATGCATACTTCCGAAGACAAACACACGCCCACACACACACACAGCTCTAATTAATAACTTCTCTGCCTTCTGAGTCTGTGAGGCAAGTCCACCCTAATCCCTTGGCACTTAGTTCAGAGTAATCAGCACAGAGCAAACTCTGCCTTTGGAACGCTAATTAGCATCATTGATTTTTCTCCTTAGACTCATACATACAAATAGCCTAAAAACAAGCCACTTTTTTTATTGGATCCTACCGGTTATTACAGCTTGTTCTTTCACAAGATCTAGTTCAGAACACTTAAAAAAATGAAGACTGAGGATAACATGAATGCTTATTTGTGAAAGGAAAAAAAATTAAATCACTTTGCTCTTTTACTGATAATTTGCAGCTAATTTAGCAAGAAGGTTTGTCAGTCTAAACAGCTTTAGGTATGTTTACACAGATATACTAATTAAGGTATCTCTGGTGATTACTTAGCCAGTCAGTTTAACAACTTCTCTCTCTGGTAAACTGTGAAGCCTCATTCTGTGATGAACGAGCGAGAGAGCCAGCTTCAGTGAGTACTTCCAAAGTCCACGTGCCATTGGGAGAAGTAAATTGGAAGTAATGGACTCTTACAAAGTTGAGATGTTTATCAGACTAAATGAACAGCATCACACTTGGAGAATGTCAGTCGCTGCATGAGTGACAACGAGCCAGACAGTGTCCCAATTAGGAAAAGATGTTTGCAGTCAAGACTTGTTAAAAGTTAGAGAACTACAGAGACTGTTAAAAAACAAATTTTTTTTTAAGCACTAAAAGGGGGTTTTCATGTGAAATCGACGTATTTTAGCCTAATATTATGTTACAGTGTTATTCCCTCATCAAAACATATTTGAAGTGTTGCTTTGATTTATTCACACATATTTGAGAAATTGTTGAACCTTACTTGGTAGCCACTTGGGGTACTTTCAAGTTTGCTCTCACAAGGCGCCAACTATTTCCACAAACTATCTCCTTGGAGCTGCAGGCTCCAAATCAAGCTTCCGCCTCACAGAGTTACCATAAACTTATGAAAAACTTACATTTTTGTTGAGGATTTAAATGTATAAACTGCAAAAACCAGATCCTGTTGCCATGAAAAGGAGAAAGGACACTATGGGAAACAGGAGGAAGGACACAAGAGTTACTTATCTCTCTCATTCAGCTCCTTCAGACTAGTAGCAGCAGCAATTACCAAACAACTGGGACACTGCAAGTCTGCTGAGCTTTTCATGCAAACTACTTCCGAGTCCAGTGCTCCTAAGAACGGTTGATAACAGCATGATGGAAAGGCAATGTTATAGTGATAGTCAGGTGGACAGTGAGAAAGAGCAGGATCATCCTACCGATACAGAGGCCAACCTGAGAATGTTTTTTTTTTTTTTCAAATTCAAGAAGTCCAGCACATATATTACATACAAAATCATTACAAGGAGAATGATTATTTCAAATGTGTGTCATGCAGAGTGGAATGGTGGTGATCATCTTGTGACGCTGTGAGGGAATCTCAGGATATCTCATAGTCTTCAGCTAATTGGTTCTGACGTCTATCTTCCTCTTGATAACATTTTATAGATTCTTTTACTGTCCAATCAAACCCACTGATACCATGGTGACAAAAGCAGCTCTTGGTATTGTTAGCAATATGAGCAGGTCCCAAGTGTTACAGTAAAATGTAAGCAGGATGTCCATAAAGCTTGTCAGAGAGAAGTAGCCTAAAATTTCATGGTTGATGATTGTGGTGATTTAAGAGAAATCAGTGGACCAATGCCAGCAATAATTACTGACTTCAAAAACTTCACACAGTGCCTTTGTACTATCTCTAGACTTTGTGCTCTTGACTTCTAAATCAATGTTACTTTTACTTCTAAAATAAGGACACTTTTGGCGGGTTGTGGTGGCACAACCCAAATAAGGAGGCCTAGTCGTCGATTCGACTGTCGCAGGTTAGATTCCCAGCCTGGTGATCTTTGCCGCATGTCTTCCCTTTCTCTCATTAACCCTACTTTCCTGTCATAGCACTTTCAGTAAAGGCCACTGGTGTCAAAAAATACTTTAAAGAAAATACATTTTTTATTTAAAACAATACGTTTATATTTTGTTTTTCTGCCAATGTAGGATCACTGAGTAACAGTCCAGTTCTGTTTCTTGTTAACTCAAGTTTCCTCTTACACAGGAATAGATTAACCCAAAGAATGTGACAGTTGTAGCCCGTGTTCTGTGGTAGTCCGTGTTTGTGTGGTAGCTTTTGAAGCAATGAATCCTGCAACAGTTCATGCTTTATGAACTTTCACTGCTCTCTCCGGATTGTTTCACTGCTCTCTCCTGCTGTTTGGGCATTGTTCTTTACTACTACACTTTTCTCTTTGACTCAACTTCTCAGTATTTTGTTTGGAAACAGCACTCTATGACCAGCCAGCTTTTTTAAACAATTACTTTCAATGGCTTAACATCTTTGTAGAGCCTTTTGGCAAGTGTCTGTTACCAAATGCTAGGTCAGCAGTGTTCTTCACAATTGTGTAGGCTATAACATCATAACATGCTCCTCAAATGAATATTCTGTATTTAAAAATGCCTTGATTTCTGGACTGAATTGTGTGTCTTTAGTGTATATTCTGCATTCCTTGACAATGCATCCACAGCATATTTAAATTTTTTAACCATGATGATCATACTTCCACAAAGTGAAATTGTGTGCATCTTACTGGGTTCCTATGCAGACCTGAAAAGTCTGAAATAGGATTTCAGTATCTTCCGTATCTAGATATGTTTCTCAAAAACCCAAGAATTATACGTAGGTGCACGAGTGTATTTCCTATCCCAGTGCCTAAATCTTCCCCTTTTCCTATCCATGAGCCATTTCTCAGTTGTTCACTTCCTCCCTGCCTTTCCCATCTCTTTATTTTCTTCATATATTGTCCTTCCTCCATTCCTTATTTCTTGTTTTGTGTCAAACCACCTTGCTTTCCTTTCCCATTGCATGGATGGCTTTTCTCTGGGTACTCCAACTTCATCCCACAGTCTAACAACATGGCCTTAGGTTTGTGTGCATGGTTGTTTGTGTTTATGATGGACTGGCATTCTGTCAAGGGCGCATCAAACGACTGTAGATAAATAGGGACCAAAAGCCTACAAAGACAAATGAGTGTAGACGATGGATGGATGGTATGGATGGATGGATGGATGGATGGATGGATGGATGGATGGGATGGATGGATGGATGGATGGATGGATGGATGGATGGATGGATGGATGGATGAGATGGATGGATGGATCCCGGCAGCAAGTGTTAAAGATCAGTTCTGTCTGACCACAAGACTATTAGATGGTTTGTGGCTTTCTTCTGCATAAAAAGTATGAATTATATAGTACTGAACTTTACTCATGTTTAGTTCCTTCAAACTAAAAAAACATTTTCGTAAGTTTTAAAGTATACTGAAATTAGTACCACTGCTCATTCATCTGATTACTTAAATACATTTTCCTCTGAAGCTCATTTGGGAAATTGTAAAATGGCAGAGTTAATAAGACTCAGCTTAGAGACAGCTGGGCTAGCTCTTACTGGAAAACAAATCCTCATAAAGACTTTGTACATGTGGTAAACAATAACTCAGGTATTGTATCCTAGACTAAAAGAGGTACATTTTAGTGTTATTTTCCTGCTAATTAGCTACTGGTGCCATGTCAAAAAAAAAGAAAGAATCAAAATGGTCACAATCATCCTGTGCTTTCTTAACAAAGGTTGGCTAGAAAACCATCACACCATGACTTAGCCAAAACCCTCCACTGGCAAATCCATAAAGAGAGGGATGAACAAGGAATTAGGGAGATTTTCTGTCTTCCAGATACACAAGCCAGACGACAATTTATTGCTCCTCTCTTCTTCTCTCTCTCTCTCCATTTCTGTATTTTCTTCTTTCTTGCGTTCTACTCAAGCTCTCCGAATTGTTCTCTAGCTTTCACTGCGCGTGATTGCATCCATATGCTCTCCAGGGATAGATGGGGTCAACACCCTACTTACTCACGCTACAGTGAGGCACTGACACTTGTGAGAAAACTCTTGTGCACACACTCAAGCACATGTATTCTCACACATACATTATGTGCTCGCCTCCGTGCAGCAGGCCCTGTGCTGAGGGGAGAGGAGAGACTCGCTATGCCAATGCTTAATTCCCCATCAAGACCATATAGAGTATGTTCCTTTGCAGTGATCCTCCTCCTTCTCTCTGATCCATTTAGGATTGGCCCCTGAAAAGATCTGGCATCAATTAGGTGGTGGTGAGAAGAATGGGGTTTGATGGGGCCCAATGGATCCTTCTGCCTTCAATCCCCTCTTTTTGTTCAGCAAAGCCAGGAGTGATCATAAATTTGAACCTGAAGACAGCGCGCAAATTGCAGTCACACTTGGAAGTGAGGGAAACCAAGGCCAGGAGAGGGAGAAGGGATTAGGCTGACCCACAGCAGTGGACCAAATCTTTTCCTTTTCCCCACTCAGACAAAGTCCAAACAACATATGTTGCTCACTAAAAACATCTGAATACATCCTATCCTTACTTATCCTTTTACTTTTCTCTGTTTTGTATGCTCTTCTATCTGAGCTCACTCAATGTTTCTACTCATTTTTCCATATACACACACAAACACATAACTGAAGGACGTCAATAAAATTTATTATGATGAACACCTCTTGTAGGCCTTGCCAGTGACCTCTGAGGGTTCTTTGTAATTTACTTCGCATCTTAACATATTTCTGTCGGCACTCAAAAAGTATAGCAAAGAATTGGATATTCTGATGTTACCGGCTTTTATCTTGTCCATGATCAGTTCAAATGATCAGGTTAAAAAAATATGCTGTAATATAAAATATACATATTAGAAAGCAGAAAGCATCAATTCTAATTAGTTGTCTTAATTTTCTCTTGTTCTTTATTATTATTATTATTATTATTATTATTATTATTTTTATTATTATTATTATTATTATTATTATTATTATTATAGAGGGCTGCAATTGTCCTGAAAGTGGATGCTTTCGCTAATCTGGTATACAAATATCTCATTTTCTAAACACTTTGGCAGATGGGGAAATTATTTCCTTTGTGTTTTATTTACCTATTCACTCAAAACATGTATGTCACACTTTTTTTAAGCGCACCTATGTTGATATATTTGCATGGCAAAATATCAAAATTACATTTGTTTAATAATGCCCTGTCACTTTTCTGCTGTTGCAGCTACATTTTCCCTCCATAGGACAATAAAGGATTTTTTATGCTACTTTATTCTTTTCTATTCTAATTAAGTCTCTAAATGAGTTTTATTTAGCTGATATGAGGGCAAAGAATGTTTTTGGGGATAGTAGAGGATGCAGGTTTACCAATGTGACAGAGGATAAGCTATTCTGCAAAGACAAATTGTCTGAAGTTTTTTTGTACTATGATAAATGTGACAAAGCTGAAGGAGTCTAGTCAGTCTACACGAGTATTTTATGTAAACAAATTTTTATTATTTTAAAGCTCAAATGTTTCTGACTAGGCACTTGTAATTAATAGGTGACATAAGGTGCACGCATGTTGTCCCAGTGACCCTGAGTGAGCCAGGTGCTCTGTTGTATCAGAGGCATTTTCATCTGGGGAAGTAGCAGTTTGCTCAAGAGGTCGCAGGGTTAAACTTATTTTAATAGGGAGCTGCTTGGTGGTTTGCTACCTCAACCCTAAAACTTTGGTCACAAGATCACACAGGGGGCTCCCGGATTAACACGCTATCCATTTTGAGAAATAACGAGTTCACCCTGCTGTCTTAATCCTTTGAGAGAGCAACCTTGGTCATGGCCTCGACTTCTCAGACCACAGACTTAACAGAAAACTTTGATTTGTCAGCGATGACCACAACAAAGGGGGCCACTCTGGCTGTCAGGGTCAACTCTGCTTCTGTGTTACACTTTTCAAATGGCTCATGTGAGGATGAGATCACAGTGTTGTACAACGTTTTCGATGTTGATATTTTCAATGTTCTACAAGAAACCTATCAATCCACCAGATTAGCAAATAATCTAACCTATATAATGAAAACTTAAAACTAAGTATCTCAATTTAAAGTAGACTGCAATTTTTTCAACTCAGAGGTGCATTAACAAACTAGTTGGTGAATAATAAGTGACAAAAAATATTCTGCTAATTAAGAAAGTTCTGAAACTATGTGTGCAGTAAATTTCTGCTAACAGTTCAAAAACTCTAATAAGAAGAATATGCATAAACACCGACAACACTTCAAAACCACCAGGAAGTTGGGATGGCAGGGGGCCAATGTAGCAGCATGACCTGAATATTCAAACATCCATACATTTTTCATCTTGCTTAATCTTGTTCAGAATATTTGGGTATAGTGTCTTAAAAAACACTTTAGAGCATTGACAAAGTAACAAACAGCTTGTGGAATGTTTACGTGTGTACTTGTACATGAAAATAAATTTGATTTTCCATATAAAAACTTCAGATCCATTGTTAGGTTTAGGATTATCCAGTCGAGACCTGACATGAATGTGATATTTATTTTTTAATGCGCCACAGACTTCTCAAAACTACTGAAGAATTGTTTTATTAAACTCTACTTGATAACTAGGATTAATTGTAATGTTTGTTGGATTTAATTTAAATTACTTTATTTTTTGTAAAGTCCCTTAATGTGAAATTCGCTCTGAATTGGTACTATGTGAATAGACTTTTCAATGAAATAAATGCCATGAACTGGTTGTCCTTTAAAAGTAAAAAAAACAGTGTTTCCTTTTTGTTATTGTTTTTTTTATTATATTTCTCACATCATTTTATCTAAAACTATTTTGAATGAAGGCATTTTATCTTCTTTTTATGAGCAGGTCTGCAGATTATTTGCCCAACGACCAAGATCATTAATTTATCTAACTAGCTAATGCTATCACATTTGAACAAAAATAAGAATTCACTTACTAATTTAAATTACAAGTAAATTTGTAACCACTGGTAAACCTACCAAAGTTCCAGAAAGCTAAGTAGAAATAGCTGAATAAATGACTAGGGAAACTGAAAAGAAACAAACACACAAAACAGCTGACATTTTGTCTCTTGTTTATTTTTCTATTTACTACTGTCTATTCTTTTAAACTTTCAAGGTGACTGTATGAGGGAATCTTGGCTTCAGCTTTAACCTACATATTATTTTAAGGACTGCTTCATCTTGTTTGAGTAACAGATGCTGCAGTGGTGAATTTGACGAAAAGCATGATTTGTTCAGTCATGTAAAAAAAAAAAAAAAAAAATATTATATATATATATATATATATATATATATATATATATATATATATATATATATAAATTCCCTTCTCACCCTCTGCGGGTGGTCTCTTTCATCCTCTGAGCTCGGGTCCTCTACCAGAGGCCTGGGAGCTTGAGGGTTCTGCGCAGTATCTTGGCTGTGCCTAGTACTGCACATTTCTGGACTGAGATGTCTGATGTTGTTCCTGGGATCTGTTTTAGCCACTGATCCAGTTTGGGGGTGACTGCCCCGAGGGCCCCGATGACCACAGGCACCACTGTGGTCTTCACCTTCCAGTTCTTTTCCAGTTCCTCCCTGAGGCCCTGGTATTTCTCCAGTTTCTCATGCTCCTTTTTCCTGATGTTGTAGTCAGTTGGTATAGCTACATCCACCACAACGGCTTTCCTCTGTTCTTTATCCACCACCACAATGTCCGGTTGGTTCGCCATTACCATCTTGTCTGTCTGGATCTGGAAGTCCCACAGGATCTTAGCTCGGTCATTCTCCACCACCTTTGGGGGTGTTTCCCACTTCGGCAAGACCCTCTCATGGTATGAGGTAGGCTATATAGCTCCAAGGGCTTAGGCAAGACCCTCCCATGGTATGAGGAAGGCTATATAGCTCCAAGGGCTTAGGCAAGACCCTTGGAGCTATATAGCCTACTTCATACCATGAGAGACACTGATAAGCACGACATGCCGGCACAGACGTCGCCCGGCCAAACAAGGTCTGCGTCAGGTGCTGGGGAACCAGAGCACCTAGATTAAAAATGGGCTACTGGAACAAGACGGAAATGGGCGAGAGGTGAAAACATGGATCTGTTGGAATGCTACTACTCAAGTAACCCTAGTCAGAGGGGCTACATGCAAAGACTGTGGGAGGAATGGTTACTTCGACATCCCCAGTCAACACTAACTGCTAAGCAACTACTGGCTCAGTGTTCCAACATCCGCAAACGGCAACTGCTATCACAACTTGAGATTGACGAGGTACAACACAAATGCTATGGCAAAGGGGAGGAGCCAGAACGCCAGGTCAGAGGGGAGTTAACTACCCACCCAGAGACTGGGTATGTAGCCCCAGTAATGAACGAACCATCAGAGCTGAACGAGGCAGCAACTGACCTGAGAGAGAATCGTGGCCGTAATGAACACCAGACAACCCCGACGCCAATTACAACGGCTGAGTGAAGCACCACCAGAAAGTCTAATTGAAGATGTGAATGCGGCATTGAGAACGATCCCTACCAACACCATAACAGAAACCAATGAGCTGATATACAACTCAACATCAGTGATCCTTGAGATGCTTGGCTATAAGAGCAAACATGAGACCCAATACCCACCATGGAAAAGACGGTTAGAGGCTAAGATCAAGATAACAAGGAGGGAAGTGAGCCAACTGTCAGAGCTCCAAAGGGGTGCAATCAAAAGATCAGTACACAAGAAATTCAGCCAGATGCCCATACCTGAAGCACTCGAAACTGCCAAACAAAGGCTCCAAGCCTTGGCCAGCCGCCTGAAGAGATACACAAGAGAGAATGAAGCCAGGAGGATTAACCGGCTCTTCCACACCCAACCAGCTAAAGTGTACTCTCAATGGCAGGGTACTAACAACAGAGCAGACCCACCAAGGCTGGAGACTGAACAATACTGGAAAGGCATATGGGAAAGGGAGGCGACCCACAATAGCAATGCAAAGTGGCTGACCTCTCTACGAGAGGACCACAGCAACCTCCCTGAACAAGCCCCAGTAACCATCACTGTGGCAGATGTCCAAGAAAGAGTCTCGGGTATGAAAAACTGGACAGCACCAGGACCTGACATGATCCATGCCTACTGGCTAAAGAAACTCACTGCCCTCCATGAGCGACTGGCAGCTCAAATGAACCAGCTGCTACAAAATGGGATTCACCCTGAATGGTTAACTGAAGGTTGCACAATCCTGATACAGAAGGATCCCTCAAAGAGTTCAATTCCATCCAACTATCGGCCAATAACCTGTCTCTCTACAACATGGAAGCTCATATCAGGCATCATAGCGGCTAAGATAAGTGGTCACATGGATAATTACATGAGTACGGCACAGAAGGGCATCGGCTTAAATAGCAGAGGAGCCAAACACCAACTCCTTGTAGACCACACAGTCGCCCGAGACTGCAAAACCCAACACACCAACCTGTGCACCGCTTGGATAGACTACAAGAAAGCCTATGACTCAATGCCACACACTTGGATCATTGAATGCTTAGAGATGTACAACATCAATAGGACTCTAAGAGCCTTCATTGCAAACTCGATGGGGCTGTGGAAAACCACCCTTGAAGCCAACTGCAAACCACTTGCACAAGTGTCCATCAAATGTGGCATATAGCAAGGAGATGCTCTGTCCCCACTGCTGTTCTGCATAGGCCTGAACCCCCTCAGCCAAATCATCAACAAGACTGGCTACGGATACCAACTGAAGAATGGGGCCACAATCAGTCACCTACTCTACATGGATGACATCAAGCTGTACGCTAAGAGTGAGGGAGACATCGACTCACTGATCCACACCACCAGGATATACAGCACTGACATTGGGATGTCATTCGGACTAGAGAAGTGTTGTCGGATGGTTACAAAGAGAGGGAAGGTCGTCCGCACAGAAGGGGTCTCACTCCCAGAAGGAACAATAGCAGACATAGAGCACAGTTACAAGTACCTGGGAATACCACAAACAAATGGCAACCTCGACGAGGTCACAAGGAAAGGAGCCACAGCCAAATACCTCCAACGAATAAGGCAAGTCCTGAGAAGCCAGCTCAATGGCAAGAAGAAGATCCGTGCAATAAACAGCTATGCCTTACCAGTAATCAGATACCCTGCTGGAATAATTAGCTGGCCAATAGAAGAGATAAAGGCCACGGATGTTAAGACTCAGAAGTTACTAACCATGCATGGAGGGATCCACCCCAAATCCAGCACCCTGAGACTATACACGAGCCGTAAGGAAGGAGGCAGAGGACTAGTGAGTGTGAGAGCCACTGTCCAGGATGAAACATCCAAGATTCATAAATACATCAAGGACAAAGCCTCAACGGACGATATGCTCAGGGAATGTCTCAGGCAATGGGGAACACAGGATGAGGGGCTAGAGGTTCCATCATGGGAGAACAAGCCCCTACATGGGATGTACCACCGACAAATAACTGAAGTGGCTGATATCAGGAAATCCTACCAATATATATATATATATATATATATATATATATATATATATATATATATATATATATATATATATATATATATATATATATATATATATATATATATATATATATATATAAAATTTGTGGCTTTTAAGTGTAAAAACATGTTGAAAATCCAAAGCATCTAAGCATTTTTTAGTAATATTAGGGGGATTGTTAAAGATGGTTTTTAATGGTTTTGTAACTACTTTTTATTGAACAACATAAAGGCTTAAAAGTTCAACTCATAGCTTGGCAAAACTCTTCTGCAACATTTTATCCTGCACCATATTAAAAACACAAAGAAAAGCAACTTTCTCTTTGTTGTTTGTCCAACAGCTCACATTTCATTGAAGGTGACTTAAAACCCCAAAGATCCACTGCACAGCATTACAGTGACAGGTTGAGATCAGAGGTTCATGAAAGTCCTTTTATGACGTACCAACAACACCATTAAATATTAGGCAGCAGACTGTATGGTTTACACACAATTACAAATAACAGAATCCAGAGCCATTATCACTGTGCTTGCAATCTAGGAAGGGTCAAGGGAAAATGTAAGGGGTCGGAAATAAGTTCTGTAAAAGAAAAAGGAAATCAAGCCATACTTTAATTTGAAATATCCAGGTTGTAAGCTGTTGTACTGAATAAGCCAGACTGTTGACATTTACCACTTACCACCAACATCCTGCATCTATTACTGTAAAACATGAATGAATCATTGTCACAGAAAAATACAGGCAGCAATTGGATAGAATCAAGATTATTCCTGAACAGGAAACACCCATACACACACACACACACACACACACACACACACACACACACACACACACACACACACACACACACACACACACACACACACACAACATCTAAATGCACAGAACTGATGAAAACAATGACATGGAGCCAAATTCCTTTTGGGGGCTGAGGAACGCCACACACTTACACAGCTTGAGTTACCCTGTAACCCAAGACACAGCGAGAGACACAGAGACTCACACAGAGCCTGGGAGACAGTACAATCGTGTCCAGAGGTGGTCAGATAACACCACATGCATGCATGAAACGCTGGGCCAGATACTTTATCAGCAAATAACTGTCAGCTTTTACTACACCTGCCTCATGGTACCAAATGGATGGTATTAAGCCAGTCATAACAATGCCAGTGAAAACAGAGGACCCTATGAAATCAGTGCACTGTGCTGTGTATCTGTGTTAAGTGATTTATTATAGTTATTTAAATGTCCAACTGCTTAGAAAAAACACATTATGGCTGACTGAATGAGCAAACAGTGTAGCAACCATAGAGGGAAAAGCAATTCAGAAAGACTGTGTTTGCAAAGCAGAACAGCAGAGAAACAGTATGTCAGTATGATAAAAACAGTACACACAATCATACCATTATGGTGCCACTCATTGTTGCAAGTGTAATAACCCAGTCATTAGCAAATTCAAAAATGCAACCAAGTGACTTTGCAGACTTTTGTATTTACAACTTTGATGAGACAAGAGTAAAATGATCAAGTTTTGTTGCTGTTTTTAACCACCCTCTCTTCTGGTGATAAGGATAAGGAGTCTTACTCCACTTCACAAATCCCCCAGGTGTCGCTTGTCAGTAGAACCCGAAGTGGTTTGTTTGCCCTTATCCTTCTAAACTCCTTACTGTAAGTTTTTAAATTCATCTGACTCCACATGTTCAGCTTCTGTCCTCAAACTCATCTCTTTCTATTGCTAATGATATTTTCATCTGCAGCAGTTTTCTGAAGTGGTAACGCTATTATACTCACTCTGTTTACATCACAATTCAGTTACATTATGTAAATCCAGATCCTGTTAATTGTGTCTCCTCGCAGCTTAAAGTGAAACGTTGCTCTACATCAAGCATATTCAAATTCAGGTCTTGAGAGCAGGAGTCTTGCAACTTTTTAGATATGCTCCCACTCCAACGTACCTCAATCAAAAATGGCTGAATCATCTCAGTGCAGTCAAGTTCTCTGCTCATTATTTGGTTATGATTTGTTGAAGCAGAGGCACTCCAGGACACAGGCCCTCTAGGACAGGAGCTGAAGACCTTCACATACTAATGTCCATTCATGCTTTGCTCTGAACATCATAAACTGTAATGATGAGTGTCTCAAGTGCTCTTTTCCCAGCTTTCCCCACATGGGCACTGGTGAGAGCACAGTTTACATGAGGTCACATCATTGATAAACATGAAGCTACAGAGGTCAACTGTCCTTTCAGTGTGAACACTATGTAAAGGATGAGCAACACTCAGATTGGTAGGGAAATAATTTATAAATTATACAAAAATTATAAATGCTATATAATTTCAAAGCTGTGTACAAAAATAGCTTATATCTCAATATTTTTTTAAAAAAAAACTTTAATTAGGCATTCTAATGTCAGTCATTAAAGAATTCCTTAAATTAATGGACAAGCACACTATAATCCCAAATTGTACCTTGTATATTGAAATAATAAATTATAGAGTTTGGTATGCAGCCGGCTTTCTTCTGTTGTCTTTGAAAACATGGTACCAGTGTGAGGATGAAAGAGAAGAGCTGCCATTCTCAATTCGGCACATGTATGTACCTTTGATATCTAATATCCAGTTAATTATGGAGTTATTTATATATATATATATATATATATATATATATATATATATATATATTATATATATATATACAGTATAATATATATATATATATATGAATTCCATGCAGAGTGATTAAGAGCAGTATTTTATGAGAGAAATGAACAGTTTTAAACTGCAGTCCTCTGGAACAAAAAATGTTTTTCTGGAAGTAAGTGCAGATCTGAGGAAGCAAATTTAGCTCAAGTACCATAATGGCTTTTTGGAAAAGTTACCATTTCATGAGAGAAGTTAACACATTTGAATTGGGACCCGGAAGATTTCCGAGCCAGTGCTTATTAGCTGGAGAGGTTACTGCAGTTCAAGGCACTTCTGCAGCTTCACTTCTAACACAGGATGGCCATGTCCATTTCTGCTCAGAATTAATCATGGAGTATCTGGCATTATTATTATGACTTAAGTGTTGGCACATTTTCTGTTTATTGCAGTGAGAGAGTAAGTTTTAAGAAATATCAGCCAGGCAAAATTCTTTGGAGTTGGAGAGCCTTTTTTTTTTTTTTTTTTAATCGAGCATATCCGCAGCTTTCATGAGTCCTGATCTGTGCAGGAACCCTTTGTGCTTATAAAGATAGAAGAAACAAACTGATCAGCAATTAATTCAGGTATTTTATTGTCAAAATCAGCACACCATATTCATTGAATTGGCTTGAAAGAAAGCATAAACTAAATAAGGCACAGGTTGTACTTGGCATTATTCTTGTTGCATCATAAACATATAAATGTTTCAAACCTAGTTAACAAAAGCAATTGAAGAAAGAAACCCCACAACTGACCCCTCCCCATGTGGACCAGGGAGCAGCGCTGTCATCAGGATTCTGCTTTAACTCACCACTGACTCGCCATCATAGATGCAATAGACTTTTGACAAGGTGCAACACAGTTGAGCCAGAGGAGGGAATCCAGACATGTTTATTCCAGGGGTTTCCCTTTGGGCAATATGGACTCTGGGGCTTGTTTGAACTCCTTTACTCTAGTCATTTTGACCTGTCTGAAATGATGGGATGTAGAGGGTTAATCCTTAGGGGTTACATGTAGATCTGGAGGGCGGTTGGTAAGCTCTGCATAAATTCCTGCATAAATAATTCATGCAGGAATTATTTAAACTTTTTGAACCCAGTTTAACTCTATAAAAAATATTACTACTGATACATTTTCCTATAGTCACATGCCACATTTCTTAAGTGTACAGCTCTGGACACGCTTATTGGCACTCCTGGTAAAGTTATGTAAAAAAAAAAAAAATTACATATTTCTTTAGCTGCATTAAAAACAAAGAAATAAAAAAATTGTCTTTTGTCATGCTGAGTAACAATTGATTAAAACATCCTGAGTCACACAATTAGTGACGTGACGGTCATTATGCAATATTTATATGCAAACCTGTTATTTGTTAGCAATACTAGAAACATATGAAATGTATTGACTAGACAGGAGAACATAATTCTTACATGGTTATCCCAGTCACCAGACATAAAGCTTGTAGAAAGTCTGCTGTCAGATCAGTAAAGAAGAATGCATGAGATGGTGTTAAAAGATGGTGCAAATAGAAATGGTTAAGTGATCCAACTTTGTGAAATGCTAAAAAAGACTTGGTGCTGACAAGCTGACAAAAATTTTTGTATAAAATACTGGCATGACAATAATTTTCCACCTAGTGATTATGTTCAAAGCATTATTTAATAAGTACTTCCATTAAGGATTAGATTTTAATTTACAATAAAAGATTTATGCATTTCATGATTTTAAAAGATGTGCTAGTCTACAATTAATATGGCCATTTAAATTTGAATCTGATTCATCCTTAGTCTCTGCCAGCACATCCAGAAACTAAGCAAGCCTTGTTTCTGTCACCACAGCTAAAGATGAACTTTTCAATGTACGACACTAAAAGAAGGATCAATATAAACCATTTGCTTGGCACCTGCACTTATTTTTCAACAGCCCTTGCCAATACCAAATAACCAGCAGGAATATATTAAAGCACATGAGCTAGTTTGACTAGGAAGAATATACTACAGTATTAGTAGGTTTTGCTAAGAGATAGGTGTTTACTTATTTGTGCAGTTATATGTCCAGGGGTCCCAATTTGGATTGGAGAACACATCTGTGTAATAATAATAATAATCCAGTACAAACCTGTGCTGAATTGAGGTATTGCATCATTAAAGCTGCCCTGCAGAAAACAGGAGAATGACCATCAGGCTTAGCAGAGACAAAGACCTGCACAAACACTCAGAGTTAGATGTTTATTGCAGTGGTATGTTTGCTATTTATTTCAGCCAAGTGCAATAATTGCTGTCAGCTGTGTATTGATGCATATGTCAACAATTTCAATTTCAGCACCAGCTATTTACAGTACGACTAAAACCATGTAACATTCACACACATCTACAACAGCAGGCTTCATCAGATGCATTATTAGACCATAGTCTCCAAAAGACCTTCAGAGGACCACATGTCATCCTCTGATATTTCCTGCACAGTTGCACATCCCTGCCATATTTTCGCACTTCTAAAGCAAATGCAGAAACAGCTAAACTGCACTTCACCCTGGGCTTGTTTGAATACATTTGCATTTTAAGCATCAACTGATGCCCTCACCCAGAGCAGCTATCAGTAAGAGGGCAGGCAGGGTTTCACAGGGCACCTCATCATGCTGCACAGTCAACCAGAATTAGCCAACACAAGCTCAGCTCTAAAATGTAAATTCCATGCCTAGTAAACAACACATTAAAGATTTACAGTAGGAAAAGTACATTGGGCTAAAAAGATGCAAAATTTTCCTTCAGCAAGGTATGGGATGTTGAGTTTAGTGAGCTGAATGTGATTAGTTTGATGATATTTGCACTTGTGAATTATTTGTGTGGGTCAATGCTCATAATGGGTGCTTCACATCTTTCTTTTAAACAAAACTCCTGTCAGGAATATTTTAGTTGCAACATTATGCAATTGTGTCAATTTTACCAAAATAGTCAGCTGATTCATCTGAGTGTCTCGATAATTTTAAGCTTTCTCTTATTTTCATCATCTCTGCCCCTTGCCCCTTTATTGGATCATTGAAGAAAAGGCATGTTTTTCCTCATCATGACTGATTTCTTCAATAAATTGCATTTTAAGCAGTCTTAGCTTTACATTTTGGATTATTGTCAAGTATTTCTCATAACTATGAAGCTTAGTGTAGTTAGCAAGCAATTTTACTCAGCAAACCTAAATCTAACAATAAGTATCAGACCTGCATTTTCAGAAGTGCAAAGCTCTCTTCAAATATGTCTTCTGCATATTTACCTATGAAAATTGTCTGATTTGTTTGTGTTTCTAATGTCTGAGCTGAATAAAGGAAATCATATGATTAGCACTCGCTAGATTAAATTTTTTTAAAGCTTTGTCACTGCTCATAACATATTTTCCTACTTTTTGGTTTTGAAAGCACTACTACCTTCTAATTCAGTCAATTTAGCTTTTATCCACATCCTCTGTGGGTTGCCTTGCAGAAGAAGAAAAAAAAAACAAATTTGAAAAGGAAATTCTGAATAATAAACTAAACCACATCATTGCAGTAACCCACACCCTTCATTATGATAAAATAAATAAAGTCTGAGTTTCAGTCAGGTCTGAGACCTTTACACGTTAATTCACTATGCTGTATTTTTTGATGACCTCACTGCATTTCTGTATTTTGACAGCAGACATTTTGAAACGGAAGAAAAGGCACAGATGTGGCCAAAAACAAAACACTGCATTCCATTTAGCTGAGACAAGTCCTTTTTCTGTGCATGTCGCATTTATATGGTTTCCTAGGCCATTTCATGGACGTCTTGAGGGTCATTAAAATTGGTTTTGCCTGCTTTATATGCAATAAAATGTCTAAAGGTCAGTCCTATAAAAAGTAACTAAATGTTGGTTCATTATTATCGTGATTTAAAAGATCAGAGGATTCCTTATTTTTTGCTTTCTTTTTTATTTTAGCTTGACAAACTCTACAATCTGTTATACAGAGTTTAGAAATGGCTCACTAATATAAGCTCCCGCCACTTAAGCTCATCCCTGCACTGAGTCACCAGAATCACAGGAGCTGGTCAAAGCTTTGCCCGTAAGTAATTACTCTTTCCTATCGAGAAACTTTGAGAAGACATGTGTGCATCACTCATTCACAAAAAAATCTCAGTGGTCTAGAATAGCACCCAGGAGGTGTGTGCAATTAATTGATAAACGCCGGGACATGATGTCCCCTCAGATAGTATGGATAGGCGGCAAAAAGAACTCACTGGTGTGTGAATCAAAGACTGAAAAATGCATTAAAAGTAAGTTGGTGAAATGCCATTAACCTACCAAAGCCCTCAACCGATAGTGATGGGCAAAGGAGGGAGTTTTAAATTGCACCAAGCCCTGGAGATTATGACAAAGTCTGTAAGTCTCTACTGAAAAGCTGCAAACTCTTCTTGATTGCTTCTGACAGAGACTCATAAGGCTCCATCAGCAAGACTTTGAATTGGAAAAAAACATCATTAGGGATGCAGTAAATGTCTTCTGACCTCGTGATTATTGTATAAACACATACTGATTTATAATCAGACAGACAATTTTAGGAAAATATCATACTTCACACTGGTTGCTTTCTCTAATACTGTGCTCAGGCCACTATAACGACACGTGTCCAATAACAGCATTCAGTCACTTCCCAACAGACATCATCAATAATCCTGAGGGTTTAATTCCTTCTCTACATAGTGGATGACAAATCAGCAGACAGGGAGAAGACCACAAGCGCTTCCATCTTGCAGATGTGTGTTGTGCCCTCTAAAAATGTGAATAAAAACACATTCTTCCTCTGACAAATTAGCACACGCACAGATAGAAACACACATCCTTTCCCCTCATTACTCTGGAGATTCCCCTGGTTTTCATTAAACTCTGGCGTCAGGGGGATGCTCCTGTGTTCATGCCCCAACAGGCAGGTTGCCCACACCACATCTGGAATCTAGCTTCTACTTCAACACTGCTATCCAGGAAAGGTCTTGAGTATCACCTAACATTAAACACCTCTGCATCATTTACAACCTCATTTTAGTCCACTGTGAACTTTTATGTCAGGGTTTCAAACAGTCTTTAGTATTGACTCAGAACACCCTGCTGACACATTTTCGATTGGTAGCAGGGTTCAGGATTTCTAACGAGTTATGAGCCCCAAAAGAAGACTTTTGAACATAGAAAGTCATTATGTATTTAGAAAAAAATATCTGCATTGCCTCTTGCCACTGTTTATATTTGAATATCAGTCAATAATTTAAATGCATACAAAGCATTTTCTTCTATAGTGTTTGTTTTTAAAGATATTTAGGATTTCATATTATAAATTTTTTTTTTTTTTTGCTTTCTTAAATCAAAATGCATATTATTATTCAAGTTAGTTGCTTTCATCTTGCTTTTAAAATCAAGATAGGGAATAATTTTACTTGAATTTAGCGCCGCACTGCTGTGAAGCATGAGAACCCTGCTGTTTGGACAGAGCTCTATGCAGCCTCAAAAGATTAAACACTCAGAAAGAGTTAGTCGTATTTTCCTCATATGCGCTGGACATAATGATTTCTATTTTGTTCTTCTAATTTATTAACATACACAAGAGAAACACTTTGAATGTGGAGTTGAAGTTGAGCTGTCAACAAAAGACAAATGGACTACATGGCTGCTGCATGTTAGACCTGGTAAGTACAAATTAGTGGTAAGTGTTAGCTGGGAAAGAACCCTACAAAATTATCTCTCTCATGTTTGAAGGTAGGTGTCTTGGATTCGGAATGGGTTATGTCTAAAATATCCACTGCTGACATGGTTTCCAAGAGCTGCGACAGGAAGGTTATTAATGGACACTGGCAGTGATAGTAGCTTCAAACTGAAATACAAGGTCTTCAGGGCTTAGTTATCTTTGGGGAGTCTTGAAAAAGCTGGCAGGTAGACCAGAATGCCTTTGGTTTCTGTGGTCGCAGAAGTAAAGACTTGGACATGAAGGTAATTTAGAGAAAGGCTATGGAAAATGACTTTGAAGTGGCCTCAGGGAAATTCTGGAAAACCATTCCATGACTCAGAAAGGGAGAGCAGCAACCATGGCAGAACGGATATGGTTCGGAGGGAGATTACTGACACAAAAGGACTTTTGTTGGGTTGGTGTGTTGACGGATGCAACCTCAATAAACAAGGTAGACTCTGAAAACTCGGGTGAAAAAATATGGGCTCACCAAGTTGGTTAGACATCAAGATAATCTTATTCCCAGTGTAGGTTGGATTCTGTTAGTGCTCCTGCTTGTCACCAAATATTGTTTATGAAGTCTGTTGGAAGAGATCACATGAAGAGGAAGGTTTCCGGTATTGGAACCTCATCATTTTCCAGATTCAATTCAGTTCAGCTTAGATCATTTCTTTAGCACCAAATTATAACAAATGTCGTCTTGAGGCACTTTACAAACAACATAATGTGATAACTAAGCTGTGAATGATTTAAAGCTGAGTGTGAAGAAGGGGAGAGTTAGGTCCCTTAAGTCTGAGGCTCAGCTGTAAAAGGGTTTGGAGGATCTGGGTGGGAAAAGGATATTGACTAGGGACTCATCAACAGTAATGAAAGTGCTGCTCTGTGAAAAAAAGAGAAGAGCTGAGGCAGAATCTAGTGCTCTAGACTTACCTGTCCATCAATGTTTGAACATTTACCTATGGTCATGAGATATGGAGCATGCTTGAAAAAACTATAATTTGGATACATTTGACAGAAATGTTAATGTCCTTTGTCCCGACCAATTAAATTAAATTAAACATGAAAAGCAGAAGGCATGTCCCACGCCAGGGCAGCAATTATATGTCTCTTCTGGCTGGGAAATGTCTTGAGATCCTTCAGAATAGACTGGGTAGTGGTCCATTTACCACACCTGACAGTAATCTCAAACCTTCAGTGAAATTTCATGACATAAATTATAGCAGCATCTATGAGATAGAGTTGCTGTTAAAGTAATAAATGATGTGATATATTGGCAGTTTCATGGGATTGCCACGCTTCATCTTTGCTGTGGAGTTATTAGTGCAAGGTAATAATATTTAGGTTATTGATTATCAGTGCACATATGTGAGAAAAGACCAAAATGCAGCAGTTCAACTGAGGACAAATCTAGGCTATTTTTGGCTTTACAGTATCCTGATGCCTATCCAGCCCAAACACACCCAGTGTGATGTACAGTGACATGATTTTCTTGAACGCTCTTTAAACACAAGCAGAAGTTATGTTAAACCACCAAACCCTCTGAGCCTTTGTATCCAAGACATGGATAATAAATTCTACTGAAAACGTCGTCACAGGGCCATAAATCAATATGTGAAAACAGACATTAGTCTTGAAGCTGAATTTCACCACCATATTGTATTTACAACTTGAGTCTTTCAGAAGTTAATAATATTCAGTCTGCAGTAAATGTATGCTATGTGCCAGGAGTAGCCTTACATCTTCATTCTTCATGAATGAAACAGAAGTGAATCCAGAAGCATTGGGGGGAATGAAGAAATTAGTTACCAAACCAGAAAACAAATATAGAATGTAGATATAACAACAATCCTTTATTTGGCACCTGATTTTTAAATAAAAGTAAACATAAAATACTTTATGAAGTTACAAAATCCATCATTTTGATGAGAGTTCTTACTGAAGCAAAATTATATGATGCTGAAATTAGAAAATAAAAGATTTAAAGACACACATTGTATTGTTCTACACTTTAGATTGAAAAATTGACCCGATCTTTCTTTTAATGTGCACGCCGTTGTTTGAGGAAAGAAAATACCAAATTGTTCAAATTCTAACCCTGTTCAAATGTTCAAACAACATGTGACAGAGAAAGGCTGTGACAGAGGCAAGCCTCTTCTGACTGCTCCACTTTGACCTTTTTTGTGAGTGAGAGACATTCCACCTTTCATTCTCAGACACTTGGTTAAGTCAACATTCTCCCTCCCCTCAGACCAGTGTTATCGTAAAGTGTCACTTGCTGCTGTCAGAGGCAGAGGAGATTGTTTTGTTTCTTCATGTGTGTGCCTGGGAGTATTTCATATTCTCTCCAGTTATCTTTCCAACTGGGCTAAGTACTTGTTTGTCAGGGCATGCCACAGTGTGACTGTACTACTGCATGGAAAATCCTGCTTTGGTCTCACTTATGACCCAATACTGCCACTCAGTGGACTGATGTTGGAAAACAGCAGCAGAAGATGGAAGCATAAAGACGTTCTCCTCTGAGACTCCATTACCTTGTTGGGAGCAGCTGTTGCCATATGTACCGTATTCAATATTGTATCAAGTAATCCAAGTGGAACTGCTCACACTAAGGAATAACCTGACTGATTTTGCAGGAAAAGAGAATGACAGCTGAAAACATTCTGTCTTAGACTACTTTTCTTACTTTTGCTCTCTTATATGAATGGCTTAAAACAGGCTTCAGCTGGTGGGTACCTCAGGTTAGCACAAAATCAAAAGGACATGATAAGAAGATCATGACATTTTGGATAAATAAAATGAAATTATCTGACTAGTGGAGAGTTGTATCTCCTTATGTGCCACTTGTAATCTGTAAAAATAATACTAGACTCCATTATCCAATTTAGTTATCTAATGGGCTTGAAGTGAAATTCATTTTTTCTTCCCTAGGGAACGTTTGTAGCAAATGCTCTCAAGCCTACTTCCTTGGTTTTGTTGGATTCACTTTATTGTTAAAGCATCTTTTTAGAGCATAGATTGCATTTTTAAGTGACTTAAAGCTTTGACTTCACGATAAATGTTTATAAAATGGTACAAGGCCTTTATGGACATTCCTCTCAACACTGATGACAAGGTCACCCAGATGAATGTAAATCAGATGCAATGCATACATAAAGCATAATCACTACTTCTACCAGCCTTCTTCAATCACTTATACCATACCATTGAAGTTTTGTGAAATTGTGGAACTTCATGCATATTTGGAAACAGATTGTGTTCTTGATGCAGCACAGATGATTCTCTAAAACCCTGCAGAGGCTCTTGCATGTTTCACTGAGAGGGATCTCTAAGGTCATTGGATATTTAGCAAATCTTATAATATGATAGATACCCTTGGAGCATAAAGTTTCCACACAAGAGAAAACTTTCCTTTGAGCTTTGAAGTTCACTTTTTAATTTTCTATATTCACTAATTGGAGAAGTTTGGGACCACATATATACGTGAACATATGAAGTTAACAATGAAACAACAGTGAGATAAAAACAGAGACAGAGAGGAAGAATGTAATGAAATTGACTGGAGTTTTAATCAACAAAAATGGAGATGAAGTTAACTGACACAAGAGAAGAATTGAGCCCAAACCAGATTAAATGACATGTATGGAAACAGAATTGGAAAAATAAATGTTCAGAGGGGGAAGGAAGTCACAACAAGAAAAAGGACTAAGGGCAGGACAAAGTTACACAAAGAGGAACTTAGTAGGAGATGAGTGGGCCAGCAAATGGACAAGATCAGTAGAATGAAAAAAGGACATTTAGAAAACAGGAGATAGGTAAAACAATGAAGTAGTAAAGAGACAGATCAAAAGTGTTGGGCCGTAAAGTAAAAGAGGGAAGCAGAAGAGCAGGGGAGAGGCCATGGTTTGCCTTCCTTCAATTCAGATGTGGAACAATGGCTGCCCATCATTCTGTCAGCACATAGAGGCACAAAGGGAGCGAGAGGGTAGAAGTGACACAGCGCTAGCATCGGCGTACTATTGTCAACGCATGAGTCTCTGCTGAACAAAATCTCATTCAGTTTCCTATTAAAGCATTTCAGAGCTATGAGTAAGAACTTGAACCAAGGACACTGCTGTGCCTTAAAGCAAGCAAACTCTATGATTATGCTGATGTGTGTGGGACACATGTGAATTCTTTGTCCTAACGTGACTGCAGCCCACATGTGCAAAAAAGTATCTTGCACTAATGCTGTATTTTTCACAGACACACACACACTTGTGTCTGCTTGCACGACCACTGAAAATGAAGTCCCTAATTATTCCCATTACCTTCCTTCAAGCAAAAGCCCTGTTTCAATTCAAAGCTTGGTTTGTTGACAGTGTGCACTGAGAAACAAAGGAGATAAATGAATGTTCAGTCTGTGAGAATACACTTCCCAAAAGGCCAACTAGCATATTGCCACTAATGCAATTTATCTGTCATGCTCCAGTGTCATTTGCTGATTTGCTGTTATTTTAATGTTTAACCTCTAAGATTGATAAAGGGGTTGTTAGTATTTCAAGCATTCAAGCTGACTTAATTAATCAAATTCAGTAATAAGACTTAGAGTGAATGATAGTCTTTCTAATCAAGTTAAGGAGCAGACCATCTCTTCTGCTTCTCTATTGTGTCTCAAATCAAATGAAGGCAAATGTGGGACAGTGTTTTTCATAATACTTTTTTTGTATGAAAACATTCATATAAATGTATTCATTAGTGCAATCCACACTTTTAAGAACTTTGAACTAACTGATCCTGATGTTAAAGTAAAGAAATTAAAGTGACCAGAGCTCACCCTGATGTCATTTTTATTGGCATCAAGAGAAAACAGGAAGTGAAGAACAAAGAGAAGGAACCCAGGCAGTAAATAGAAATTGAGAGCCCACTGACAGATAAGACCACATTATTAAGGAATCAACACAAAACAACTTCACCTCATAATCAACTTCCAGAGCCACCCTGCCAAAACACAATCCAGACAAAAGAAACCAAGGCCAGATGTACAATTTAAACAAGACACTTTTATGAGGAAATCAAAATCTAAATCTCAGAGCGACTGACAACCCAACCCATCGTAGAGCTTCTGGAGCACACACACTACCAAATAGCAAACCGGCAGTACAACTGGCTCCTCTCTCAGCTTTACAACATGCTCCTCAAGGGCCAAATGGAATCAGCTGTGCCTCCCTGGACTGCAGAAACATAACAAGAACAACAACTAAAAAAACTTAGGGGGAGAAGAATTCCCTGAAATGTAGACATTGCTGCATGTAACGTCTGTATGTGTTGACGTGGATAAAATTCAGCTGTTGTCACACAAGAAAAGTTGCTCATCTAATATGACTTTAAACTTTACTATGCCACTTTGTGCTTTGGCTTTGCTAAATATTGTGTTTAGAAGATAAAGAGGCATATACTAAAATATACCAACTAGTTCAACTACTCAGTCCAAATGCTACTTTTGGGCCAGAACAAAAGCAATTCTTCATTTTTAACCTAGTTCACTGAGCTGTGTTCAAATGCTGTTGCAGTAAGAGTTCAGATAAGAATTAGCATACAATATCAAGTTTCACAAGTTTTAGATCACTTGGAGCAAGAACTCAAGCTGGGGCCTGTCTGTGGTGAGTTTGCATGTCCTTCTGCTCTTCTGCTCACCCCAGGTACGTCGGCTTCCCTCCTGTCAAAAACTATACATCACAGGTCACATGTCCATTACCCTGTTTCATGCCATCTGGCTAGAGGCGGACTAGAGGCGGTCCTGGAGATAAACAGATCCCGGCAAGTCTTCAACGAATTAATGTATAACTCAATTGTATGTAACTCTGTTTCAACTCAAGTTCACATTGTTTATGTCCCACTTTAAGATGACTTCAGTCACGCTGATGGTAGACTATGTCAAGCAAGTAGCTAAACCGCTCCTTGGAGTCTTCAGCATGCTGTCTCACATACAGGAAGTTGTAATCACTGGGAGGTTCTTGTTATCTCCTATTATCCATCCCTTGATGTTCCATGAGGCCCCCTCCTTCCTTTGCCTTTTTGTGGCTGAGACGGTTACTCATCAATTTATCCTTGACTCAGCTCCAAACCGTGAGACTTACTTCAAGAGAAACCTTCAGCCTTTTTTGTTTTTTTTACTTAATTTTTTTTCATCTGTTTTTACATCCATGGTCAAACAAATTGACATCAGACAATTATACCAAACTCTACAGATCAACAATTACAAAAGAGGAGTGGAGACAAACATTTTTAGAACTTTATTAACAGCTGAATAAATATTCTTCTTATTAGCTCTGACAAAGTAACGATTCAGATTACCAGGGTAATGCACAGAAAGTAATGCTTTATTTAACTTTAGCTCACTACATGTGAAAACATGGCTTCAATGTGACCCACTAATATCCTAAAGTTATTAGTCAGACTACATCCGAGGCTTGCATACACACTCTGAGCTTATGTCTACATGCAGCTGTATCCTTGTTGCTCCAATCAAAAACAAAGTTTATGTGGGTCTGGTTAGCAGGAGAAACAGAGACATGGGAAAAATAGAGGGCCATTTGCCAATGTTCTGATTTAACATACTATTCTGAAATGTATATAGTAAAATAAAAATATGCAAATGACAAAAGAGCATAGGCCAATATGAAAATTAAGGAGTGGACATAGAGGCTTCTTGTTAAAAATATAAATCTTGGCATGATTTTAGTACTAGAAATGTGAAGAGAAAAAGTACAGAAAAAAGAGTGCTATATGTTAGTTTGCCACACAATCATCCATTTGTTTTGTCGAAGTAAATCTTTAATCTGTATAATGTCTTACAGCTGTTTTTTTTTTTTTTTTTTTTTTTTTTGCCCTTTAGTTTTGAGGTTTCAATGGATAAAGATTTACAAAAGCCACATGTAGAAAACCAACAAACCCTGTCAGAGATTCCCGAAACCCCGATGTCCCCACATTTCCTCAACGTTCCTCCTTGCTAGCAATGGCACTTCTCTTTGATTTCTTATCAGCTTGTTATGTGGGCAGTTTCAGAAGCAAATGGGATATATTACAAACTCTGTACTGGCTCACCATTAAATATGCTGTTCAAAGTCCATTTTTTCTGGAAAAAGTATCCTTCTTTTCAAAGCATTTAATTTAGCAGCAGTCAAAAAAGTGCCACATTGCCATGTGGATTAGTGCTGAGGAAACGCTTCTTAGTTAAAACACATCTTGATTTCATGACAGCTTTGCGTCACATCATGCCCACAAATAAAGCATAAAACTGATATGCTCTGAAATAACAGCAAATGTTGCTACTTCAAATTTAGAATAAAGTGGCAATGCAGGTTTTTTCTAACAGCCTAACACCTAAATTAGGCTTTTGACTTTCTTCTGTGGCCAGAGATGAGATGTCAGGTGTGATGGATGGGACAGACTTTGACAGTTTCTTTTTTTTTTCTTGTTGTTAGAGGGCTGCTAAAGGCTGCATCTGACACTTTTCTGGAGCTGAATGGGAGAAGAAACTGAAACTGTATTTTTGGCCATTCTGTGTCCAACACTCTGTTCCTGATGATTGAGAACTTTGACATCGGATTCAACTAAAGTTCTGTCAGTTTAAAAGTAAATATGTTCTAGAGAATTAAAATGTTCTAGATCATGATTTTTTTTTTCTATACAGGTATTCTTTGATTCCAGAACCTCACAGTAAACTGTTGAACTCATCATATCATGTTAATCAGTACTGTGAGACATGGCAGTTTTAATGTTATAATTATTGGGACCTCTGTCTTGGGCTTTCCTTTATTTTAGAATTCATAAGCATTTGCTTTGTATGTTCAGTTCATTTGTTTTAAGATTCTGTGTGGGTTTTTTCTTGGTATTTCAGCATTTTATATATCTATTTCTATTCTGCTCTGAGTTGAAGTCTTTAGCTATCTTTGATAGATCTTACTTACTGGTTTTCTGTTTCTTAACCTGTAGCATTTGAGTGTTTGTGTGTTCTTAGGCTTGTATCTTTATTTGTTGCTTCTGTTGATGTATGTGTTCCAAGATCTGTAAACAGGAAACAGAGCCCACATTTGCTTTCGTCACACTCAGTCCCGTCAAAATAAGTTGAAGTTTGTTAATACAACCAAACAAATTATGGCAGAGTTCTTTAGGCTTTTAAAGCTGGTGGTATTTTGTAAAATTGACTTTTTTGAGCTTTACTCTATGTTATAATGTTATTCCCTCATCAAAAACATACCTGGAGGGTTGCTTTGATTCTTTTATATGTTTGTCAAATTCTTTAATCTACCATGGCAACCATTCAGCTGTGCAAAACTCCTGGGTGGAAATAGCGCCACCTTCAAGGCGCAGCCCTCTCCTCACTGTTTCGCTTCTTAGCTCCTTCAGAGTCGCCAGCAGCAATTAGTAAACACCTAGTGGAACTGCGCATCAGCTAAACTCATCGTACGAACTACTTAGTGCAACGCTGGTAAAAACATTGTTAAATGGTTAGCATAGGAGCAATGTTGTGATGTCTTCCTGAAAGTGGAGTTTCTGAAAGAGCAGAAGCTTTTAAGGAAACAGAGGCCAATTTTCAATCAATTAAACTGCAAAGTCAAATTTTTTAAGTCACACTTGATAGAGTTTTTATTTTTATTTTAATTATGACTGGAGGTAACATAGTTACTTGACTATGTCATAAAATTGAATTTTGTGGCTGGAAAACACTCGGTACTGGCCCTTTAATACTTTTGTACTTTCTGGACATTTTAACGTAATGAGATTGTTACTTGAAATTAAGCTTACCGAAGGCCACATTTATAAATATACAAATTAAAAAGATAACATGGCGACAATGCAAAAGAGGGTAACTTTGATCCATTTGCTTATTTCTTTTGTTTTTTTTTAATCTGTGTTTTACATTGTGACATGAGTAAAATCACCTTGCAGCTTTTTTTTTTTTAAAGTCAATATATTGTATTCAGCCATTGTGCCCTGGGGAGGCAGTATCGCCACTCCGATAGAGATGCAGTTGGACAGGAGAGGATTTTCATGGTCACAGACCCTGTAAATGTAATTCTGCCTCTTGCGAGGAGGGAATGATAATTAGGGACCAAAAAACATTATCAACCCAACGATAACGTTATCCGCAGGCGATCAGCTGCGACAACTTTCAGATTTAAATCGAATTTCTCTAACTCGTAACCCCAAAGCAGTGTCAGAAGTGGAGATTAAACTGTGAAGCTCTGTGGCTCAAACCAACATGCCCTCTCTCTGTACGGTCACAAGAATATTCCAGTAATTGCAGTTTATGGAAGTGGAGACAAGAAAGGCTGGTGGTGGTGTAACTTTCCATGGAAAGCTCTTCAGGAGGAATAGTGTTTCAAAGCACGTTGAGGCAGGACAGCCTGATCCTGGTTAATGTTGGTCATAATTACATAAAGCAGGAATCAAACCTAACAGGAATTTAAGTAAGGTAACCCAGGAAAGAACTGGCTTGGGAAGAATTTGGAAATGTTGAGGGTTGATCATGTTTCTGTTTGTGGAGATGTCTTATTAGCAATGGGAAAAAATCAAAGCTAATATTTCTAGATGATTTATTGCCCTTCTCCAGTCATTTTGGCACAATAAAGTGGTTGGAGGTTTTTGTGCTTTACAAGTTGAGACTTGAGACTGTCCAGAGTGTATTCTGATTCTCTATCAAAACAGATACTGCATGCTTTGAGATCACTGGATCCATTAGACACCATGAGGATTTATCAGTTTGTACACTGCAGGACACTGTGCTGAAAAAACTGTGCAAATAAACAAATTATCACATTATTAAGGATTTATTCATTTTCATACATGTATTCATGTAAATTCACTGAGTATTTGTGTGTAGTTAATGTACCTCTCTACTTTGCTTTGCATCAAACCATAGTGATAATAAAAAGCGGTGCTAATGATTACTGGTAATGCATTTACAGATAAAGCCACTTTTTTAGCTCATATTTTTGAAGAAGAAACAGAGAAACACACACAGACTTTGGTAAACAAACAGCAGGGCTTCCCACCAAGCCTCTACTGGCACTGTGGGTGTCTGTGGCCAGATGCCCTTAGGGCACAGGCCTATCACTCTCCCTGCAGGGTCTGGCCAGCCCTTAGAGACCCAAGGGTAGGTGCTTCTATAAACCATTTTCAGCCATCACCTCTTCTTTGTATTGTTGATGAGCACCCTGCCCCGCGGAGCTCTCCGACAGCTCCAGCACAACCCATGATTTCTACTAGAATCCACTGGTAAAGAAGATTAATTAAAATGACATTGCCAGACCTTCTTTTTCCCATTTGATATTTATATACACTGCTTAGCCTTATGTATGCCTAGTACAGAAAAATACAGTTTTAATATAGAGCACCCTGAGAACATACCCCTTCAATAATTTCACATTTTCAAACTGTACAACCACAAACTCCAGTGCATTTTGGGGGTCGGAGGGGTTATCAATAGACCAGCACAGTGGACTGCAGACCTGTGTAGTGGAAGGAAAATTATTCTTGATTTTCTTGTATTTTTTAAATAAATAAAGTTATAAAAGAAGTATGCCATGCATGTTCAATCCTCTCTACACCAATACTCTTAAATAAAATCATGTACCACTTATTGCATCCAATTACATTAACTCAATTTAAATAAGTTGAGTTGTATAGAAAAATACAACTCAAGTTGAGTTACTATGTAAATAAGCCACTTAAATAGTAAGTTATTTTAGTTTAAAGCAGTTGTGAATGAACTAACCTCTGCTTTCAGATGTCCTTCCTTGACATCAGCAGATTTAGCCAGGCGCTTCTGAAATCCTGTTTTAAACTTAACAAATTATCTGTTTTGTTTGAAAAATCTGTTTAATCCAAGTCAACATCAAATACAAAGGCATTTATTTCTCTTGAGTGAGAATTAATAAATTGGTAGAGAGATTTAGAGAGATAATTAGAGATTTCATGCAGATGATGCAATCAAATGTCTGCTGGCAGTTTCATTTGTCACACAAGTTTTTCACTTGGATACCTGGCCCCACTTTGTGCATGCCACTGCCAAGTGGTGTTGCTGTTAGCTGTTTAGACCTTTCTTAGGATCCTAAGATTTATTTTTGCTTTAATGAGATATAAATCTCATTATAATCAGTTCTTTTTAACCTCCTTAATAAAAACAAGATACTGCTCCTGAATTTATTTATTTATTTCCAAGCTCTGCTGAACAAAGGCTCCAAACTCCAGAAAATAATTTATTTAAAAAAAATAATATAAGCTTCAGATTACAATATGACAAAATGGGTAAAAGATCAGGAAGTACGGAAAGAAACTTTTGCATTTTGCCCAGTTAGCCTGTTTTTCCTGGAAGCGCCGGGTGTAAAAAAAAAAAAAAAAAAAATCACTGTGGGACACCGATGGAAACGTTGATTTGCAGCCTACCGTTTTTCCTAATTTTATTCACAAGGAATTTTAGGGTTTTGGCCAAACCCTTAGTATTATAACTTGAGCATATCCAGAAACTTTTAAGAAAAACAGAATGTTGTACTTTGATCTACACAGCAAATGGCAAACAAAGACAACCAAAAATTCAACAGATTAATTTTTCTTTTATAAAGAATATCTTGCCAATGCATTGTTTTGTTCTTCTGTAAAAGAATGTTGAGCTCCTCTATAAAGAAGAGTAAACTTGGGAGCAACTAACTGGCAGGGATACTGTAAGCATTACCTTTTAAAAGTCATAAATCAATGAGGGTAGACTGTTCATTTTAAATAAATACTGGATTTAGGAAAAAAGGTGGGAGTTTGGGTTGAGTGTGAGGCAAGAGGAGTCAAACTTTAGGCAAAGCATATGGTGGCAAATTCAGAAAGAAAGTTATAATTTCTAATGGACCATAAAAGTAGCATTACCAAATAATGCAATTAGTGGCTATTAATAATTTGTAACAATTGCAACATTAGTAATCAAGTTCATTTAAGCTTTCCTTCAGTTAACATGGTGTTTTCCAGTTGTGAAACTAATATCCACCGCACTTCACATATTCCTGCTATTAAAAAAAAAAAAAAAAACAGACATACTTTTGGTACCAGTAAAATTCTTCCTAAAACAATGTCCTGATTTTTTCTCCAAAGTCATCTTTTAGCAAAAAAGGTTTAAGAGAGGTAAATGTGAAATGTGAGAAAGAAAATGTAGACCATATGAATCTACATGAATCTTAAAGGGAGAAAATGAAGAAAATAGTAAGTACAGCACATGAATGGAGTCTCAAAGGACTTGGGGAAACTGAAGGAAACATGGAAGATGTTTATGCATTAAATAAAGCATTATTTATTTATCTTCATGATACAAAATTAAAACTAATGAATGTGTGCTAATGTTGCTACACACTCATGAAGAGTAAGTGACGGTATGCACCTTGAAGTTGTTTGAAAAGAAGTCAAATGCACACTTAATGTGCACACCTATTTTAGGATAAATGTTATATTATCGTGTAAATAAATTCATTCTAAACTGAAACCAGCTATTTTACAATATACAACTCTCTATTGTAGTGGTGTAATGAAAACATTACAGCCATTACATACACATACTTTACAGTAAACAAATACATAAAACATAGAAGGGTACATGAAATGTCAGGCAAGGAAGATAAAACTGTCAAAACAAAATTAAACAGTAGGAAGTACAACACTGTCTAAGCATATGTAAAAAGATGTTTTTATTGTTGTTGAAATGTTTTCGTTTTAATGAAAAAAATAAATGTTTTTCTATTAAACATTTCTCCCGATCCAGACTGGTAGATTGGGAGTTTCAAAGTCTGGGTTTTACTGGCACAAATTAGTGACCACTTCATAAAGTTAGAAGGCAGAAGGTTTCCTTCTTTTTCTCTTAATGTTTAAGTTGCTCTTTGTCCAAGCTTGTGCACTGCATTCTATCAAAAAATATAATTTGTAGATAAGAGAAAAGATTGATTCTGGGCATTAAGTGAAGGTTTGCAGTCTGCAGGTCACGGCAGCCAAGCTAAGCTAATGCCTGTCTTTCTGCTTCCTGCTGCTGCTTATGGGCAGAGAGCATGGAGACTGGGGCCATCGGGCCCTTCCCGAGACGCCAGGATCTCTTCCCTTTTTGTTGCCCACCCACACTTTCTCTGGCTCCTGCTATCCTCTCCACCACGTCCCGTGATGCTGCCCCAGCGTCCCCAGCCAGCAGGCCGGCACGGCTCCTTCAACCAATGTTTTGACAAGTGCTTTAGACATAATGTCACGGGGAACCTGCAGGTTGCCAAAAATGCTAACTAACCATAACACTAATTAGTCAGTTGGAGAATGGGCTTGGAAATTGTAGCCTTAACAGGGTGCAGTACTGGTGGCAGCCATTGTGGGAAGACTTGGCTCTGATCCTGATTGACAGAGGGAAAAGAGACCATGGACAAAGAGAGAGGAGGGGAGATGTATGGCTGGCCAAAGAGGATTTTTAAGGAATTCATTTCCCCAGTTCACAGACAGCCAGTTGGACAGCAAGGCTTTGACAAGGTGGGTTGGGTTTCTTATAATCTGTCCCCAGTGTGCTCCCGTCTCCTTATCTCAGGGGCCATCAATGTCAGCACAGCGACCTCTCTTAAAAGTGTTTAATGGTTTCATCACCCATGTTTTGGAGGGATTTTTATAAGAAAAACAAAGTTCTTTCTCGAGTTACTTAGAGGCTCCTTTTTATAATCCAACCAGATCTTCTTGAGCCAAAACGTTAGACCTGTCAAAGAAGATAGATACTGTAGCAAAACGTTTTAATCTCAAGCAGCATCTCGATTAATGACTGATTCATACCAGCTGGATGGCTTTTAGTACTCCAAATGGAAATTATACAAAGTAAAATAGCAAGAAATTAAAGGGTATATTTTTTAAAGTTCAAACTTCATGCTAAAATAGGCTTTTAGTTTGAACTGTAAAAGCAGGGCACTACTTTATGTGGATGAAGTCGTGTGCCATCTGCATTGTACTTTCTAAATATCTTTCAGGAAAAATCACAGAAGGAATGGGTTTTGAGTTTTTTTGTAATTTTTTGACAAGTAAGACCAAAGGGTGTTTTATAACTTACTGGGAACACAGAAAAAATGCTACAAAGACCATTGATGGAAGAAATGTTGATGAGCTTTCTGGAAATAATCAGGCAGGATGTTTGTTTTTTTTCCTGACCCACCATAAACTCTCTTTATAGACACATGAACATCCATCCATCCATCCATTTTCTTTACACCCTTGTCCCTAAGTGGGGTTGGGAGGGTTGCTGGTGCCGATCTCCAGCTAACGTTCCGGGCGAGAGGCGGGGTCACCCTGGACAGGTTGCCAGTCTGTCGCAGGGCAACACATGAACAAAATATATGGTTTTACATCATCTTCTAAAGTAAAAAAGCAAGACGTGTCATCTCTTCCTGGTACATAATAGTCTACACAACTCTTAGACAACTTAAAGATTATTGTATTTTATTGTATAAATCAGTAGACGAGTCATGGTCTACAGAATAGCAAACATTTTTTTAGCAGTTTAATAATCTCACTGAACCCTACGCCTACATAGCAAAGACAGTAGAGATCATCTTCATCTCGAAGTCTTGTCTCCGGGCTTTTTAAAAACTTGTTTGGGTCACCAAGAGAGTCTTGGTGCAAGAAGTTCTTCACAGGAAATGTGCATCATTTGTTTCTATCGGCTCGCTGCAGCCATTGAAGGAAAACAGACAATAATGTTGTTTATTACATTTGTCACAAAATGGGTCAAAAGCTAAGCAAGCAAACATTTTGCATAATAAAGTCCCATGAAAATAAAGAACATGTCAGTGATCCCCATTAGCTTATGCGAAATTAATTACATCACATCAAGCATTTTCTAAATTTCAGAACTAGACATAGACGAAGGGTTTGCAGTAACAGCTGAGACTGTTACTGCAAACCCTTCAGAACATAAAACATAGTTTTATGTCCTGTTATATTCACCAACACATGAGGCGCATCAGCTGTCAGTGCTGCAATCTGCAGGTTAAATGCCACCTTAGTTTCACTCCTGATTACATGAGACAGAGGTTATTTACAAAATCAGAGTTGCAGACCACAAGTATTCCAGGAAATGTCAATTGGGAGCAACATGTGTCATGCATGTTTTAAAATTTGAACTATTGTTTATTTGGTTTGCTTTTCTTGGTTTGTTTGTTTTTTTTTTTTTGTTATGTGAGGCTTTACTATAGATGGATTAAATGGTTAATATTTGAATGATTCAAATATCCACCTGAATAATGTAAGCTGCATAAGGTCTGATATGTCATGATTACATATTTAGAAGTAACACTGATCACCCAAGTACTGAGGTCACATTTTGAAGAATCAAAGAGAGTGGCATCACTTTCTTAGGGCTAAGAAATCAAATATAACTGTTTATTTTTTTGTTCTTTTTTTGTAATTTGAACCACATGATGATATAGACAAAAGGATTAAACTCATGGCTGAAGGTCAACCCCTCAGTCCAAGATAATGGAAGGTTTAATAACAAAGGAGAATTAAAAAAAATCAGGAACTAAAAGGAGCCTTAAAGCTGAAAATAATTAAAGCATTAAAGTGTCCAACCCATTGTCTGGTTTGAGTATGAGCCAGTAAACAGTTCTCTCAGAGGAACAAATGTATACTTTCATCTGTGTAAAAAACACAATGGGAAAGGGAAAATAGGAAAAAAAATTGCTTTGTTCGAGCTGGCACAAAATGTTATCTTGAACTTGACAATTACATCATCCTGCTCACATTTACTCTTTCACTCAGCAAAGATGTCGTTTTGATCCATCTGCAAATTAGATCCAGAACGCAACTAATCACTCCCTGGGAAAGAGTTGGTCTAAAATAATAAACTCCCCTCTGTGGCCTCAAAACATTCTAATAGTTATTGTTGTGCAAGAATGAAAGACTGAAATAATTTGTTGGATCTGAATGGTTATTTCACCAGAAACTGCAAATGTATTGTAAAAAAATGAAAGCAAATAGTCAATTTATTTTCCATACATTCGGGTTGGAATGACTTGGATCAGACAGGCTTAGCTATGCTACCAAGATTGTGACAAGGCAGCAGAGTATTGTATAATAACAGCACTGGCAACATTTTAATAATTTTAGCTCAAAATTATGATCAGCAGCTAATACTTTGCAGAAAATGGGAAATATGCAGTAAGAAGCTGAAAGATGAGGTGGGAAAAGAACCAAGCAAATTGTCTAAAAACATCCAAACTCCAAGGTCACTTTTTGACCCCACTGTCCACTGCATTTTGTACAATACCGTTAATGTAAGAAGACCCAGAAGGGTTCCACTTCTTTTAGAAAAAAGGATAAGTTTCGGTGTTATCCTTTTTACTGATCAGATTAAACCAGAGCTTTTTGGATAGTTGTGTCAGCTTACAAAAAACAAAATGAAGCCCTCATAGAAAAGAACACCACACCTACAGTGAAACATTTTGTCTTGTGTTGGGTCTGCTTTGCTTACCTGGCATGGAGAACCTTGAATTTCAGCAGGGTACGTTGAAGTCTTATTGACTGCCAAGTCTTCATGAAGCCAAACATCCTGTCCAGTGTCAGAAACCTCAACCTCAGCTCATGGGTCCAACAGCAGCATAGCAACCCAAAACATACAGCTTAGTCAGAAAAAAGAAAAACAGACATTGGTCATATTTAATCATATTACAAATTTGTGGTAACATCTGACATTTGCATTGTAGAAGTGCCAGACCTTCAAGCATCAAAAGGCTTGAAGGTCTAGCAGTTGGTATATGCACAAATCTCATTGTGAAGTATTGTGTGGGCTAAAGAACTAATGTCCCAACAAGATTTTGAAAAATTCATATACATGTTTAATTTTAGTCACATTGAATACTGGAACAATGTCTTCACAGGTCTGCCTAAAAAGAAAAATCAGACGGCTCCAGTCGATCCAGAACGTTGCCGCTCTTGTTCTCACTGAAAGCAGGAAGATGGAGCACATCACCCCAGTTCTAAAGTCCTTCCACTGTCTCCCTGTTGCTCAGTACTCGTGTTGTTTTCAAGATGTGCAGTCAGGTCTGGTTCAGCTCTGCATCGCAGGAATCAGAAGCAAATATGGAGAAGCAGCTTATATGCACCACAAATCTGGAACAAACTTCCAGAAAACTGTGAAATAGCTGAAACACAGAGTTCCTTTATATCAAGATTAAAAACCCTGCCTGTTTAAAGGTGCTTTCAACCCATAATCACTGGAACACTGACCAACATATTTTATGTGTAATGATGATTTTGTTGACAGCACTCGACAAAATCTATGTTATCACTGATTTCTCAATTGGTGACTATATGATGTTTTTTTTTGTGACTGTCATGTTGCTGAAATGTGCTATACCAATAAACATGATTGATTAATAGTGAATGCTGAAGATGGTTGTGCCTTGAAATATTTCATTACTGGTAATCTGACTTGTCTGTAGTCAAATGGGAAGCCTGATTTGTTTTAAATCTGGAATAAACTACACGGGAAGCATCTAAATACTTTTTTTGTTTGTTTAAACTAATTTTAGGTGTGCCTTTTATTTGTTGCTGTTAATTGTGGAAAACTACCAACAAATTTCTCTGCAGCTGTAATCACAAAATCACATACATTGGTTAACAGATGCACACTGTCCACATGAGCGACTAACCCCAGATTTAATGGTCCCTGAGAAGAAATTTTATATATACTGCAAACAAGTAAAGACCCACACAAGCAGCTCCATGTAACGTAGGCCTAATGTCTTTTGGCCTGCTTCTGATCCAAGGGGCCAACAGATGCCTCTCTGTGGGTGTTTTTCTGTAAATACAATTTATATAGCTTCTAATTTATGAGGCTACTGCAAGCAGCCAAAATAAAAGACCCTTGACTTCTATTCCCACAGTTTTTCTCCCCTCCATCAGCAGTTCATTGTAGAATCCTGTTCATAACTGGTGTGCAAGCAGAAAACCTATGTACGAGTCTGTGGAAAGGACAAAAAACATTCTGAATGGTTTTGAAAAACTGTTCTGCTAGAAAAGCAGGATTATTTACATGCCACCCCATAAACTGAGCCAGAACGCTCTGCTGATATTGAGGCCAGTTAATTTTTTAAAGCTATTAGACAACATTTCTTTGGCAAAATGAACTGCGTCCCTCATTGGATTGGGTAATAAAGGTGACACACAGACTGTAGTAAACATAAACAGCCTGGCACCAGATACTGTGAAAAAGTGGCATCCAACATGTTCCAGCTTACTGTCAGGTTGCATTAATGAAGATGAAGAACTCGCAAAAACTGGGTTTACCAAAGTGGAAGTGCTGCTCACATTTGTCATAGTTACTACCACAGAAATGACAACTTTAACGTTTTGCTGTTAGATTGAAATCTTCTTGTGTGTAAAAGGTTATTACAAACAGAAAAATGGCGACAGGCTTTTGTAAATAATTAATAAAGCATAAACAGACTTCAACACATTTATCATCTCAAGCAGGAAGAACAAACTCTTCACATTGGTAGGCTGACCAGTTCACTTGCTGAGTGGAGATTTACTGACTTTTAATCTGGCAAGAATATGAAAGCCTGACAGGCTGCTGTGAGTATTTCAGAACCTGCTGTCCACTGGGATCTTCAGGCACAACCCTCTTTCAGTTTTACAGATTGCATTCCAAAAAAGAAAAAAGAAATAAAAAGCCAGTGGGTCAGAGGTCAGAGGACTGACTGAGTTTAGTATACTCCAATGGCCTCCATGGTGACCAGACCTCTGTTCAAGATGTGCAGCTGACAGTACACAACATCTGCATGATGGAGAACTATTAATACAGACAAAAATATCTGAGGAATGTTATTATAAGGTCCTTTTGAATCAATTCCATGAAAAATTAAAAGTAGTTCTGAAGATAAAAGTAAGTCCAACCTGGTATTAGCACGGTTTGCATAATAAGAAGGCTAGCGATTGTATGTCAGACTAATAAATTAGATAATTTGGATAGTTGGTTCTGTCATCTTAACATGACTACAAGTCTTTCTTTATGAAGCAACATTTGCAACAGAGAACTCAGATCTTTGACAACCGTCCAAAATTCCCAAGCTATAACTTGATCAATCTTTACATTAAATAAAAGATAAGAAACATTCGAAGCATGTTTGAGCTGATGCGCATTTATCGTTACTTGTTTAAAATGGCATTTCTCCAGACGCTGAAAGAATATGAGTATTTTCTTTTGCTTTACGTCGCTCATCTGCCTCCATGTGTTCTTTATTTATTAAAGTGAATACTTTCAAACTTCCGATGTGATCTTAAATCTTGTTCTCAAATATTCTTCTTTTGTAGTTCAGAAGGTTCTGCGGAGCAAAGGACTGATTGATCTGGGCTCCATTTTCCAGGAGAGCCTCCTGGGTTTCGCTGTGTTCTCAGATGCTGGCTGGATTTAAAAGAGAAGGAGGCCAACACCAGCTCTCAGAGGGATTTTGTGTCTTGTAGATGGGTGTGAGGAATCCTCCGGGGCTACACTGACCTTTTCACTCCTTCCAAGTGATTCACAGTGTGGCTGTCGACACCTCCTACTCATTTCTGCTTCTCCTGATCTTTTGCCATCTTTCTTCCCATTGGTGGGAAGTTCAGTCCACATCCTTCTCCACAGCAGTTTTACTTTCAAATTATCCATCTATAAAATTGTGTGTACACAAAAAAGTCACATCAAGAGCGCTGTCACAAACATGTGGTCTGAACAGCACTTTTTTGATCCACAAATTAAAACAGAAAATAATCTAAATATTATGTTCCCCATTATAAATGAAAAACAAACTAATGAACCACGCTAGAAAATGACAGTCTTAATTCTGTTTTCTTAATCTTGCCAGCAGCTGGGATGCAAAAATCAACCCCAAGTCACCTCAATTTCTTCCCTCAAAGCATGAGAAGATTTTGCAGACTTACTGAAAATTACTGGTTGAATTAAAAGCCCATTTAATTTGAAAACATAGAGACCGTGAAAGAGGCAAAATATTAGCACAAAAGCTCTCTTTAGGCTTACAACTACTCCTACAGCCAGTACAAGCTTACATTGCTTTATTGTCTCAGTAAAATGGCTTTTTTTAATGCCTCAGCATTTCTATTAATTTCTCTTCTTGTCTTTTGATAGATTGTTTTCGTCAGACAGAGAGGAGATAAACACGCATCATTGCATTTTTACTCCCCAAAACTTTTTTTGGACTTCTGATTACTTTTATTTTCATTTATTTGTTTTTCGCAGCAGCACATTTCCCAGCACAGATTCTAGGCGCTCATCCAAACTAACAAATCTTTTTAATTACTCACCCTGTATATTAAAATAGCTGCAACACCATCATACATGCTAACTCATCTTCACCCACAGTGAGGCATATTTCTACTGAGTCACAATCTGCTGACCCACACACCCACACAAACCTACCTTAGACGCTGGGCGCACACACACACACACACATTATATATATATATATATATATATATATATATATATATATATATATATGCAATGTGTACCGTAGAGCAGGATTAACTGTTCATGACTAGTATTTTGTTGTTACAAAGACAAGTTAAAACTTTACTTCCTGAATTAATGTGGTTAAAATAGTTGATGCATTGACCAGACTTTGCCATTTCAAACTGTTTTTTAAGCTATATGGTACAAAAATGTGCAATGCTACTTTAAAGTACATTACTTCGGGTTTTATTATTACGTGATCGTCCCAAGTTTTCTTACACAAAACAACCTCTCTGACCCACACACGCGCGCGCATACACACACGTTCAGAAATACCACTAGCCCTCACGACATAAACCAGATGCACTGCAACAATGTGTTTCAAAGGAACCAGAACAGCTGGAGGTGGATGAAAAGCAAAACCTCTTTTTTTATCTACAGGGAGCACAGCAGCTGTTACAACAAAGAGCATAATGAACTCAAGTGGCTGAAATTAATAAGAACAACAAGCACCAGCAAAATTCTACAATTTTCTCATTAAAGCTACTGTACCATTAGCCCCCAGGCCTTCATTCTCAAATTTACATGATGAAAAATTCCCAGTTCATTTTAGCTCATGGTCTTTATTTTATGTGCTGAAAGAAGTTATATAATTTGGTTTTTGTGGATGTCCTTCCTCTCATATTGTTTTTTTTTTTTTTTTACTTTAATCGGCTAAAAACAGTGATGCAATAAGAAGTTGATTTGAAGGAATCCAACAAGTGCAGCATGTTCAGCTACAAGAATATATCCTTTATTCATACTCATTAGCAGACATACTCTACATATTAGCAGACATCGAAAAGGTTTGTAAAACAAAATTATTTGAAAAAGCATTCATACCCCTTAAGCCTCTTTGCATTTTGTTATGGTATAACCACAAACTTTGTTATATTTAATTTGGACTTGGCATGACTGACCAATAGAAAATGGTTCAGAATTATAAAGTTGAAAAAATTTAACTGAATTAAGTACTTATGGTTTAAATATAGAAATCTGAAATATGTGGCACAAATTAGCATTCAGCAACTTTTACTCTTATACTTCTAAATAAATTCGGTGCTGCCAACTTTTTTCAGAAAACATCTCATTAGTTAAAGGAGCCCTCATGTGAGTACATTGCTCTGTACTGTATATGCATAATTGCTTTGTGAAGACCTTGGAGGTTTGCTCAAGAACATTAGTGGACAAATGCCATCAATAAGATCAGAGAATACAGCAGACAGGTCAGTAATAAAGTTGTGGAAACTTTTAATGAAGAGTTAGGTTATTAAGAAATACCCCAAGCATCAAATACAACAGAGCACTTCCCTGTTCATCATCCATACATGGTAAAAGTGTAGCACAACTGTTGACTTACCAGAACATGGTCAGCTTCATAATCTAAAAGTTACAAGTGGGAGAATTTTCAGCCAGATCTACTTTTAATCATGTGCTGCACAAATCTGACACAATGGAAACATAGCCAGAAGAAATATCTTGTTGAAACAAAGTCACACAAAGTCATTTGATTGTTTCCATAAAGCCATGCAGGTGTGACATGAGTGGTGTCTGAGACCTACATTTTAAAAAAATATGACCAACACCACATGGGGTAATAGCCCTGGGACTATTTAGCTTCAAAATTTACAAAAAGGCTGCACCATGTCAGGACAGTAGAGTGGTGGATTATTAATTTGTAAAAATAATTATTTTCACAAAAGTTAAAAAAAATAGGCCTAGAACAAAACCGAATCTGTACAAAAAAAACAACTTACAGACTGCACAATCTACATAAAAAACATACATTTCCATTATGTCAACAGTAATTTGTATCCTCAAAACCAATTATAACAAAACAAATACTAATGCAAAATAAGAGAAAGCACAACAAAAAGCAAACATAAGCATGCAAAGGAAATGAGTAATCAACAAAATAGCAAAACAAAACATGCAAGCAAATGATAACTTAAACCTGCATGCAAAGGAAAAACATCAAATAGCAAGTAAATATGCAACAAAATAATGAAAAGGACTCACCATGAGCGGGTTGAGCCCTTGCCTAAATAAAATTAAGTTATTAATTGGGTAGTTGACAAGCCGACAGTAGAAGACAGGAAGCAGAAGAACTGCGGCGGCTCTGACGTGGCTGCGCACGTGCGCTACGTACCTGCAGGGTCAGGTGCGCGCACGGGGGGGGGGGGGGGGGGGGGGGATATAGAGCCGCGGACAATGCCAAGTCCAAACGCAGTTCAGAGCCCAAGACATGTATGATTACAAAGAACTAGAACAACATATTTATCCTTCAACAAGACAAGGATCTCAAATTTACAGGCAGAGCTACAATGAACTGGGTTATTTTAAAGCCTATTAATGTATTCAAAGTTACCCAGTCAAAGTCCAGACCTAAATCTGAAAACTGAAAATGTGGTTCCACAAAGTATTAATTCGGAGGAAATAAGTAAAAATGGAAAAATTATTTTCTATATTTAAAAAAAAAAACAATGTGGATTTTTTTTTTAAATTCACTTTTGTATTAATGTGTTTTATCACATAAAATCCATACACTGATGTAAGAACAAGGTATGTTAAAACATTCATAGAATGTTAATACTTTTGCTAGGAACTTTAAAGTCAGGCTGCACATTTTAAAAAAGGAAACCAACAAATGTATAACTGAGTGTGTTTTAATGTTCAGTGGGTGGCATAATGTTTTTTGTGGTTTGCATTTCTGCCTCCAAGCAAAAGCATCTTATTTATTGTATTTATTTGCTTAATGGTTTGTTTGTTTCTTTTTTCAGAATAAATGGGGGTTGGGGGGTTTCTAAAGATCTGTCCTTATATTTCAGCTTGAGAACAAATGCAGTACGATTAAGATACCTTCCTCCTACAAAGTCATTCTAAAACTGCATGAGAGAAAAATGGTTAATGACCCACACTTCTGGAGGGTACAGGGTGATGCACATGTTTCACTCCATTACTTGCTTCTGGTTCTGGCTGATATGGCCTTTCTGTAGCAGATGTCTTTTTTTTCCTGCCTTCTCACATTTTGCTGCAATTTGAATACATTTTGTTTAGGATCACTGCCTTTGGCACTTAGGTTTCAAGTTGAGCTGTGCTGTTCACGACATTGGTATTAGGTACAGAAAAAATTAACAGTGCTTGAAGGCATATGTATATAGCCTCTTGTGAGATGTGATGTCTTTTGCACACTTTCACTCACTCTTTAATGTCTTTGAATATTCAAAACAGAGGAAAAGAGACTACAAATAGAAAAGTCCTAGAAGTATGGATTTTGATTTGCATTTGTCCCATTTTACTCTGTTAATTAAAATCCAGTTCTGTCTGTGTGAGTGTGGACTCTTGTCACTCATAAGTAACAGTAAGCAATTTACTGATGCCTATGTCTGCCTATCCTAGCAGGTTTAGGGGAGCTGGTGCCTTTCTCCAGCAGTCACTGAACAAGAAGCAGCATACATCCTGGACAGGATGTGAGTAATTAAATCTCAGACAAGTACAACCAACACCAGAGCACCATAGGTATGTGTGCTGAGCCCATTTCTGTGCACCCTAAAGCCACACATCTATCACGGTTGGTGAAAGTGGAGACAAGAGAGAGCCAAAGTGCAAACAGCAACTTAGCATATTGAAGATTTAGAGTATTTAAAACATGACATGAGTGTTCACCAAACTACAGGCGCAAAACGCACGAGAATCCAGCACCAGACAAAGATGCTGGATACGATAACATAACAGGACTGACTGACTGACCAAAAAGACTATGAACAAACCTGTGGAACAGAAAAGCCCATGACAAAAACATGATTTTAGCTGTGTCAGCTTCTCATCATCAGTGTGTGAATGTGTGTGTGAATGGGAATGATTGATTGCATGTAAAGTATCTTGGAGTGTCCTATAAAAGTGCTATATAAGTCTGATGGTATTCAATCTCACGACCCCACTAGGGACAAAGGTGTACAGAAAATGGATGGATGGATGGATGGTAGTTAATTTAATTTCCTTAAACCAAATATTTTATTTCTTCTTGTCAGCTTACTCTATCTTTAGGGCCCCAATATGTGTATACAGTATTTTATTATTCTTCATCATTCTTGTTTTGAAAGATTTTTATGTACATGTTAAGAGAGCACAATGTGTTGCTTAGTTCTCAAATAATCAGAAAGGGGGCGGGGGGGGGGGGGGGGTCTGACAAGAGCATGTAAAAACTTAACAATGTAAAAAATATCTATAATGTGTCCCAGTAGTCAAAAATTCACACGTCTACTATGTAGCTGTGGGGCATGTGGGGATGTTTGTAAAAACATTTAAGGGTCAGACATAATATCTTTATTTATATACTGAAGTGAGCTGGAAATTTATGTGTGGGTGAATCATAACACCATCAAGTCATAATGTTTCTGGAAAAAGTTGAGAAAGTAGCATTTATATACAGAAGACACGTTATAAAAATAATTTTTGCAGCTGATTAAGACCAATAAAATGTCAAAATAAGTCCCAGTTTGCATGAACTTATTCTGTCACTCTCAATTTTAATTTTAATGGACTTTTAACTGGATGTTCAGCTTTAATCATTAAATTTGAATTACATACTGAACATTAAGTTGTACATGAATTTATTTATTTTTTTGTAAAGAATAATGCTGTTCATTTAATTTCTATATTCAAATTAGGCAAGATGATTTAAATAATACAACACCATCTACACAATGGAAAGTGCAGGAAAAAAACTAACTACAGTAAAACAAAGTGAAAATACATCAAAACAAGAAATAAATTATGAGAAGATTGCCAAGGAGAGAAATGTAAAATGTAAATTTACAGCAAAAGACATTACTTTCATTACTTTACAGAAGATGAACAAACATCTGTGAAGAAGATGTTTGGGTCAACTCTTTAATCTGAACCAAGGGGATAAAGTAAATCAAAGTGACTCAAGAATGAAGCCCTGAGGAACTCTAAATGTGATAATTATTCGCACTGATTTATAATACAAGTTAAATACTAAGTATTTTCTGGGAATATCTGAGATATACTTACAGTAATAAAATAGAAATGCTTTCAACCACAGTCAGGTGTCCTTTAAAGAAGACCAAGTGCAAATATATCTTAATCATGTCTGGATCCCATCTCTTTTTCTTCATCGCAATAACCTTTCTGTGAAAGAAACCCAATCACTGATTCTCATTAGTTTTTGTCGTACGTCGACTTTGACCTGCTTTTGTCCAAATCAAAAGACGTATGTAATTAAAAAGGCTTTTGATCTCTGCCTTTTAGTATTCTAACATATAACTTATTTTAATGTGGTTGTATTTTTTAGCTTTATACTTAGCACTGCTTCAGTTGCTAAGTAAGGTGATTTATAAATAACATTTGATTGATTGATTGATTGATTGATTGATTGATTGATTGATTGATTGATTGATTGATTGATTGATTGATTGATTGATTGATTGATTGATTGATTGATTGATTAACGTTTCTCTCATCATTTGACATACTTTTTGATACAGTTAACATACCCTTTGATATTTAAAAAAAAATCTAAGAATGTGTAATGCATTCTGTTGTATTTATATATTTTTTTCATTTTAACGCCAAGTGTATTTTGAACCTGAACTGAAACCTGTTTTTACAATCCAGACTCCCAGTGGAATCAGACAGCAAGCCCCCTTTCCTCCCACAGACATACACATCCAAACACAAATTTTCTTTTTGGCCTCGCTCTGAGTCTCATTCGCCCCACCGAATCCAGTCTGTCCAATCGATTAGCCATCCCTCCGCGTGCGCCTCTCTAATGTTGGAGCTGTGAGAGACCGCTGTGCTTCCCACCTGTTCCGTGGAGATAGGCCGTCCTGACGCTTGTTACAGCAAATTAACGTCCAAGATGTACAGCAAAAGCGACATGTGATAATGTGTGAAAGTCTTAATGAATTCATGCCAGGGGCTTTCTGTTGCTCCTTCATTAGTGAGGAGTTTTGTCCCTGTAAAAGAAGCAGTTCATGACAAAAAAAAAAGCAGAGCAGAGCAGCATTCATCTGAGAGGAACTGATAAGACACAGGAAGCTGAGCTTACCAACTGAGACCACTGTGTTCTCCTTAGTGCTCCTAATTGTGAGACACATCCTTTTGTTCAGAAAGATTTCAGCGGTTGGGTGTGATGATGCTTCTGGAAAGTTTGACTATTTTAAAGGTGACTTTCTTCAAGTATTTTATTTTCTTAAAACACACCACACACACACTCACACACACACACACACACACACACACAAATAAGAAAAATGACCCCAGTTGTGCACTGAAGGAATAAGGAAATCCAACATCAACAAACAAAGCTAATCAATAACTGTCTCAAACCAAGTAACTGACACACATTGTTGTGTTATATCTGTTGCCTATTACATAAAAGGTTACAAAATAACTACTTTTTTTTATTTCAAGAGTTGTTTTTTAATAAAAATAACAGCATCATATAACTCCAGTTTCCCCACTACAAGGCACGTTGTAGTGGCATTTCTTTGTCTATAATTTTACAAAAAATGGCCAAATTTCATAAAACATGATGAGAGGGTGGAACATATAATAAAGAAAACCACGAGGAACTAAATCTGGCTCCTGGAAGTCGAGGGGTAAGTTGTTAACTACAACAGAGAGTCATCTCTTCAAGTGTAGCCTTCAATGATTTTAATGGATTTTTTTCCTGGTCAGATTCAGATATGTCTGGTTAATGGCTTAAATGCTCAGTAATAATAATAATTAATATGGTAAATGTTGTGCCATTTATGTATGGAATAAGTAATACAGCAATATATGGAATAAAATAAAAATAGGGATCTACTTGGCTTCTAAATCCAGCTGCAAAGCATCCCAGGTGGACATGCTCTCAGTATTTACTGGAACTGAGTCAGAAACAAAGAATCTGAACTCCAACAGAGTTATTTTTTTTATTCCTGCTAAAAGAAATTTTGGCAAAGATGTTCATATTTCACAAGAAAGGTTCTCTGTTGGTTTGCAACAGAAGTTTTACACAGCTTGTCATTTTTGGTGTGAATTTGTCACAATAAAATTAACAACTTTCATCACTCCCAGTCTAACATATGCAAACTATTATGAAAGAAAGTAGGTTACAGCTTATCTTTGTTTAAATCAAAATCGCTGTCATACACTCTATACGTTTCATTAAACACACCTCAGTTACATAATATAAAGCAAATAAAGTCAATCTCTGTTTGCCTTTTCATGTGAAATGTAAGTTTCCTTGGCAGACGTTAGGCCAAGCAAAGGAAGTTGACAAAACCAACAACGAAGACTGTTGTCTGAATTTGCAGGTGTCCTGTGGACAGCAGAGCAGCAGCATGTCTCCACTTCCAGCAAAGACAAACAGTTTATATTATCAGTAGTCTATTAGCAACATGAATAGTGTTTCATTAATAATATGCTGCTTCCTGTGGTCGAGTGCGGATTCTGAGAGATTTTTTCGCACCGGTAATCTTTGCTTGGTCAAAAACGTCAAAACCATCTGACAAAAGGACCCTGAGGACTTCAACAAATCTGGAGCGATTGGACTGAGTGTTGGAGGTGAGTTTTGACTGGCAAGTGGACAGAACAAACCCACAGCAGTATTAGACAGACGAGAGGGAATGCACTCCCTCCTGCAGCTTTTTGCTGTTTATCTTTGGGAACCTTCATGAAACCTTGAAATCTTGAAATGTTTTTTTAGAAATACAGGCTCTAGCAAGAGTGTTCATACATTTTCATGTTTTGTTTCATTACAGCAACAAAGTTTAATTCGTCTCTACGAAACGACTCTGGCTCAATTGGACTGAATGGAGAAAATTTATTGGAATTTATCACAAGGCAAGACTTAAAATTTGCCCATTCGGGACTCAACTACTAAGACAGGATTTTAGGGGTGTCAATAGGAACCATACTGCACCGCATGTAGAGTTATGTCTGCAGGAAACTTCAGGGGTGTACATAATTTTGCAAGTCACTCGGTAGAATATTAAAATAAAATATTTATATAAGGTCAGTGATTTTAGTTTAGTTATCCAATAGAATTAAAGAATGCAATTAATTGGAGCAAAACATTTCAAAGGGAGAAACTAAGGTGAATTTAAAAAGCTTGCGTTGATATTTAAAATCAATGGTTATCAAGTTTTTACCATGTTGGATTAAACATAATTTCAGCAGGTCATAGATGAAAATTAAAACCTTCAAAAGAAGTTGAAGCTAGAAAAGAGCTTGAAGATAGTTTGTTCATTATTATTTAAAACAACAATTATGAAATGTTAATAAATGTCACTCAGGTGTTACACTCTCTGCTGACATTAACTCTAAACAATAGTGAGCTTCATTGGTTACTTTTCAGCTATTGTCTTTATTCCTTATGTTTGACAATATTTTTTAAACCGACTTTGGAAAGAGCTGCAAAAAACATTGACATTTCTGAAACAAAGGTGAAACATCATGGATTCTGGCACTGGAAGCCGTGCATTTTTTAAAACAATGCTGTCAAATGTTAAAAGCCAACAAACTGACTGTTGTGGGAACGTAACTGCTTCGACCTGGAGAGCATGGTTTGAAATGCCAGCAGGATTACCAACACTGATACGTTGGGTTGAATTATTGAGTCACGTCAATGTCGCCTCTGCTGTGGCTAAGATGTGGAACATCTTTGAAAAGTTTTAGTCAAAGACAAAAGGCAGATGAAACAGCAAGGGTCACTTGTATGCCTCTTTTGGAACTGACTGTACTTGAATGCTGATGAACTGCAGTGAAACAGACGGCAAACATGAACCAAGGCAGACTTTCATTGACTCATACCGTGACTTTTCCTGCATGAGTGGAGATCCAATCGTCAGCTGCTGCAGCAGGGGCAGAGGGCAGATGGTGCCTTTTTAGGTGGGAGGTTGAAGGTACACAAGAGGACTGTGGGTCAGTCAAGCTCTGGCTCAGGTTTTTGTGGTACAAACATAATCTACTTCTTTTTTGTCTCGCCTACAGAGTTGAAACTAGAGATTTACATTGACCGTGTACAAAGACACATAACCTCTTATTCTCATTGTGCCTCATTCAGTCAGAATGAAGTTTACTTTTTTAATGTCATTAAAGATTATGACAATTATTTTATTAGGTAAATGTCAGAATTTCTATGTACTAAAACTTTTTTCAAAGTCAGAAGTTTACATACTACACATTTCATTGGTATTTGATAGAATTAAATTGCCTTGTAGAATTGCTTGAGTCAAACGTTTTGTTTTTTTATGCAGACTTCTTGGAGTTCTGGCCCGTCCCTCCTGACGGAACTGAAATAACTGTCTCAAGTTTGTTGGTCGCCCGTTAAAATAGTTTTAGTTCTACCCTGAACTCTCCCAAATATTTCTGTTAGCCTTAAGCCACTTTGTAGTTTATTTTGGTGGTATTCTTAGGGTCATTGTTCATTGGAAAATCCATTTGTGCCCAAGCTTTCATATTTAGTACATATGTTGAGATATTGATTCAGACTTTTCAGTTATATTTTTCTCCTTGTGATATAATTATTTTGTGAACTGCATCAATCTTTCCTGTAGGAAAGACATCCACATGACATAATGCTCCCACCTTCATATGTCACAGTTGGGATAAATCTATGGTCATCATGTACCAAGTACATTTCTGCAAGGAAGAAGGTTTTTGTCCCAGAGTAAATTTGAAAGCTGTAAGAAGATTTTCATATTCCTTTTGGATTTAAAGCTTTTCTTCTCCTGAGTGGCCTTTTTTAGAAGTGTCAGTCAATATCTATAAAAGTTTTTGTTTTGGTACTGGGACCGACATGCACATTTTGTACCAGTACATATTTATCTCTGAGGTGATGGAGCAGAATGAAGGCTCAACATTCACATTATTGTTGTTTTTGGCAATTAGAAATAAATGGGTAATATTAACTGATATAAAACATTCAAATTTTAGTCGGCTTTCAATACACACTAAGGAAAAACATTTTTGAATGGCGTATTTAAATGTCTAGTTTCAGCAGTATGTTGTATAGTTCTCCCATTTTTAAGCTGTACTGAATGTCAACTTGCATAAATGACAAACATTTGAGAGTTTGTGTAAGATCTCCAGCTTTGGATAAATTCTGAGTTTAAAAAACTCTTAAATGTAAGTTTGAAAAGCTGATTTACTGTGGCGAAGCTTTCTGTTCAGCATATACGATGAGGAGGAGGATGGCTCCATCTAGAGTTTAAATGATTTATATAACTCTTGTCTTCCGTCTATCTTTATCTGGTATGAATATTTTGAAAGATGTTGAATAGCCCCGAAATTCATCTTACGTTACTACATTCTAGTTATTTTTAGCAACATGTGTGTAGTAGCTGTGTGGTTTTTCCCGAGTTCAGCTGTCGTCATACAAATCTGCTTTGAAAGCAACAAACGATTGCTTTTTCTTTTTACAACACAAATGCTGTATTTCTTTTTTGTGCTTTTAGGTGTAGTTTTATTAAGTTTGCTTTTACCGTACAGAAATTTCTTAGTGCATCATAATTTCAAGGTAAGATGTGGGTGTCTGATTCTAGTCCTTCTGCTTTTAATAGGAGTGCTTTATTGTCAATGCCCCATTGTTGTAGACAGATCAAGGCAAATCAGTTTTGTACTACATTAACAAATTCCAGACTGATGATACTGAGGAAGCAGCCGTTACGTCTGGACATCACAGCTTCCATAACCTTTGCTGTAAGCTTGTAAAGAAGACTGAGTGGCTTCCTGCACAGACACACTGAACAGCAGCTCTGCTTGTCATTTGTTAAGGGGGGGATGGTGGGTTACAAAAACCTGAACCTATCCACATATTTCAGTCAGAGTGCAGAACTGAAATATGTGACAGTGCATCTTATTAAAAAAATGCATGCTGTCAGAAATATAATGAAACTTTAATTTCAACTCCAGACACTCTTTGCTCTTCTGCCTACTTTAGCTGTCAGTTTCACTGCATTATTTATACAAAACAAAATATAGCATCTTTGTCAAAACTGCAAGGTAGATTGTCAAAAACAGTGAATATCTTGTCTTACTTTTAGCTGAATTAAGCATCACAAAGGTAACTGTCTCATTTTCTTGCAACCTCCAATTAGATCGGAATTCACTGCTTTTATTCAGCAGAATAATTACGTGTGTTTAAACAATTTAAACATGCAATATTTAGTGGACTGTTTATTTGAAATATGACGAAATGCTGTGGGTAAAAATCTCACCATTGCTTTCTTCCTCTGTGATATTGGAGAGACTCGCATTTTACAGTGGTTGTTGTTTGGCTGGTCCTCCAGAGGGGTCTGTCTGGTTTATATGAGAATGTTGTTTCCGAGGAATAGATTCAGTACAAAGCTTCCATTCAATCAAGAAACTGGACTCAGACAGTTTTCTGAGTTGTGGTTGCTACAAATATGTAGTTGTCATTTGTATGCAAGGCTGATTTCTCCATTTTGAGTGAAACTACTCTGTTTTTTTGCAATTATTTTCCAAATATCATACATGCATATAAGTTTTCAGTAAGTTTTTTAGCACGCCCTCTTTACTTTAAAAACTTAAGATTCAAGCTTGAAGTAAAGAACTGGCATGAATTAAATTTTTCAAAAGAGTTTTCACTTAGTTGCAGTCGGATGGAGTTTTTATAGCCTATTTTCCTCATAAAGGTTCCCTTAATTCAATTACTTTATTTGTGGAAATTCTTACATTACATTGAGACATTGAAAAGCACAATATATATAATTCCTAGTGTAAAACCGTAGTTTGATTGTTTTTGTTTGTGTAACCTCATCTGAAGGAGACACAGCGATAATGGAAATACTAATGCAGAATCTGCAGTCTGAAAATTTTAAGTTTTCAGACTGCAGATGTTAAAATGTTCAAACTGCAGATTCTGCATTAGTATTTCCATTACAGCTGTCTACCTTCAGATGAGGTTACACAAACATAAACAATCATACTGCAGTTTTACACTAGGAATTACAAGTGTACAACATGACTTCACTAAGTAATGTAATGTTTAATGTGGGCCAAAAGGTGAGCCTGAGAGAGGCAGTAGGTGTTGTTTTCATCATAAAACACTCCTCTCCTCATTCTCATTGCAGATGTATGAAAGCTGAAACTTATTTCTTAATTCCCCTCAAGCGCTTTCTATCCACAGCACTGGCAGCCGGCACTGCTGATTACTCTAACTGCAGCCATATTAATCTATAAATTCAACCATATGTAAGCCCAAGCATAATGTTGGCTGTGAAGTTAACGAGTTTAACCTAATAACCTAAACTTTACCATCTGTGTCATTATAAACAGCTGAGTTGATTAGGACCTCAGCGCTGAGTAATACTGACAGGTCTGCATACCTACGCTGAAAGCTGAATACTGTAAGATTTGACACGCTGCAGATAGAGATATTGCTTTTCCTTTCAGCATGGTTGTCAGCAATCAGTGAAGTTCCTTCTAAAAGGAGTCTGTTCTGCGACAGTCTGTAGTTTTAACATTATAGTTATACCTAACAGAAACACTGAAGAAACAATGAAAAGTACGTTCTCTTTCAGTAATTATCATAATGTCTAAATGACTGCATTTAAACAAAGAACAGGTGACTTGTAGTTCAATGCAATGTTAAGAATACGTTTTCAACTTGCACTTTTTTAGGACTTAAAGACTGGAGTGATAATGAAACATTTTTGATTTGGAAATCCATCCATCCATTTTCTTTACACTCTTTTGTCCCTTAGTGGGGTCGGGAGGGTTGCTGGTGCCTATCTCCAGCTAATGTTCTGGGCAAGAGGCGGGGTCACCCTGGACAGGTCGCCAGTCTGTCGCAGTTTGATTTGGTAATATACAGGTGCTGGTCATAAAATTAGAATATAATGAAAAAGTAGATTTATTTCAGTAATTCCATTTAAAAAGGGAAACTTGTATATTATATTCATACATTACATACAAACTCATATATTTCAAATGTTTATTTGTTTAATTTTGATGATTACAAATGACAACAAATGAAAATCTCAAATTCAGCAATCAGAAAATTAGAATCTTGTGAAAAGGTTCAAAATTGATGGCACCTGGTACCACACTCTAATCAGCTAATTAACTCAAACCACCTGCAAAGGCCTTGAAATGGTCTTTCAGTCTAGTTCTATAGGCTACACAATCATGGGGAAGACTGCTGACTTGACAGTCGTCCAAAAGACGACCATCGACACCTTGCACAAGGAGGGCAAGACACAAAAGGTCATCGCTAAAGAGGCTGGCTGTTCACAGAGCTCTGTGTCCAAGCACATTAATAGAGAGGCGAAGAGAAGGAAAAGATGTTGTCAAAAAAAGTGTACAAGCAAGAGAGATAACCGCACCCTGGAGAGGATTGTGAAACAAAACCCATTCAAAAATGTGGGGGAGATTCACAGAGAGTGGACTGCAGCTGGAGTGAGTGCTTCAAGAACCACCACACACAGACGTATGAAAGACATGGGTTTCTGCTGTCGTAGAAACACAAGAGTGTTCAAGCCACTCTTGAACCACAGACGGCGTCAGAAGCGTCTTGCCTGGGCTAAAGAGAAACAGGACTGGACTGCTGGTAAGTAGTCCAAAGTCATGTTCTCTGATGAAAGTAAATTTTGCATTTCTTTTGGAAATCAAGGTCTCAGAGTCTGGAGGAAAAGAAGAGAGGCACTTCATCCACGTTGCTTGAAGTCCAGTGTAAAGTTTCCACAGTCAGTGATGGTTTGGGGTGCCATGTCATCTGCTGGTGTTGGTCCATTGTGTTTTCTGAGGTCCAGGGTTAACGCAGCCACATACCAGGAAGTTTTAGAGCACTTCATGCTTCCTGCTGCTGACCAACTTTTTGGAGATGCAGATTTCATTTTCCAACAGGACTTGGCACCTGCACACAGTGCCAAAGCTACCAGTACCTGGTTGAAGGACCATGGTTTCCCTGTTCTTAATTGGCCAGCAAACTCTCCTGACCTTAACCCACATAGAAAATCTATGGGGTATTGTGGAAGAAGATGCAATACACCAGACCCAAAAATTCAGAAGAGCTAAAAGTCACTATTAGAGCAACCTGGGCTATCATAACACCTGAGCAGTGCCACAGACTGATCGACTCCATGCCACGCCGCATTGCTGCAGTAATACAGGCCAAAGGAGCCCCAACTAAATACTGAGTGCTGTACATGCTCATACTTCATGTTCATACTTTTCAGTTGGCCAACATTTCTATAAATCCTTTGTTTTTATTGGTCTTCAGTAAGATTCTAATTTTCTGATATGCTGAATTTGAGATTTTCATTTGTAATCATCAAAATTAAACGAAATAAACATTTGAAATATATGAGTTTGTATGTAATGTATGAATATAATATACAAGTTTCACTTTTTAAATGGAATTACTGAAATAAATCTACTTTTTCATTATATTCTAATTTTATGACCAGCACCTGTATTTCTAAAACAGACAAAAAAAAAGTTATTCTATTTTCATCTTGCTTGACTTGAGCTTTACCCCACTATTAGTATCGAGAAACTTTAGTTTTGTCAAAAAGCAGTTTAGTTCAAAATTATTTGGAAAAGGTATTAAAGCAGCTCAGTTCAATCCAGTTTTGGACACTAATCCATTATCTACACCTGCTTATCTTTGCAGTCACTGAGGGACAGGTGGACTTTGGATGCTGGACAAGCTACTAGTACATCACAGGAAAACAGAGACACAGGACTTTGTTTTCTGAAATGAAATTAAACGTTTTCGTAATTTTCAATATTGCTATGCTGTTCTTACATTTATTCCCCATTTAAAGTTGTATTACAGTGACATTGTAAAAGTCACCACACGAGGGCAGTATTACATCATATCTTATCCAGACGGCTGATCTGTGGCATTATTCTACATTCTTAATCATCTCTGAACACTTCACCTCTAATCTATTCAAATGATAATTATATTGCTTGGGAAAACATGCATCTTGTGCAAGAGACACAAATATGTTGCTAAACAACAGCAAAAAGAATTCACAAGTTGTTTTATTGGTTGAAATACAGTACAATGAAAAAATTATAAAAGCATGTCCAAAGACACAGTGATAATATAAAGATGGAAAATAACCCTTCAAGCTATTTATTTGTAAACCATTGGAAGCAACAATTTTAATTTGTGAAAGTCTTGTAAGAATAAACATTACTAGAAAGAAAACTTTCTAACAAGGCACAGAATTTATAGCTGATTCCAGCATTCGTTGTTTTTTTTAAAAAATGTAAAAGCAAATCACTTCTGCTCACATTCAACACATTTACTGGGTTTTCAAACAAGGTAGCTTAAATGTCCCCAAAAGAGAAATTATTTCCTTCTTGGTGAATTTCTTTTTACAAAATCATGTTGACATAAAATATTTACTTAGAAATAAAATATATAAGTGCCTTAAGATATAGTAAATAGTAAAGCATTGAATACTAAAAAGGCATTGTTCACAAGTGAGCTCCTGTTATTTAGAGCAATTCTGAAGTGCTTAAAACCCAAAAGACTTGACTCCTCAGCACTCAGATAATCCAGAAACTGATTAAATATTCTCTGCTAATCATATATTAGAATAAAGTTTCAGGTGTATCTCAATAGTTAAAATATTAAAAATTAAATTGAGTAACTCTTTAAAAAGTGAAACTCAAATTCAAAGCACATGTACTGATTTGTTTCAACAATCCAAAATATAATAATATGATCCAAAAACCAAAAAAAAGACTGTAGTGTGAAGTTTCCAGAGAAAGTGTTGCTTTGGGCAGCCATCTGCTGATGCTGACCTGCTGCTTATCAAGTTTCCATCTACCAGGAAATATTAGAGCACTTTGTGCTTCCTTCAAAGCTTTATGGAAATGCTGAATATATTTTCCAGCAGAAGAAGGCACCTGCCCAGACTGCCAAAGGTACCAAAACCTACTGTAAAATCAATGGTATTACTGTGCTTGATGGGCCAGCAACAGGCCTAGTCTAAACACCAAAAAATAATCTATAGGATAAGGTCAGGAAGATGAGGTAGACCAGAACCAGGAATGCAGACATGATTCACAGTTATCCGAGCAATATGGGTTTTCTTAGCACCTGAGTAAAACTGATCACGTCTATTTTAGGTTTGCGTTGTTTATATGCCATAATCATCTGAATTAACCTGCTGCTTATCAAGTTTCCATCTACCAGGAAATATTAGAGCACTTTGTGCTTCCTTCAAAGCTTTATGGAAATGCTGAATATATTTTCCAGCAGAAGAAGGCACCTGCCCAGACTGCCAAAGGTACCAAAACCTACTGTAAAATCAATGGTATTACTGTGCTTGATGGGCCAGCAACAGGCCTAGTCTAAACACCAAAAAATAATCTATAGGATAAGGTCAGGAAGATGAGGTAGACCAGAACCAGGAATGCAGACATGATTCACACAGTTATCCGAGCAATCTGGGTTTTCTTAGCACCTGAGTAAAACTGATCACGTCTATTTTAGATTTGCGTTGTTTATATGCCATAATCATCTTAATTAACCTGCTGCTTATCAAGTTTCCATCTACCAGGAAATATTAGAGCACTTTGTGCTTCCTTCAAAGCTTTATGGAAATGCTGAATATATTTTCCAGCAGAAGAAGGCACCTGCCCAGACTGCCAAAGGTACCAAAACCTACTGTAAAATCAATGGTATTACTGTGCTTGATGGGCCAGCAACAGGCCTAGTCTAAACACCAAAAAATAATCTATAGGATAAGGTCAGGAAGATGAGGTAGACCAGAACCAGGAATGCAGACATGATTCACACAGTTATCCGAGCAATCTGGGCTTTCTTAGCACCTGAGTAAAACTGATCACGTCCATGCCATGCTGCACTGATCCAGTAATTCACTGCAGAGAGGCCCAGACCAAGTAAGAGAATAAATTGTACACGATGTGAAAATATATCTTAGGAATACCTATTAAAAACTATTTACTTTGTTTTTCCATAATATTCTATTTTAGGTTTGCATTGTTTATATGCCATAATCATCTGAATTAACACTGTATATAAATCTACCACAAATGTGTCTAACTCTACAATGATTTTCTAATTTATAACCATTCTGAGTCAGAGCATGACACCATTGTTAATAGTTATAATTTTCTACATTATTTCTTCCTTTTCTTAACTGAAGTTAAGAAAATGACTTCACTGAAGTTTATGAGTAAAAGTGTTTGAATAGAAAATTACTGTACTTTTCAGATTATAAACCGCTTACTTTTTCCCCACCCTTTGAACCACGTGGCTTTTCTGTGGATTTTTCTCCAACTACCAGGCGGCTCTTTAGCAGAAAGTGAATCATTGGAAGACGACAGAGAAATTTCTTCAAACTCATACCCCCTCATCATGGAAACCACACAAAGAAGTTCATATGATGCAGCTTTTAAGTTGAGGGCTATCGAGCTGGTACTACAGGAGGGATATGAAGCCGCTGCATCTAAGCTCGGCATAAATGAATCCATTGGATGAATCGAATGAAGTGACATTGGACACCGAGGGCTGCGTCCTTAATAAATTCAGCAGATTTATTAAGGACGCAGCCCTCTGCTGTGTCCTTTTGACAAACAGAGCGGCAGAGATACCAGCAGCTTCTATCCCGGTGCGGCTTATATATGTACGGTTCCAGTTTTTTTTTCAAAAACTTTGTAGATGCGGCTTATACTGTAGTAAGCTGCACTCTATAGTCCAGAAAATACGGCAATATCTTTTTCTATTCAAACACTGGTTTGAATAGCAGCATGGTCAAACCAAACCTTCTCCACTTGCTCTTTTCCCAATTCCCAAACCTTTTGGAGGATTTCAACTCCCTTTCTGGAAGTCGTCATGAGGTACTCTTCGTTTTCTGGGTGCAGCATCACGGAATACCGCCCCATAACCAGCGACTGGCAGAAGCGGGAAAGCACCAGCACGTAGAGGCAGTCCTTCTCGTCCTTGTTGAGGGGGAAGACACTTTCCCAGCCTGCGAGGACAGGCCCACCCACCTCGATGGGATCAGGATGCTCAATCATCATGTACATTATGATGATGGCGAGTTCATTAATGTAGTAGCCACTGTTCATGTCCCCAAAGTCAAGGATCCCAGAAATCTTGTGGCCATGATTGTCATCGGGTTGCACGAGAATGTTCAGGTCATTAAGGTCGCCATGATTAATACCTTGCAACAAAAAGGAAACGGCTTTACTAAAACCTCTAGCTCATCTTTGCCTGCATTAAATATTCAAAAGGAATTTAATTTTACCCAACAAAGAACCAAGTAAACAAATGTACTCACATTTGCGAAAATTGGATCGTCTGGGGATCACAGAGTTTTTGTACTGATCAATGACAGATTTCACAACCTCCTGAAGTGGATCTCCGTCTAGTACACTCATGTATTCTTCCAGGAGACAAACCTCTGACAGGCTCCAGATAAAGTTCTCCCTCTCCAGAATGCTGAGATGAGGATGCACCATCTAAAATGAAAACAAAAGCAGCTAAATAAAAATGAGCATGTTCGTAGTGAGCTTGTTTTAGTTTTTGAAAGCTTAGCAATGCAAGATGTGCTTAAAGCAATTTAACAACTTCAAACATTTTCATTGGCATTTTTGTTTTAAAGTAAAATGTTAAGGTTTCACTGGAGTGTATCCATCTTACCTTTTGAAGGACTTCATCCACTCTAGCAGCCATCCTGCCAGTCTCAAATAATAACTTTGGAGTAAAAGGAACCTTAGAAATAGTCACTCCAGGTAAAAAGGTCAGCAGCCGGACCAAGTACTTCTGGCAGCCATACCCACAATCTATCACAGAAAAAGACAGAAGTAGCCTTGCGATTATTTTCCTCAATCTTCAACCACATAAATAAAGAACTAAACTAACGTGCTGTGATCTTTCACAAGGACGTGTTCCTCATTACAGCTATACTTGGATATTAATATTTATGAAGCTGTGAACTTGTGACCCTGAGAGAGAGAGACAGAAAAAGAGAGAGAGAGAGAGAGAGAGAGGAGAGAGAGAGAAGGGCTTAGAGAGAAACTACAGACATTGTCGTTTCTGCATGTCAGAAAAGGAACATGCAACTCCAACCAACGCAGGGGGTCTGGCATGGCTTAAGTTGGGGATCAAGGTCTCTCAGCGCAGCAGATAATATTGTTATTCTATTTTACACGTGACTGGAAAATAAACTCATTACAATATACAACATTTCAGAATTTGAATAATTTAATAAAACAAACTGTAGTAGTTACAGTGCCTCGCAAAAGGTATTCACAACCATTGCAGCGACAAAACATCCATGCGTTTCATTGGAATTTAGTCATCGACACTACAGGTTGTTTCATACTCAAAGCGATCTGTAGTGCAATTTCTAAAGATGTAGCTCAGTGCTAAAACTCTATCCATTCAAAATGAGTTTGCACCACTGAGATCAAAAAGGCAATTTCAAAACCAGCATGACATGAATCAATGTTTCTATGAAAGAACTACAGCAAAAACTAAACCAGCATGAATCCATCTCCAAGAGAAGACATACACAAACCTGATGAATGCTTAGACTTAACTCGCCTTCAGTCGTAATACAAGCTTTTGTTTCAAAAACAATTGGAAGACAAGTCTGTTTCTTTCAGCCACTCTCCACATATTTGAACCAATTCTTGACTCATACCTATTTCTTCCAGGCTCATGAGTTGTCCTGAGGTGGTAGGCACGGCTGTTTGAGCAGGGAGTCCATTCTGGTAGAGAAAGGACATGGCATGGGTCTGCAACTCAATGATGGTGAGGTTCTTGCTGTCCTCCGTGTTCATGATTTTTAGGACGTACTCGCCACCCTCAGTGGGAGCCACATAGAAGTTTTGGTCATCATAGCTGGGCAGAGGCCGTATTTCTGAAGCGGTCAGGTTGTAGAGCCTCTTCATGATCTCAGACACCTGAGAGGGGCTGAAGTTGGGCTGGGCGTTCTTCACTGACATTTCTGACAATAAAAAAAAAAACTATTAGCAGAGGAGGCATTCAATGCACATGTATTATACAAAATCTGCACAGAGCCTCTAAACACCAAAGTTACAAACTGTTTTGTTGCTTAAGAAGTCAGACTACATAACTGTACTTCAAATAAAGATCATAGTTGTGGGGAGACCTTGGCGCGTTTATTTCTCCACCTTACAGGCAGTAAACACACTGTCAGCATTCAACCGTTTTTTTGTCTTTTTTACAAAACAATCCAGCATCACAAAACAATCAAACGTCATAAAACAATCAATCACCAGAACGAAAATGTAATTTGTGCCTAACTGGCAATCTGAACCAATAGAAATATATATAAAGTTCATTCTTGTACCGGGCCAGGGGAGCTGCTGCCTACCTTACAAGCAGTAAACACACTGTGAGGAATACAGCAGTTCGCGCCCAAAAGACCCCTGCACTACGGTGGCCCCGACAGGACAAACATGCCAGGATTGCGGTGGTACCAACAGCGCCCTCTTTTGGGATACTTGTGCACTGCTTTACCCCTTCTTTATTTGATGGCGTCTCTGCCATAAAACTAAACAGAACATCAAAAAAATAGTTAACTGGGAGAACCCTTAACAGTCTTAACATCAACAATAAAATGTATTGCTCATATTTATCCTGTACGATATGTATTTTTGTGTGTCTTTGAGTGTTTTATGTGTGTCGGTGAGCTCTCTTTGCCTTTTCCCTCTGCCACAGCTTCCATCCTCTTTCTATCTTCTGCTGCTCCTCTTCTGTTTTTGTGACCTGTGCTTCATATAACAGCTTTTTGGGAGGATGTCTGGTCCTGGGTGGGTTTTTTTCTTGGAATCAAACTGCTCTGCAGTGAATCTGGCATTCCATGAGGTGCATTTTCTCCTGCTTTATCCCCTTCCTCTTGGCTGGCTTGTTTGTCTTTTTGGTTAGTTTCTCCAAGCTGCAGAGAGGGTCCAGTTTCCTCCTTGCTGACTGCATCTGCATGCTATTGCAGGTCTGCCTCTGAATTTGTCTTATCCAGATCCAAATCTGATTCCTCCTCCTCAGCTGTACGTTTGCTCACCTCCTCTACCGGGATAAACATGCACTGGGTGAGAAGATTTCTGTGAACTACTCTTTCTGGGCCACCATCCTCCAGCTGTACCACGTACACTGGTATTTCAGGCTGTTTCTTCACCACAATATAAGGACATGGTTCCCACTTGTCTCCGAGCTTCTGCCGTCCTTCCACATGACATATTTTGACCAGCACCTGGTCCCCTGGGCTGAATACTTGATCCTTTGCTTTTTGATCATGGTACTTCTTTTGTTGTTCCTTGGCAATCCTAGAACTGTGATTAGCCTGTGCATAAGCCTCCAGCAGGCAGTCATGGAGTGTCTGCACATAGTCACTGTAGCTCGCTTAGGTATTAGAGGTTGAGGTCCCAAACACCAGATCCACTGGAAGTCTGGGATGTCTGCCAAACATTAAATACAGTAGTATGGAGTATATCCAGTTGAGTCATGTCTCATGCAGTTGTAAGCATGGGTCATGGCATCCACATATTCATGCCACCTGGGCTTTAGGTGAGGTGGCAGAGTTCCCAGCATATTCATTAGGGTCCGGTTGAACCTTTCAGTCGTCCCATTGCCCTGTGGGTGATATGGAGTAGTTTGAGTCTTAGTGATGCCAGTGATCTTGCATAGTTCTTTTACAATTTCACTCTCAAAATTGCGTCCTTGGTCTGCATGGAGCTTTGCTGGAAAACCAAACCGGCAGAAGAAGTTCTTCCACAGAACCTTGGCTACAGTGCGTGCTTTTTGGTCTTTGGTGGGGTAAGCTTGAGCATAACGAGAAAAGTGATCCGTTACAACCAGTACGTTTTCAATGCCCCCCTTTGACTTTTCCAGGCAGAGAAAGTCTACACACACAAGCTCCATGGGGGCATTGCTGTGGATGCTGACAAGAGGAGCTCCAATAGTGCCTGTGGGGGTCTTCCTAAGACAACATCTTTCACACTGCTCACACCACAATTTAACATCCAGGGACATATTTGGCCAGTAGAGTCGCTCTCTTATCAGCTGTAGAGTTCTCTCGAAGCCTAAATGACCTGAATCATCATGCAGAGCAGTTTTAGCCACCACCCGCAGCTTCTCTGACAAGATGAGCTGCTCAATGCGTCCTCTTTGTCCATCTGTGATGCATCTGTATAGGATGCCATCTCTGACCACCAACCTCCTCCACTCTTTTAGGAGAAGGCTCCCATGTCTTCCCAGGCCGATCCTCATGCTTCGAGGTGGTTTTTTGTTAATATTTTTGAAATACAGAACTTGGGCAATAATGGGATCATCTTTCTGTTCTGCACGGATTTGTTGAATCGTCATTGCTGGAAGTGCATCCGTTCCCACATCCAAATACACTGATTCACTGTTGGGAAAACACAGCTATCTGGGATCTTTGGACCAGCAGTGTTGTCGACTGTATGCTGGGGCTCTGGAGGCTTTGATTCAGTCATCTTGACATGCTGAGGGCATGACTGTAAGATCTCTGTGACCTCTTGGTTGGACATGCGTGAAAGAGCATCAGCATTTGCATTGTTCTGTCCCCTTCTGTACTGAATGTCAAACTCAAACAACGAGAGCTGGGACACCCATCTCTGCCCCGTGGCGTCAAGCTTGGCTGTCGTCATAACATATTTGAGGGGGTTATTATCAGTCAAGACAGAGAAACAACGTCCATAAAGATGGTCATAGAACTTGTCTGTGACAGCCCATTTCAGGGCCAGAAATTCCAGCTTGTGTGCTGGATATCTGGTTTCAGGTGGGCTTAAGCCTCTGCTGGCATAAGCTATGACCCTCTCGACCCCATTCTGAACTTGAGCCAACACAGCACCCAGTCCCTCCCCAGAAGCATCAGTCTGCAGCACGAAAGGTAGGTTGTAGTCTGGATAGCCTAGTATTGGCGCTGTCACCAGTCTACCCTTTAAACGCTGAAACGCCTCTTCACACTCATCAGTCCACAGATAGGGTCGCTCAGAATCAGTGTGCTTATGTGTCTTTCTCTTTTTCTTTCTGGGGTCGCCAGAGGTGAGACGGTACAAGGGAGCAGCCAGTGTGGAGTAACCTTTCACATAGCGTCTGTAGTACCCTGCAAATCCCAAAAACCGCAGGACCTCTTTACGGTTAGTGGGCGTTTTCCAGTTCTTGACCTTGCTGATCTTCTCTGGATCTGTCTTGATTCCCTCCGCAGACACAATGTGGCCCAGATACTGCACCTCCTTCTTCACCAACTGACACTTTGAGGGTTTTAACTTCAAACCATGTTCTTTCAGTCGATCAAAAACCACCTGGAGGCGTTCCAGATGCTCCTCAAACGTTTTGGAAAATATTATGAGGTCATCAAGATAAATGAGCAGGTGAGTGAAATTCAGAGCCCCAAAACAGCATGTCATGAGTCTCTGAAACGTCGACGGGGCATTCTGGAGCCCAAATGGCATTCTGTTGGCCTCAAAAAGCCCCATGGGTGTGCTGAATGCAGTTTTGTGTTTATCATGTTCTGCCACTTCAACTTGCCAGTAGCCTGACGTGAGATCCAGTGTGGAGAAGTATTTAGCTTGCCCCAGTGCCTCCAATGCTTCCTCAATTCGAGGCAGAGGAAATGCATCGCTTGTACTGCAGGAATTCAGTCTTCTGTAGTCAATACATAGCCTTAATGACCCATCTTTTTTGGTAACAATCACCACTGGTGATGCATATGGGCTTTTACTCGGCCAGATAACTCCTGCAGCTTCCATCTCTGTCAGAAGGTTCCTCACCTCTTGCCACTGAGAAGGGGGGATCTTACAATATGGAAGTCGAAACGGCTTTGAGTCTACCAGAGGGATCTCATGCTGCACAGTTTTTGTATGGCCATAATCAATAGAATTCTGGGAGAAGACATCCCCATTTTTCCCCACTAGTGTTACGGCCAGTGGCCTTGTGTATGTTTTCTTTTCCTTTTTTTTTGTATATCTGCAGCTCCTAATCAAGTTGACTCCACTTGGAAGTGGATGCAGCCCTGCCTTCCTGTGCTGCTCCGAGGCCTACAGCGATTGGCTCACCAATTATCTGCTCCACCAATCCCAGAAGAGGCCTCCCCTTTAAAAACTAAGGACTTCCTGGGAGAAGGCGTGGCTGATCCTTTGTTTGGACAGCTTGCCACCTTGTTGGTTGTGTTCTGACTGCTGTAAATTTATTTTACTAGCTCGGATAGTTTTGTTAGCGTTTGCTAGCTTTGACAAACTTGTCTTGTCCCTGTGGGGGACATTTGTTACTTTTGAATCTCTGGTAGAGACTTGTAGTTTGGAGAGACTTGTAGTTTGGTTTTGTTTAAGGTCTTTGATTTACAATTCTGATTGTGTTGTGGATTTTGTTTCATTTAGTACTTTTTGTTGTCAGTCCTTACATTTTGATTATTGTTCATTTTTACCCCCTTGTTTTTTTTGTAAAACCCAACAATAAACCCTAAATTGTTATAAACCTTACCATCTGGTTTCTTTAATGTTACTCCCCTTTCCCCTGGCAGAGCTGGGTCGTAACAACCAGTTTCCTGAGGAGAGCACGCTGGTCTTCATTTTCCACTGCTGCTCCAACTAGGTCCACTTCAAAACTTGCCACCACTTGCCCCAGGCTCAGACAGAGCTCTTCTTCCATTTCACCTTGATGTTCGTCTCCTTTTGTGGCAGAGGTTTCAACCACTTTGTCCACCAAGAAGGCTGTAGCAATCTGAGTGTTGGGCTTAATAGTGATGTTTTTCTGGGACACATTCATGACTCTGACTGGAGCATATCCCCTCTTTACATCTGTGAGAACTTTAGCCACTAGTAGGTCTTGGGGGAGCTGGAGTGGAGAAGGGCGTTCAATCAGTGCGGTATAAATTTTTTTCTGAGGGCCTGCCTTAATCCTACATTTCACATCCACCTCTTTACCACTGGGGATGCAGATAGCCTGACCAGTGAAGACAGCAGGGCCAACCATGCCGTGCATCTGATCTTCTGCGTTTTCCACCTCCATCACAGCCAAATGCCATTCTGGATGGCTCTCTTTTATTTTGTGGAGGAATTTGACACCATAAACTGCTTGTAGGTGACTTTTAGATGCACGGATGACTTTGGTTCCTATGAGCAGAGGCACTGTGGAGCAATACTCGGAATCGGGGACAACAAATGTGGGGACAGTCATACAGTACTCTCCAAAGACCTTAAGTTTGATCTGCAAGACACCATAATAAGGCACATTTTGAGCTGCAGCGCCTTCTATAGTTATTTTGGATGGCTGCAGATTCTGTTTTTGTAGGTCTGGGTGGTTGTGCCAGAAGCTATGGGTGATGCTCGTGATTTGAGATCCAGAGTCAATAAGAGCCCTGCATTTAATGTCATTTATCTCCACTTCTCCCTCATTTCTTGGGCCCACCAGAGGAGTGCCCTCTGCTCTATTAGCATTGCCTTTATCATCTCGGGACGGGGCTTTCTGTTTGCCCATGGTTGCCCCTGCTACCATGGACTTTAAGCGTTTAAACCCTGAGCTGGGGGCATGTTGTTTTCCTCTGCCGAGGTTGACCACTGAGCGGGGCGAGTCCTGGTGGAGGTGGAATCAGGAAGTACTGCTCGACAGAATCTAGCTATGTGCCCTCGGTTTCCACAGCGATGGCATGTAACACTTGAACTGTGGCTTGTGGAATTTGCTGATGAGAGAGATGTGTTTGAGGGTATCTGGGGGGATTTTATACTTGATTCCAGTTTGGACAGCTTGGCCATTTGCTGTTCTTGGTTAAGAGCTAATTTTCTGACAATCTCAGTCAGTTCAGAGAGCTCAGACATGCACTGCTTTCCTTCCACCTTCACAGCTGAGCTTTCTGAGGTCATCTGCACCTGAGTAAATGTCTTTTATATTTTATTTTGTGGCTGGAACTTCTTTGTTTCTCTTGCCATGTTTCGTAACTCAGACTGCAGCTCTCTAAAACTCAGGAACATGGGCTTCATGGGAGCTATTCGTGCAAATACCTGTTCATCTATCAGCCCTCTTAAAAACTGACGAATCAGTTTACTATCTCGATCTGGAAAGGGCCTACCACCCCTCTGGCTTTCTTCTACAGCCCGCAAGATTGCCTCAGTGCTATGGCTCATAAAAGTCAGCTAAAGGATCTAACGAGCCCTGAGTATCACTGTACTCTGCTCATATTTATGGATATGTATATATATATATATATATATATATATATATATATATAATATATATGATATGCTATACTCAAAGTATAGCAGTAAAGATGAATGTGTATGTAGCAAATCTCAAAATTGTCTAATAATTCAAAACACAACAGACACTTCATCTTTGATTTTTTTAAAGTGTAAATAAAAAATATCTATTTTTTGTGGCAGATAGACAGATATTTCACTCTTATTGTGCTGTAATGCATGGATGGCCTTAAATAATTAATTTATTTATGTACAAACTTAACTTTACAGTTTTAACATATCTTCATTAATTCCTAGCTAAAATTACTTTTTAACACTGTAGCAGCAGGCTCTTCCCTGCTGCTACTTGCCCAGTGTGCAACAAGTTAAAGTGGCTGCTTCTGATTTAGTCAGACACAGTGTTCTTTAGTTTGATGAATCTGCTTTATGGTACTGAGGTGACATTATAATTTGCTGCTGTAATCACAAACCCAGCAAGTGTGCTGCTTGTGACTACCTGCCACGATGGCAATTAGATGACAGGAGTCCAACTCATATTTAATTATATTTTAAAAATCTGATTGCATTTTCACACACTGTTAAGGCATCACAAATTATTTGCTGAAACAAAAGGTTTCAGCAAATGATGCATTGGTTAATGTTTACTTTTAGCTAAATAAAAGGTATCTTTGTGAAATAGAGGCCATTTTATTGGTGTGACTCATTCACAAGCTCATCCACCACAAAGGGCATTAGCTTAAAAAAATCTTGCCTGTGCCAGTACGTCTTGTACTGAGAGGATTTTTACCGGCAGTGTGCCAGTACGTCTTGCCCTGGCACAGGCGATGTGTGTCTACATCTTTTGAAGTGCTTTGCCAGATTTGGGTGAGGTGTGTATGCATGTCATGCACATTTCCGTGATTGGCAATGAGGTTCATCGCCCGCAGTCATCTTCGACAACCTGTCACAAAGCATTCTTCCTGAACAACAAGAGGCGAGGCTCGAAAACTGCGTCAGCTGGTTAGGTCGAGCTGGAGCTTTTCTGCCACAGCACAAGACTACGGTTCATGCCACTGAGAAACCTTCATTTGGGAAACATAAACAGTGTTGCCAGCTCCGAATGAAGACAGATTAATTTTTCAGTTGTAGCAACACTAACAAAATTTTGACAAAAGCCTAATTTATTGTTTGCTACCGTGATGAAATAATGTGAGCCTTTAATGGTCATTTTTATCTTGCTTTTATAAAAATAAAAACTTAGTGGACTGCTCTTTGTAATTCAACCCCCTCGTACGCAACGCTCCCTCACAGAGAAAAGAGATGTGCTCAGAATTAACATGCAATGTGTCTCTAGACTCCATCTGCCCTCTGCTACATATTTATGAAACGGCCTTTGGCTTCTCTATCCAGCCCCATTATACACTCTCTTCTGCTCATGACTTGATCAAACAAGGCATGAGCAACACGCGTCTAAGTTGGTAATTGTAAAACAGACACCGCTGAAAATCAGCTTTGGTCTCTTGCATATTAATTTGTTCCAGTAATAAACAAGAACAGAACATTGATCGTATTTCTTGACATCAAGGATATAGCTTACATTCTGCCATGCCTAATTTAGTGCAGCTTCAGCAACGTTTCCACAAGGAATATGACCCACACCTCAATTAAAAAATCTTTAGATTTTCATTTTCAAGTTTTCTTTAAAAAATTTTTTTGCTTCTCAAAAGATAAGATACATAAAAAACGGTCACCAAGTTAAATTGAATGTTAAGCGAACAGGAAGAATTTTGCTCTGAAAAGCAGTTATTTGCCTATACCGCTGATGAAAATTGCTTATTTTATTAATAGGTCACCTCCACAAGCCCAATTAATAAATCATTTCCAGGAAATAGATTTTCTCTTAGTTTTGTTTTTGTTTCTTTACTACCAGATTATGTCTATGTTGCATGGACTATTTTATAATATTTACCAAGAGCCAAAAGTCTTTAATATCTGTTCTAGTAAGTTGACAAGTCATGTCCTGTAAAAACTTAAAGAAAATGATGTAATCTATAAAAAGACTCTGCCATTAACTCAGACAAAACTGCTCTTGTTGTAGGTCAGTCTGGATAACCATTAGTAAAAATAATTACAATTAATTCTTGTCTGTTTATACATTTGGTCAAATGCGTAGGCTAGTTAAGATAATGTTTTTTAATTATATAAAAGTGTCCTTTTTCTATTCTGTGAAGTGCAGCTATTCCTCCCATACCTGTCAAGTCTCCCGGTTTGACTGGGAAATTGCCAGGTTTTTTTACCCGTTTTCTGCCGTGCTCCCTTATTAGAGTAGTTTCCCGTAAATTTCCTGTATCATTACGACAACTGCCACCCATCATAATGAAGCTTATTGTACATTTTAGCTTCATCTTTCCTGTTGAAGCTAAAGAAAATGTTTCCAAAAATGCATTTCTTCGTTCCTGTATTTTCAAGCTGCAATCTGCTTTTTTATTTTGCATTTTGAGAATCGGCTTCTTCCTCTTTAAGTGACTTTTAAGGCTTTGCGGTGCAGGACTTGTACCACTGTGTGTAATGACATTCTCACCAGCTCCAGCCAGCATCTTAACAAAATGTTTTTCTTTTGATCTGTGTTGGATGCTCACCTCTTGCACCAAAACATCATCTCTGTGACACAAAATCTGTCTCTTTACTAAGCACTGTGATAGCTGAACACCCCACTATACTGTCAGTACTTGCATATGTAACACTGCATATTTACAAAATATTAATATTTTCAATTCCCTTTTTAGATAAAGACAGTCAAAAACATCATTGTTGCCTCATTGCCAAAATGCAACTGGCTGATATCTTACCTGACTTAATCCTAATTGGTGTAATACTAGCTGAACCAAAGAAGAAAAGATTTATTCTCATCAAATATTGTATTTGTGGAGATGTCTTTTCAGAAAATAAATGTCTAACCTGTGTGACTGAGAAAATTTTAAGTTAAAACTTTAAGCTGAAAACTGCCTGCTTAGGACATTGAGCAGGCAGAAAATTAAAAATGATTAATTTCTCTTGCCTTGAAACAATTGAAACAATGAAAACATCAGCTGGTCCCAGATGCTTTTCATTTTCTTGCATGGGCTCTTAGGGGAATATTTGAGGGGAGCACGTTATTGTTGAGTGCTGATTTTATGTCATTTGTTCTTAGATTAGTCCAATTTCAATGAAAAAGGCTATAGATGTGACAGGTGGCAGCATTTACATAATAAGGGTTCCTGCCTGAATTATTTGATGTTTGCTTCTTGGGTGGAAAGAATTAGCGCACAGCTGACATCAGTGTGTGTTAGTAAATCAAGCAGGCATGATGATCCTGAGGGGAAAAAACTCGTTTCTGTGCCTTCCAACAGCTTTTGTCTGTCTTGATGGGATTCCAGTTTAAGCAGATGTTCCATTTTATAGTGGAGAGATTTAATGGCTTCTGTTTGAGACTTCAAATTACCTGCTGCAGTTAGAGAAGACACAAATGTGACTCAACCTCCATTAGCCAGTCTATGACTTATTTCTCCGCCACTGTAATGTGTTCATGCACGCAGGTTTACATTAGGAAGTTGGACACATTGTGATGAAATTGTTATGGAATAAGACAATTAGAGAGCGCAATTATTTATTTTATTTGATTTTACCTTGGAAATTTTTTAAACATTCAGAGAGTTTTTCCTTTTATGTGTTCTAAACTTTAAGTGGAGCCTTTTAATACATTGATTGTGCAATTACACAACATCTTTAATAATCCATAACTTACTTTTTTTTTAGTTCCCACAGATTCAATCTGAGTAGACAGCAAAAGCTAACCATTAAGGAGCTGAAAAAGGAAATGGACAAACAACCAGGAAAAACACACTACTCATGTTTTTAAGATTCCTTTCATTTAATTAATTTGCTTTTGACTTGAACTTAATCAACAGTGACTATTTACCCTGGAATCTTTGGTAAATGGCACAATCACACGCCAGACATTTTTGAGTCTATAGTCTTTTTTAGACTATAAATACTAATTTAGGTCTAATATTATTAATGAAGTTGTTCCTCCTGTGCTGTGAGAGACTTTTTGTTCACCAAAGATTTCCATTAAAGCCATGTCAACATTGGGTCAAGCAGAAATTCTGATGATGGGTTCTTTAATGGAAAAATTTATAGTAGCATGCAGTTATGACTTTACTGGTTGAATATGTGACTTCTTAGTTCTTAGCAGAAATGCTTTTTTTTATTTTGTTTTGATTTTTAGCAACATATAACAATAACATGACAAAGTAGATTGCAAATGTATTACTTATTTCTTTCAGAATTGGCACAGCATACTATTGCATTTATAAATGATAGCACAGAGGACTGCTCCTGTATTCTTTTAAAATGCAGATTATTGTCACTGAAGCATAAAATTTGGACATACAAGTGTATACCTGAAGTTCATAGCGCTGTTACCTTGCTGCAAAAAAGTCCAGGGGCCTGTAATGGATTTTTTGTTGTTTTTCTGTTATCACTGTACTGTAACTTGAGTGTTGAAATCAAAGGCAAATTTTGGAGCAAGTAATTATAACCAACACTGACTGACATGGCTGGGACCATTTAATCAAACAGAATGCACTTTAATAAATCCGTACATATATCTCATCTTCCCTTAACCGGAAGTCCAGACTATTTTTCCCTATATTTTCTTTTTATTTACATCTGCAATGGTAAAATATGTTTTTCTGATGTGGCACTGGCCTGCAATAGAGGATTTTGTAGTGAACGACCCGGGGCTGAACCCAAGAATTGTCTGTTCTAATTAGGTCTGAGTGTGACACTGACCCAGGAAGCCCAGCGCCATGGAAACAGCTCTAAATGCTGTTAGAGATATTCTGATTGCTTCGCTTGAGCTTTTTTTTTTTTTTGCTGAAACTTGAATATTCAATAAATAAGCTCTAACTAATACAGTGACAGAGGAGTTGAACTTCACTGGTAAACGTTTCATAAATCCAGCTTGTTTTGCAGCTAGCTGCTTTTTTCAAATGGAAAACGGCAAAGTCTTTTAAAACTGCATAGAAATTTCCTAAAACTGTTTTCACAGTCATTTTTATATTCCGTATAGTATCCACTCTGCCTTTGCAATAAGCCTGAAACTACACCTTTTCTGTCAAACACCGCTCCTACTTATGTGATGTAACTAAAGTGTTTGTGGCAGTTAAATTGCTCCTCCTCACAAAGAACTGATGAGAATATATGAAAGAAATACTATTAATCTGAAGTGCATCTCAAATAAAAATGTCAGTGCACTTGCTTCTGGCTACAATACTAAATGTGAAGAGGTAAATCATAGATTCATATTTTCTTCAAAACATAAAACTGTTGATTTCTAAAATATGACAGTTATTTCTGTTCCCTGTATTTGTTAGAAACACATTAAGAGTATACATATCACCTGAATACAACTTCTGACTTTAACTAGGCTTCGCAACAAGTCAAATGCATGTACATCCCACATCAGAACAGTATGGGACACGACTCAATATGTAATCATAGCAGGTGCAGGTCACTAGCTATAGCGACTAATAGCTGCTGTCCATTTCAAGGGTTATGGAGGCTGCTGCTCATCAAATCTCTTGCATGCCGTACATGGCTTGGTTCAGCTTGTACTGCCTCTGATGTTGTTATTGAAACTGGGAAAAGCTGCTAGGAGCTGCTGAAGGAGACAAATCTGGTCATGGTGGACTGAGGCAGAACCAGTTAAAGCTGCTCCTCTGGAGCAGTGGCTAAATACATATGGTCTGCAACAATGCTTTGATCAGTGGTACATGTCAAACTAACATCCACATGGATGGAAATCCCCCAGGTTTCCCAGCCAAACATTGCCATAAGTATTACAATATATCTGGTTGCATCTTGGTACTATGTATTAACTACATGTACATGGCCAACCAAGTGATGTAAAATAATAAAAAAAAATCCATTAGTCTAGCCTACGCACTACTGATGTTGGCTCTCTTGTTGATTCCTTTGTCAGTAGGGTCAGTGAAGCACACTGCAGCTGTACAGTCCTATTCTCAGCAGTAAAGAAACACTCAGCAATCTGTCATTTTTCAGTCAAAAGCAGCTTCAACTTCTTCAGTAATTCAAGCTGCAATAGCTCAAGATCTATTTGCTCAACAGCGAAAGTGACAGTTTTCCACCATTCTTTGTGAACCCAACACATGGGAATGTGATTAAAACAACAGTAAAAGCGACAAAAGTAGAACATTTTTCATCTTTGATAACAATAATTGGTGTACCTATAAGAGCTACAGGTAGACCAATGGAACAAAAAGACCGTCAGACATAACAAAATATAAAAAAGGCGTGACGACAATGAGGTGGCTGATTTTCATTTTGTGGGCTGGCAGTAGGTCCATGGTGATGCTTCTCACTGATTAACCACTAGAGATAGGCGCCAGTGGCACTGGTGACCCTGACAGAATTAAGCAGGTGCAGAAAACGAATAAATAATTTAGTTGTGGCATCAGTAGTGTCAGCAGATATGAGCTGAACAATTTAAATGGCCGTGCTTGATTCGATGGTATTTGTGACGAATAATTTTGTATTCTTGTCTGAAACTGCATTATTATCTCCATTTTCCACGCTGCCATTCTTATACTAAATTATGAGACTCTCTCTCAAGATTATTCTGAAAAAAAGGTAAGGTAACACTTTATTTGAAGGGAGGTGAATAAGACTGTCATAAACATGACATAACACCTGTCATGAACATCAATAAGTCTTCATGAATATTTATGACTGTTGTCAAAAAAAATGTCAACTTTGTATTAAAAGTGTCATGATTTACCAAATGACACTTTATGACAACGTCATAAATATTCATGAAGACTTACTGATGTTCATGACAAGTGTTATGTCAGTCTCATTCACCCCTCTTCAAATAAAGTGTTGGCTCCACCCTTCTAGTATTGGGAGTGGACGGTGAGGAGGATGTTTGGCAGAAATCAAACAGAAATGACATTGTCCTTCCTGTTCCTCAAAATTTTGGTGCGTCATATAAGTCCAGACAACTCTCTGAGGAGCTACCTTGATCTTCCTTGACTGCCATCAAAGGTAAGACAAAAAGTGGTGCAGCTTCAGAATCCTACAAAAGATCTATGTCTTCTTTTCTTATTTCCTAAAACGCAGCATAACTGCAGAAGATGCTTATGTTTTTTCTGAGTTTGATGCTGTTGGCATCTCCATCACACATAGCTGAAAAAGATATCAATATTTCTGTGTGTCAATTGTGTATAACTTGCTTTCTGTGGTAAATGATTTGACTATCTTGACAATGTCAAATTGTTAATGCTCAAACACTAACGAGTATGTAGGTTTACTTAATACTCGTACTTTGAATTGCCTCGTTGCTGAAAATGTGCTATATAAATAAAATTACCTTACCTTACCTTAATAAAAGTGAAAAAAATGCACTTAGCTGTTTTGGATTTAGTGTCTATAGACATCGGCAAATTACAAAAGTCATATTTACAAAGATTAACACAGCGGAACAGTTTTTTAATGAGCTACATACACGGTAAAGTCAGTCCAGTTAAACCTGTTGAGCAGTTGCTGTGGGTCATTTTTGATTTGATTAAACAACATCTTTTAGACCAATGCCAGAGGAAAAATCTGTACAAAACAGAATATATTGTCTGGGGTTTAACTTGATCGTTTAAACATCTGGGCTTGGGTTTAAAGTTTCAGTATGTAACATTTATTAAAAATATATTTATATATCCATGGGAGTCTGAGGTCTAAATGGCCATCCCGGCGCACAGTCTTTCTCTTCTAAGTGCGTCAAAGCTCACTCTGAAGCCATGTAGCGATAGCTAGCAAAACTACTACAAACACTACACGCACCACAAACTAACTAAAACACTTACACTGCATGAAAAGTGGGATTTTCGACAGCTATTGACACCTAGCTCTGCCGTGCGCATGGCGACTGAGGGCTTTCGGCAAGAGGTTTTTGTCAGAGAGGAAAATTGTAGGGCACTGCCAAGAATGGTCAAAAACGCTGTGTGTCCGTGTTCCCTATCACCCGCCCTCTCCTTGGCCCTAGGAAAGGTTTTTGTATTTGAATGAAGTTTCTAGGAGCCATGCAAATGCAAATCAACTGTTGAGCACCGGCCTTTTGACTCTCATTCCTGTTGTAGCGAACCAATTTTACCTTCTGTTCACCTGTTTACTAGTTCCAGGACCTGGACAAAACCCCTCAGTATTATTAATTGAGAAATAATGAGATTTAAGTATTACTATTTTGATATTCCTCCCATTTGAAGATTTATCATTGCACAACTTAATCAAAAATAATGAAAAAAAAAAACATGTTCCAGAGTGGTTCATTGTACAGAAAATATTTTTGTGAATAATATTCAAACTAAATGTTAATGTTCACTGATTGCTTTAAAGACCCAGAGTCAGGCTATATTGGACCCAGTCATGCTATATTGGACCCAGAGTCATGCTATATTGGAGTGGTAGTGACACCATTCCACATCACAATACGGGACTTAAGAAACTACAGATGATTTATCAGTATTCAGTTGCTTAACTGAGTTTAAAATGAAGAACAAAATGGTTGAAAGTATGTGATACCTTCTGATAGAGTATAAACATTTGTATTCTTTTTTAAAGTTTTGTTAGTTAAACACCAACTATAACTCACAGATGATGAATCATTATATTCTGTATAAACTAAAAAGACAGCTCAAAGTAGAATTGATTAAATAAACATCTATTATTTTACAGCATAATATTAATTTTAACGTGTCAAAACACATAAATTGTGAAGCGCAAATCACCAGAGAATGTTTTGTCATGTCCTGGCTGCAGAATGGAAACTAACGAAGTTAAGCATGTACAAGTAAACGTAACTTTCATCTTATTGTTCCTTAAAAAGTTTGTTTGCTTTTAAGTTATTGCACTTAAAAGAAGTAAAGAAGGTAAGATCAATATTCACTGCAGACCTGGTTCTTAATTATTTTATAGTAAAACAGCAAGGAAGTGCATTTGAACCTTTTACAGATGTTGCTGGGCTGGGCATCTCCAACAACAACAAAATAATAATAACAATAATAGCTTTTTATTAGTGTAACATGATATGGTACATTATTGTACAAACTGTCCTAGGAATATGAATAGTTGTAACCTTTTAATCAATGAGCCATGAAGTCTAAATTAGATTAAGACAATATGCAATTAACAAGTAACCAGGAATAAAAAAATAAGATAGAGCTACCATTTTAAACTACCGCAGTTCAACCAGTTAGGCAGTGCATGTGAATTTTTTATGACTTCATAATTAAGCAGTGGTTTCAGATAAATACCAGAAACATACTTTTCATAGTTTAAATCCAGGATTAATGACTCTAGCATGCTACAAGGTGGATACGCCCAACTTTATGTACTTTTTATTGTTAACTGACACCTTTTGAGTTAATTGGGGATGAATCTCAAAGACAATTTTCGTGCGTAGCACAAGAAAACTGTTACTCATAGTTGGCTTGGCTAATATCTTACTGGTATCATTAAGATGTCCGTAAGTGTCACGTTCAAACAATTTTGTGCAAGTATGGACATACAGTATGTGTCTTTGTTAGATGTATGTAAACTTTTGGTTTCAACTGTTTGTTGTTGAGAGACAAACAGAAGCTTTTAGCATGAAAAATATGACCTGAAAACTAAGTTTAAGTGTTAGTGTCAAAGAAAAAGTCTTGGTAGGTTTATAAATATAAGAAATGGAGAAGAAGACAGGATTTTTATAAAATCCTATTCTGATTACAATAGCCAAGCGATCAACTCAGAAATATTTTAATGAACTCTTAAAACCTTAATGTGTTTGTCAGTTAATGATCAGTAATAAAAAACTAATTTTGTCGGGATGACAACGTTTGTTAAAATGCAAGTGCAGGCCTGCATGCTCAGGGATGCGTAGCTCTCTGTACACATCTTCACATGCATGTTTTCATGGTGCAGAAACCACTTGTATAAATCAAAACATCTCACAGAATGTGAAAACGGTTAGAAAGCAATCTTGTCCAAACTTGATACTGTGGAACTGAAGTGATAATATTTAAATCAGGCACAAAAGAAATATATATTCTGTTGGTATTCATGATGTCAGCTTTGCAGAGTATAGAAGTCACATTGTATTGTAGTTTAACACTGTCATGAACAACTGTGTGCTGTGAGAGCCATATCGTCAGATTGAGGGGAGCAGACTCTGACTGCTTCACACTCACTGGAATGACATCACTGGAAAAAAAAATGAAAACATTTGATGAGACCTTGAGGTTCCTAACATGTGCACCCTAATATTCAAGTCCATAAACAGGCCAGACGAAACTGATCTAAATATTGTATTGTATCTGAGACTGTATGTCAAATTTTGACCTTGAGATATGTTGACTCAAAGTCATCATAAAAGGGCAGAAAAGTGATATATTTACACAAATGATGCGTGTAAGTAAACGTCAAACCAGAGCTGTATCTTTGTATCCATATTAAATAAAATGTGCTAAATTTGTTATTTCTTGTTTTCTGTTTCCATGCTCACCTGAAGGTGGTCATTAAAAAGACCTGCAGATTTAAATTCAACGAAACCTGCGCAGATCATCAAGGACACATTCCAACAGATTTGTTCAGATAGCACCAATTCATAAAGAGTTTGTTTGGATCTTACCACTGAGCGAACAGGTCTGTAAGCAAAGTGATTAAAGAAGCTTTTCTTTTCTGAATTTATGTGAAAACAGGGTACATATTGAATGCAGCTGGGGGGGTTTTGAGTTATGTTAAAAATAAATTATTTTATGTAAGAACCTGCAGTAATCAGGAATAAATTGACTAATACCGGCAATTAATAAGTTTCATGTGTTTTCTTGTTTTGGTGCCCTTCTTAGGACAGAAAAAAACATCTGGATCTTTTCACAAAATCATCAGATTGGTTTTCTTCAGTGCTTTTATTTTTGGATTTTCCATGACTGCCTTTTTGGTGTACTATAAACCATCCACTACCTGGTTAAACCATCTATTAAAGTCATCAGATTCCACAAAGAACATCCAGCATGTTTATACCGCAACCAATGACAAAAATGTGATTACAGTTCTCGTCTGGCTGTGGCCCTTTGGAACAAAATATGATACGAACGTCTGCAGTTCCATCTTCAACATCGAGGGCTGCTTCGTTACAGCAGACAGAAACTTCTACAATAAATCGGACGGGGTCGTCATCCATCACAGAGACATTGCTAGGGATCTGTCCAACTTGCCGAAATCACAGAGGCCTCCGTTCCAGAAATGGATCTGGATGAACTTGGAGTCACCGTCAAATTCAGCCCCGCTTCCCGGGATTAATAACTTGTTCAATCTGACTCTCAGTTACCGTCGAGATTCCGACATTCAAGTGCCTTATGGGTCTATTGTAGCAGCAGATACTGTGGAGGACTTTGTACCACCAAGCAAAAACAAACTGGTCTGCTGGATCGTCAGCAACTGGAGTCCCAATCATACGAGGTCAAAATATTACAACGAGTTGAAGAAGCATATTAAAATTCAAACATATGGGCGTGCCTTTAACAACTACATCTCTGGTAAACACTACACCCATACTCTGGCCAGTTGTAAGTTTTATTTGTCCTTTGAGAAGTCAGTCCACAAGGACTACATCACTAAAAATCTCTACATCCCCCTCTCTATGGGCACAGTGCCAGTGGTTCTTGGCACGACCAGAGAAAACTATGAGAAGGTTGTTCCAAGAGATGCTCTTATCCACGTGGATGATTTTAAGTCACCCAAAGAGCTGGCTGACTACCTGCTTCTTCTGGACAAGAACCAAGAAATGTACCTTGGGTACTTCAAATGGAAACGGCACTTTAAAGTAAAGACAGCCCAATTCTGGGCAGAGCACACATGTAAGGACTGTGATTACCTGAGACGGAAGAATGAATACAGGACATTTAATAACCTTAACAAGTGGTACTGGGGCTGATGGACTGCGCAGCTCTCATCATCTCTTCATAACGTTGTACTCAGAGAAAAGTCAAACTGATAATTTAATGGAATATTTACATGAAGAATGCAAGTAAGCAAACATGAAAAGAAAGTAAAGTTAAACGTGAAGGTAGTTTTTTATTTTTGGGAACAATGTTTGTACTTTATTTAGATCTTATTCTTACATGTTTTTATGTCGGATTTGCATGTCTAATGCAGGAGATATATCTTTGTGTGGAGAAATATTGAAGTCACTTTCATAATGGTGCACATGGGTGTGATAAGGAGAGCTGGATTGTTTACTGATCAATCAATCAATGATCAGTGAATGGGATTTGGTTTATATAGTCTCTAGATTGTCTCATTATTTGCTCAAATTTGTGAAAGGTATTGCTTTTTGTAATATTTACCTCAGTTTAAAATGGAGATCCTGGCAGTGGGTGGAAGTTGTTGTTAACGCAATATCGTTGTTTGGTTAAAAGATGCACTTCTTTACTTTACTTCTTTACTTTGCACTTCTTTTCTGCAAGGGTCTGGTCCCTATTCAGTGTGATGAAGTTATGACTGGATTTATGAAAAAATAAATTGTGCTTTATATATTTTTAATATTCAAATCTTATTGTAAGAGTGTGGAAAGCAAATGGAGCTGTGATGTAATTTTGTTGGTGATTATGCAATTATGCAATTAAGAGGTTTTAGGTAAATACTGAGAGACTGAGGACAACAGACTACAAGCAATGCTAGTAGCGGCCGAGCATGAGGTATTTTTTATATTAAATTTGTAGCAGATGGCAGTCTGATTTCATTACCTTATTTAGGAAGTTGTGCCAAAATGGCCGGTCCAACATAAACTTTTTTTACAGTTTTTCCTGTATAAAAGCAAACTGTCGTCAGTGTATTTGGAAATTCATGGGAAATATCTTTTTTCTACCTTTTATGGGTTTTGTATTTTTGCTAGATGTGCTCCAACTGTGGATATGTGTGTGAATTGAAAAATAAAGTGAATAAAAGTACGGGTAAATGAGCTAACTTGAATAAGTGAAGAGTCTGATCTTTTTATAGCAAAGGTTTGCATGTAAAACTGAGTTGGAGCCAGAGTTTTACGTGCACAAGACAATTCAGTTCAATTGAGTTTTATAATGTAGTGCAGAAACACAACAAATGTCTACAGCCTTAACCAAACTGATTTTGTTTGTATACAGAAACATAAAGCCAGCTGTATTGAATGATATTGTAATAATTACAGTTGTATGTTAAGGACAGAAATACGAAGCTGAAGAAGTGAGGAGGATAGTGAAAAGGTAAATGGTAAATTACTTGACAATAGACAGGAACCAGGTGCAGCAGTGAGAGGAGGCAGAACAGGTAGACTGAGAAAAGATGACTAAACAATCTCCCATGTGTCATCTGAAGCGTTGACATCGTCACCATCTTGTTCCCTCACAGACAGCAAGACTGGGTTGAACTATTTCACACATAGCAGGCCTAGAGCCTTGGTGTCGGGCGCAGGGCCGTGGGGGGGGGGCAGCTGCCCCCAGCCTGGGCGGGGGCCTGGGTGTGGAGGTGCCAGGGGGGGAGGAATGGTTTCAAGTCACTTTAATGTCTGATTATAGACAGAGAAAGTGCGCCCTCGCCTGTTCAGAAATGTGTATTAAAATTACTGCCCCTCAATGGAATGTATAGTTCTAGTGACTGTTTCACTCACGGTTTAGTCAATGTGCTTCCTGGGTAAAAATGAAACGAGAAACTGATATAAATTAGTTATGAAAGTATTACTGATTGCACCAAAAGCATGCAACATCACTTTACAAAGCCTTCTAAATGTATTCATATCCCATAAGCATTTTTACGAACAACACAAAGTGAAATGTTTTCAAGCAAAAAGCTTTAAAAGTGGTGGAAATAAGGAAATGTACATCAAACTTGATTTTCTGATATCCTATGTTATTCTTAATAAAATCCAGTGCAACAAAGTCTGAGAATATATTCAATCACCTGATATAGTTGCTTCTTCAAATTGTCAATCCTGGACGTTTCCATGAGAATTTGAATGTCTTAGCTGGTTTTAGTTGTTTTAAAATATTCTGTGAGCTTTATCTACATAAATGAACAATGAAAACCTTAAACTGTTGACTGATGTACTTTTCTTCTAACCCAGCAAATATAGTGTCTAAAAAAATCTTGACAACCGCGGTGCTGGACATTGTGAGAAATACTCTGCATTTCCGATGAAAAACAACTGTTTGTGCACGTGCAACGTATTGTGACAACATTCTGACCAAAGTCTGCAGTAGTTGTGTCGGTTTTAGAGCAGAGACTTCAGGAGACAGGTGAGAGCTGAATGATTTAGGATTTAAACCTGATTCCATGGTGCTGCTTTTCTCAACAAGTCTGTGCATTTCTATCGATTGCATGACTTCACATCACATAATGACTGATACACACAAGGATAAGTATGGGGAGAAATCAGTAAGAGCATGTCACTTCAAACTCTAGCCATTATTTTCAACAGTTTGTTCTTGGAAGTAAAGTTACAAGGTTGACAGCAAAAATAGTGTGATTATCTCTGTTGCGAGACATCATTGTCTGAAGATGCTGCCAACAGAGGCAGAAAAATGAAATGAAATTCAGAAAATGTGAGCCAAATTAAAGATACTTCAGACAGAGACACATCTCAAGGTTCAACAGTCTTCTGGAGAAAAGAAATGAGAGCTGAATGTAGTTTGTCACATACATTCAATTTAGATCACAAAATACTGGCTGCACAATATCCCTGTTAGGAGCAAAAATGAAAACAATGCTTTTATTGAGGGGTGGCGTGATGATGGGATTCTCCCCATGACTGTATGGATTACTCCAGTGTTCTCCTGCAGTCAAAAGCATTCATGCTAGGTTCATTGATATTTCTAAATGGACATTAGTAGGGTATGAATATGTGTATGATTGTGAGTTTCTTTGCTGTATCCAGCTTCTACTATCAGCTTGGAAAACTTAAATAATTGAATATAAATTAATTGTGTGCTTTCAAAAATATTTATAAATGAAAAAAGTATCTTAGGCTCTAGTAAATTCAGAAGTCTTTGCTTATATCTACTGTGCCAAGACAAAAATGCAGAATCCAGTCCAGAACTGAAACTTTAGAAACTATAAAAATAACGTCCTTTCTAACAGAGCATTTAGGAGGAAAAAGAAAAATCAACATCTATGTAACTCATAATTTATACTCTTGATGTGTCAAATTACAACATTGAAAGTAAAAGCTCTGACAAACCAGGTCATGTGTTAGTTAATCACAATATCTAACACATTGAACTGACAAAGTAAAAGTACTGGCCTGTGCTCTAAACTATTCAATCATTTGTGTGAAAATAGTACTTTACTGACACTGGCAGTGAAGATAGGTTAAAAAATACACCATTCGCACTCTTGACTAAAAAATAATGAAGCAAAAAGACATTTTTCCTGTAGCCACTGTGCCTTGCTGAGGTATTCATGTTCTTTCTACATTTTATGACATTACAAACACAAGTTCCAATTTACAGGACAAAATTGTGAAACTAAAGGAAAATGATATCGCGTTTTCAATATATGTATAGACCACACACACACACACACACACACACACACACAACACACACACACACACACACACACACACACACACACACACACACACACAACACTCACACATACACACACACACCACTCACTCACACACATATGTATAACTAAAATGTAGAAATTGTGCCACTTTCCACATTACAGTTCAATTTATTCTGGTACCACAAAAGAAAATGCAGCATTTTCAAAGATCACCTAATTAATATTTTATGTGTAATAGAATCTCAGTATAGATGAAGTTATTCTCTCAAGGAACAAAGCAAAACAATTATCCCACAATTGATGAGCAGAAGTAGAGAATCCTCTGCCCCCTCTGAGCTTCCTCTCAGATCCTGTTAAGAGATCCTGCAGGAGCAGCTGTTCATCTGTCCCGGGGGGCCAAAAAGGTAAAAAGGGGAGAAGAAGTTCCCCCCTTTGCGGGGCAAGATCATTCAAACCCTTATAAGCAAAAATAAGAATTTTAAAATTCACTCTAAAATGCACAGGCACCTAGTGAAGCGATCTCACAACAGCAGGGATGTTTCTACCAATCAAAAGACATGCAGCAGCGTTTTGACAGTCATTGCTCTCCCGTCTGCGGATGGGAGAGCAATGACTGACTCAGTGAGATAAAATAAGAGCAGGAATCACTGTTTCAAAGAGAAACATGTCAGTTTTGCTAACTGTCTTAAGTGATAAAAACAGGATGTTACAACTACTCCAATTTGCCATTTCAATAGAAGATCAGTGTCTAACTTAAAGGGGCGGTGAATAGATAAATATAGTGTATAGTTTTATAGTCAAGTGTATTTGTATAGCACATTTTGTATGACACATTTTCATGTGTCTTTATGACTGTATTTTTGTGTTTTGAACTGCCTTTTTTGCTGAAATGGTGTATACCAATAAACTTGATTGTTTGATTGAAGGCGTTTTGTATCAGCTGCAACTGTCTGATTATTCTTTTAGGCAGACCTGTGAGGATATTGTTGCAGCAATTAATGCAACTTAAAATTCATTCTGTCTCTAGATCTTTCTGGGATATTAGTGCTGGAAATGTTCTTCAAGTGGTAGAATACCGACTTTGTAATTGTCTTTATGTGTCTCTGAATGTTCAGGTCTGAGCTTCCGGGCCTTATTACTGGTATCTCACTGTTAGCTGAAACTGTGTGCTGACTCGTGATTGTTCCTCTTTATGTCCAAAGATAATTACTTCAGTTTTCTTATTCTTCATTTTGAAAAAGTTATAGCCATGCCTAGATTTGTTCTAAGCATCTACTCAGTGCTTGGATGGGTTCAGAGTCACCTGGTGACATTATAATGTAGAGCTGTTTATAATCTGCGTAGCTATGGTAGCTAACCTTACTACTTGTTATAACCTGAACTTGCAGGAGTATGTAGACATGAAATAGGAGGGGTTCCCAGATTTAACCTTTGGGTACCCCACATGTGACTAATGTTCCCTTAAATGAGTAGTTATCTTTTGACACAACGAAGTCCCTATTATGCATCACAAGTGAGCCTAGCTCTATGTGCAAACTGATGAAAAACATGAGTCATGCACAGATTGAGAACACTTGGCTTTCATATTGCTGATTTGTTGATGGTTGCATCAAACATAATCTTCACCTCTAAACTGTACAGTAGGGGTGCAGATCGCAATAAATCAAGTTTATATGTACAGCACATTTCAGCAACAGGGCAGTTCAAAGTACTTTACAGCATAAAAACACAAAACACAATACTCCTGGTGGGCACCTCTGCAGTGACAGTTTAGGTGTCGTAGTAACATTCCTGACAGCATGCTGTTGGCAACAAAATGAGGTACAGCACAAAGAGTTAACCTTGTTTTGTATGAGTGATATTTGCAACAAATTATTGAACGTAGCAAAAAAATGTTAACCCTTGATAATATTATTTATCCGTAATTGATAAGACATTTAATCCAGGTCTGGTCACTCTCTCCTGATGGAGAATTCTGCTCTAGAAATGAAAACCCCATTTCTGACCATTTTGTCATGTCACTTCTCAGCAAAACAGAAGGACAACCTCAAGATTTGATCAAACAATCCTGCTATCAATCAGGATTTCTGAAATCAAAAACCCAGAATCTACTCTGAGTTTTCACTTAATCTAACTTTGACTTATCTAAGCAAGGAATGTGAGCACATAACAGGAACTACAAATAGAAGAATCCAACAAGGAGTGAAAGAAAAAGAAAGTACAAACTGAAAGAGTGATAAGTGGAACAATAAACAGGTGAGTTTGATTGACTGGATGTGTTTTAACTGTGACAATGCATGAATAGTTTTTTATCATGCTGTCATAATGTCATCTGACTACAATGCACATTGAATTTAATTAATCTGAGAATGCCATTTTGATAACCAAACAGTATGTTAAAAATAATTTAATTCCGATTTAGTTTTATTCTTATTTACACCCTATTAAAACTTCTCATGGCTCTTGTTTTTTCTGACTGGTTTGTTTAGCTTTTAGTCTGTAAACCTGCATGTTTTCCTTATCTTTCGTTACTCCCACACTCAAATTTCCCCATTGAGGGACAATAAATTATATTCTATTCTATTGTCATTTTGTTCTGTTATAGCTTTGAACTGACTACTAACTATTTAGGTTGAAATATATTTCGTCATTTTAAGATTTGGAATTCACTCCAGCTCTTGCCAAGAAAATCGATTATGACTGAGCTTTGACCTTTAGAGCTCTCTGATTACAAACAAGTATTGTGTTTCCAGCATAAACTGCCAATAAGGGAAAATAACAAGCACAACCTCCTCGGTCGGATCGCCCAGCTGTTTGTCACCAACACACGAAGATTTGCAGCAGCGCACAACACAGCCTGCTGCACGGCTCTATTTTCAGCCACTTTGACCGACTCTTCACTCAATCTGCGCAAGTCTTAAGAGGGATTTATGTGACAGTTCCTTTGCTTGTGATTTGTTGATTGTTGCATGCATATTTAGCTTGAAAGCTCACCTAAAGCTGACACACTTACATTTCTAAAGTCCACTTTTTGCTCTTGCACCTTAAGACACACACAACAGTGAGAAGGAGGTGTTGATGGTGAAAGCTGCAGAGCAGAAGGGCTTGGGTGTGAAGCTTGAAAGGTCAAAGGCATTCCAACAGTAGGAAGCAAATAAATAAATAAATAAATAAATAAATAAAAGATGCATGCAAATAAACACAAAGGAGCCGCTGATTCTAATTTTGAGTGGCAGGCGGATCCTCTCGGGGGGTCTGTCACCTTGCTGTTATGAGTCGTTGTGCAGTTGTTCCTGTGCACCATGTTTCCAGTTATGGGAACAAGCCTCTGTCCTCTTTAGGGGAGACATACTTACATTGACAGGAGCAAAACCCTGACGGCTGCACCATAGGAGCTTCTTCTGCTTCCTTCCTGCAGCACGCTGCCCAAATCTCACATCAAGGCACAAAGAAAATTCCACTTCACATGTGGCACCACAGAATAAAGTGGTAAAATATTATACTTTTTAGAAAAGCATGAAAACCTGATGCATTGGGGATTTCTGACATGACAAGAACCACCAATCAAAATATCACATTCCCACTTATAACTTCAGTAACCACCTAAAGCTGCAGAGGATGAGTAGTAAGAATTGAACATGTAGGTTTAAATTCACATGTGTGTGTGTGAGAGAGAGAGAGGAGGAAAGAGATAGGAGGTGAGGGAGGCTGATAGAAGAGAGAGAGTGTGTGTGCGCGTGTATGCGTGTGTGTGTATTTTATATATGTGCATGATTTGCAGTCAGGCTTGAGGAGAGAGCAACAGACGAGGTGGAGAGTGGACTCAGATGACACCACACCACAGCCTCTAATCTCTGTTTACAGCAAGGACCCTCAGCAAAGCAACTCGTTGCAGGTAAAGAGATTTATGTTTTCTGAAAAACACACATTCTGAGTCCTGAGATGAGTTACTGTAATGGATAGCCAAAATCTACAAAATGTATATATATATTTCAACCTTTCAGTTTATATTCTTTGTTGATGTGTGGCTTATAGAACCTTGTCTGTATCACATTACAATTGAGCAAATAATATCCAAACAGCACATTTACTAATCACATTTTAACCATATTCCTGCTATATGATAAAATGAGTAAGTAAAAATTCTGGTTTGCTTTGATGCATTTGAATTGATTTTAAAGTTAGAATGAATTTACTTGGGTTTATAAAAAGACAAACTGACATTTTATCTTTTTTATTCATAAAGTAATAGGTTGAGACATAATATAGGTTCAACAATGGTATTGTATTATAATGCCTGCCAAGTCTGTCGATCAATAATATGAACAGTGGTATTATGTTAAAATCAACCATTATGCAGTTTTTTGTGATTAAAAACTGGATTTTGTCTTTATCTCTGTACCTTAATTTGATTGTGGTGACTATAATTGCATTATCAAACAAGATAACGTTAATTTAAGGTGTATTTGTATTTCTTTTTCCTATGCTGCTTTAGAGTAAGATGAATTGGAATAAAATTTTTAAAAAAATAATAATGAGCAGTGAAGCTGTCAGAAAAGCCTCGCTTTCTGTTTGAGAGCAAGAAAACCGGAAATATCTAAATAAAAAAAATAAAAAAATATATATATATATATATATATAATAATATATATATATATGTATACGGTTCTATTATTTCTGAATAGAGAGGCAGATATGTGCTGTGTCCTCAGCATGCTGAACAGACAAGAACTGCTTTTCATTCTTAAAATGAACCACAGTAAGAAAGGAAACTTCCTGTTTGGAGTAATGTCCTAAATCTATTTTGATCCTGAACAACTGACACTGTTAAAGCGACAGGTTATTTTTATATTTTGTGATGGGTTCACTTCTTCCAAGGCAGTCATTTATAATTTAAACTGCTGACTTTGATTATTCATGACAGCATGTGAGAGAAAGAAGAAAGACAAAATGTATGTAACGGTCAAGCTTAAGTGGATTAGACATCAACAGTTACATTGTTATGTATAATTGCAAAAGAGAAAATGTTGCTTTAGTGGATATGAGATTTAATTTTCTCTGGTCTTCTCCCAAACTAGGGAATCAGTTTCCTTTTAAAAGTCACTAAAAGGTTGGTTTGTTGGAGAAGTATTCACCATCAGGTGAATCAAGTGTGGCAGCTGTTTCATCTGTCTTTAGTCATTCTTGGTTACTGATCAGATTTTCCTGGACTTGATTTAGGTAAAATGACTCTTAGGGGGAAAAGAAAATTATTGTCATTAAACATGCTGGCTTGCTATAACCCCAAAGTATATATAAATATATTTTTTCTTGTTCTTTCAAGTTAATATGCTTATCATCTTTAAAGTGTTCTACATGAGTGACTGAGATTTTAATCCTTTCACAGGCTGCAGTTTTAAGCAAAATATCGAACCTGCCCAGAGGGCATATTGGTAATTACAATCTAAACACATTAAAATGTTTTGCTAACTATATTCTTTCTCTAAAATGTTGCAAGACATTAGCCTATTTGCTTCATGAAACACATAATTGACCTCTTCCTTTCCCAATGTTATGCTCATGCAATTTCAGCCTCTGCAGAGTGGATGCTGTCATATCAAACCTTATCTTGTGCCAATGTGCTCTGCCAAACAATACCAGTTTATTACTCTTGGTAATTGAATCTTTTTGATTAACTATGAGCATAAAGGAGTCATAATACTGCTGAAATTATATGCAACGCTGTATTTATTCTTTCCTATTTTTTGGAAATTTTATAGTGTACCATAACACTGTTAATTGTAATTTTATTTTCTGAAATTTGACCGATTATGCAGGATGATCATGTTCTCATTCCATACCAAGGGTTTTAGTCAACAAGAACACACTGTTCCAACATTACAAGGCTATTGGAAAGGAAATTGTCATGATCAGTGTTTGTGTGTTTATTTTTGAGTTTTCTCTGTGTGATCCTGTTCCCTGAGTCCTGTCTCTGCGTCTTCCCCGTTGATTGTCTCCCAGGTGTGTCTCCTTCCCTTGATTACCCCGTGTGTATTTCGTCTCACCTGTTGTCTGTGTTCCTCCTCAGATCCTCCTCATTCATCGTGATTCTGTTAGTCAGTCCGTGGAACTGTGAAGTCCTGAGGTAACATTATTCGGTCCTTTATTCAGTTGCTACCGGTATTAGCTGTGTGCTAATTTGCTGCCGTGCTTTGCCGGCATGGACTGTTGACTTTCTTCATTAAACAATCATCATCATCATCACCATAACCTGGGTTTCTGCGTTTCTCCTTACCTCCAAACCTTCACCTCATGACAGAAATAAACCTCAAACTCACAAAAATGAAATAAAAAATTCTTCCTACACTTTTCTGTTGCTTACTAGTAACATATTTTTGAATTCCTGTTAAACTAGCCTCATAATCCCTGTCAAAACAAGAAAAAGTAAATTCTGTATATGCCACCAATCCAGAAAAGTTAAAATTTTCATGCTAATTTCCACAATTTTTGCATTAAAAAATCTGTAAAAACAAAAAAGAAACAAATTGTTATCTGTTCATATAAAGAATTGAGCATCTTTTATATATATTCCAAAAGCATTTTCTTACATGACAATTTTTACAGTAATTCACATCCAAATATTAAACATTATTTGTACTCAGTAATTAAAAGTTCATTTTTCAATCTTTATTTGTGCTTTTTCAATTAGATTTATTTCTGTCAAAGATTTCCAGATCATGCAGAAAATTCATCCATTCATCTGTTGTCTATACTCGCTTTTCCATGAAGGCTCACAGTGGGGCTGTGAGAAGAAGCTGGAGTACCCAGAGAAAACCCATCCACATTAAAAACATTCAAACTCAAGCCTGGGAGTTGAACCCAGGACCTTGTGCTACTGTGCAGACCCATGCAACAGAACAGATGCATCTGTTTTTGAAAATAAACAAAGAAACGGAGTAAGAAAAAAAATGCTTATTTGAGGTTTTAATAAAATCTCAAATTTCAGTAACAAGAACTGAACCGAGATTGCCTTGCGCTGGAGCTGGTGGCTCTGTTACCTTGCAGCATGTAGGTCCTGGGTTTGAATCCAAACATAAAGTCTTTCTGAATGGAGTCAGTTAATTGGTCTCTGTAAACTACCCTTAGGCATGCGTGGTTGATTGTCCTGCAGTGGACTGGTGACCTGTTCATGGTGTACCCTGCCTCTTGCCTGGTGACTGCTGGAGTATAAACAACAGATGGATGGATAAATCAATTGAATTGGAATGAACTCACTCCAATTTGTATGATGGGACTTGCGAATCACGTTGAAGAGCTCAGTGTGCCAGGAAAATCTTCTCTCCTAATGGTAACACTGGCAAAGAGTTCTGGACGTCATAATCAAACAACTGAGTAGAAGTTGGATGTATGGAATAAGAATACAAAATTATATAAATCATTGTTTAGACTTAATAGCTTTGTAAAGTAACTATAGTGAAAATTTTTGATCCTCAACTGTCCAGCAAGCTTAGACAGTTTGTTCACTTTCAAACTGCTGAGATACTGGCAGCTCAGGTGTGACGTCATTACCCTTCCCCACCGTTGACTTCTGGAGTAATCAGTATGAGTCCGTATTTAGAATTGAAGTCAGATGGTCCATTTATTAAATAACCTTATATGCCATTTGCACAGGTGAGACCGGCATTGTCATTAATACATTGATCTTCAAAGCTCTGTCTGTGTGTTATGGAAACAAGCACAAAATCTCTCTAAGAGCTTTTTTTTGCAAACCCATCAAAAGTTTCCCCCAGTAAAATATTTCCATTAATGCTTTCAGTTCAAAGAGGAAGCAAACAGAGATATTTGTTATTGCATATGTTTTAGATCTAAAAAGAAAATCCCATTAACTGACCAAAGTTAAAGTAAAGCACTTTTTTTGTCTTTTCTTGTTCAAACAGTCACACTTAAAACCAAATATTTACATATTTATACCCAGTGAGTGAATACATTCATGTTTTTGTTCTCGCAGACATTAAACATGTTTCATGTTTTAGGTTTGTTTGAATTGCAGGGATTACTTCTATTTAGTAAAAGACAGAATATTGAGAGATAAAACTTTTATTATTTTGCATATAATCAAAAGCTTACAAAGTTACTATCCCTGCCAAACAATTTGGAAAACACCAGAATATGAACACATTATGCAAAAGATCTTGTGAAGAGGATGGCAGAAGCAGTTAAGTAACTCATTTTCTGATTTTGTCTGAAAGGGCACTCAGTGAGGCAGAAGCCAGGACTCTGAGAGGAACTGAAAAACTCAAAGCTTTTATTTTTTTGTGAGATGTTTGGTGAAGAATTGGACAGAGAAAACAAACTGAGACAAAACTGAATGTTACATCAGATAAATTTACCTGAATATGCAGGAAAAAATGGTTCTATTCTTTATTACTTAAAGAATATATATTTTTATAAATCGCATTTTTAGAAGATATCAGATTTGGATCTCTTCTTGCAGCCCCTAAATGTTTACATCACATCCATTGACATCAACCATATAATGACTACCATCAGCTTTGTGTGCAAATGAGCTTGGAATATGCTTGAGCTCACCGAATTGTGTTCTCAAATTAGTTAGATTTCTGAACCATACGGCGTCCTAAACTAATTCAATCACTCACTGTCTGGAGTGAACCCCCTAATCAGAGTAGACAACAGTGGATGCTGATCAAATTCAAAGTTTGGAGAATAACGCAATGAATAGAGTAGAGAGATGTAAATCAGCCACTTTCTCAATGCAGTGTTGAAACGTTCATCTTTCATTCTAATTGTGACTCTATTTTTTGTCATTAACAGTCATTCTTTATTCTTAATCAAGCATGTTAAAAATACCTCTGATGAGAAGTGATGCAATTAGTTTTAATGAATCATTAGTTTCTTAATTCGTTCACAGTAGAGGAAGTGGTACAGCATGCTCAGCAGTTAAATAATATCTCAATTTTCCCTTTTTTTTTCATAATGAGTTTAATGCACAAGCTTAATGAGACCTTCACAGGTTACACACAGTTCACAGTTACTGTTGGGACAAGAAAGCGGTAGGATTTTAAATAAAATCAACAAATATAATTAAATCTGTGTCTCAGTTTGAACCCGATCTGTTTATGACCGATTTCCCTTAGGTTTGTGGTTCTTAAAGCTTTTTGATGTCCTACTGTAGCTTTAAGAATATTAAAAAGCCACATTTGATAGGCTTTTTTCTATATTTTTCTACTTAAAAACCAAAGATGCTACAGAATCTTTAAAGAAAATATGAAAAAAATGTGGTTAGCCTTGATTTTCAGCTGCACTTAGTTAATGAACCAGTCTTTCCACTTCATATTTTCAGATATGCAGGAATTTGCATTTGTAGAGATTTACATTTTTGCCCCTTCCTCTTTTTAAAACAGCTCAAGCTGAAACCTAAATTGCTATTTTTAAATCTCTCCACTGATTTTCAACTCAGCCCACACTTGTACTTTGTCCTGGCCATTATGAAGATCTTTCGACAGAAATCATTGCAAACTAACTTCCTTGTACCTAGAGAAGAAAAGCTTGCCCACGGTACAATGTTGCCACCACCAGTGACAGGTTTGATGTTTGCATCCCACATGGTGCTTTGCATGTAGGCCTAAAAGTTTAATAAAATTAAAATCTTCTATAAGCTCGCTTCAATCTCTACATATGTAAAAATTAAGACTTATTGAATTTTACTCAAGCTTATTACAAAATATGTACATTTCAGATTGGTAGTTGTAAAAAATATAGGAAACAATTTAAAACTTTAGTTTATCTACTTAGCAGACAGGCATTTCTTGGTGTTGATCTGTCACATAAAGTCCCATTAAAATACATTTGAAGTTTGCAGATGCATTGTGTAAAAATGTAGGAAAGTTTGCAAAGTAGCATAAAAGTATTGATGCAAGTGCAGATGTAACATAGTTAATATTGTATTGAATTCCACTTGTCATTACTTCCAAGTTTGGGTTCATGTGTATTGGGTGAAACAGCACCCCCTCCTGGTGGTTGGCAGGGTTAAATATAGGGAACGCAGTTATCTCGTTGCCAGTTTGACAGATGGGCGCGAGGTAGGTTCACAAAGTTTAACGGTCTGATGGGCTGTTATGTTAGCTTGTTGCTAATATGAACTGCTGTTCCTCATAAGGTGCTGTACCCGCTGAGACGACCAAAACTTCTGATCAGTACACATTTTGTTTCACACAGGTACATTTTGTTTTATTTCTTTGTATTTCTGTTTATTATTAATGTATTGAATACGGCTGTTGGCCAGTTTGACAGATGGGCGCGAGGTGCTGTACCCGCTGAGACGACCAAAACTTCTGATCAGTACACATTTTTTTTCACACAGATTAAACGATTCATCTCATCCTGTTTCCTGGCCCATTCTTAACACAACGCAGAACTGATCGACCAAAAATTACCGAGGTTACATTGGTGCCGTGACCCGTTCTTCAACTACGCCAGCGCGGGTGGGTGTGGCTACGTCCTGGAACGCGAGCTGCGACTACCTCCCGGCGCCTCGGCGGATCGGTCCGGTTGTCAGACACAGTGCTGATAAAACTCCGTGTGGACTCTTTACCGCTTTGGTGGTGTAGCGGTGGTCATTTGGTTCTTTTTCTTTCAATGTTATTTTATCCGTTTTATGTCGTTGTGCAGAGCTAATGTGTGGCTGCGCTGTAGTTATTACCTGAGGTTTTTTTTCTTTCTCTCTCTGTGGGGGAGGGGCACTTTGAGAGGAAATTAGTTTGAACGTTTTTACAGCTTTTTCAGTCGGTTTTACTAATTGGTTTGTTGAAGGTGCACTTTGCCCTTGTGTTTAATTTATCAGTGCTCAAGATTTTTATTTTTTTTTTTGCTTTTGATCAGTAAGTGTTATGGCAAGCAACAATTCTTTTGGTAGGGGCAGGGGGCTGGGAATATTCACTCATATGCCTTCTGTTGCTAGAGGTAGGGGTTTGTTTTTGAATACCCCAGAAGCATCCACACCTAAACCAAACTTTGTTCATTTGGGTGAGAGAGTTAACAGCACTGTTGATGCTCCACAATGTGATGTTGATGGCAGACTTTTGAGTGACATAGCTTCACAAATTGGAGTTTCAATAGGTGAAAGTATTGCAGCTTGCATTGAGACCCGTTTGAGTAATACAGTGGGTCCAGGAATGGTTGGAGCTACAGCTAACGAGTCTGCCATGTTAAATGTCATTGTTCACCCTGATGTGAAAGAACCTGTGAGTTTTAAAGGGGATCATGACACATGTTCAGTCCATGAGTGGGAGGTTATGATGTTATCTTATATGAGAAAGAAAGGCATTGCTGTGGCTGAACAGGCTGATGAGGTGATGTCTAAGCTGGTGGGGAGGGCATATGAAGTGGTTAAAGTTGGCATACGCAGTAAGCCAGTTTTAAATCTGACTACAGGACCTGAGCCCATTTTTGAGATACTGAAGCAGCACTTCAGTGATACCATGTTCTCTAGTTTGCCCTTGGCGGACTTTTATGCTACTGTGCCCCACCCCAATGAACATCCCTTTGACTATTGGCTGAGACTCAACAAAGCTTTGGATGTGACAGAGGACTCTTTAAAGAGACAAAATAAGGCTTTTGACTCTCTGTCCTGCGATCTAGCTGCCATGTTTATCCAGAACTGCCCTGATCCTGAACTGTCGCTCATATTCAAATGTAGGCAGCTAAAAGACTGGACGGTGGCTGACATTCATGAGAAGCTTGTAGAACACAGCAGAAATCGCAAGCGGCTAAACAAACACAATATGTCAAGTTTCCTGTCTTCCCAGCACCATGAAGCTACCTCCTCTGTGCAAACTGCGACACTCAGTACTGAAGTACTACCTCCAGCTGCTGTTGCACCGCTTATTTTAAAGTCAGCTGAGAACTCGCCAGACCGTTTGGACCGGGTCATCACTCTACTCGAACGTGTTCTGGAGCAGCAGTCACAACAGCATAAGTTTCAAAGTGGGTCCAGTGGACACACCCAGAGGGACCAGCTGACGAAAGTAAAGCCTATTGTACCTTGTGCTGTGTGCAGCGATGGTGGACACACTACTCAGTACCACTGCAGATCCAACCATTTGTGCTTTAGTTGTTTTGCACCTGACCACATCCGAGCAGAGTGTCCAGGGGCTGTGGTGAGGAAGCCCAGGAGCGATAAGCAGGTGGTGCAGTCTCAGGAAAACTGACTGGCCTACATGTGATGGGGGCAAGTGTTGGGCCTAAAAGTGATCCCCCTGTTCCAAATGTTGAAGATGACATGGAGTCTATGTGTCAAAGTGCATATGAAGTGAGAAAAATGGGATATACACCAATATTCCAAAACATTCAGAGACTCAAACAGCATGAGAACTTGTTTTATGAAGATGTGACACTGGGAGGAGTGGTTACAGTTAGAGCCTTGCTGGACAGCGGGTCGATGGCGTGCACACTGAGCTCTAAAGTAATACCTCAGCTATTACATCGAGATGTTTTAAGGAGCCCCACCCTTGAGCCGACAGCTACTGTGTTGATTGGGTGTGGGGGGTCCAGGACCTTACCGACTGGCATGTGCGATCTGGAGATGGGTCTTTATGACTGCAAAGTGATTGTCCCAACATTGATTGTTGAGAACCAAAATGAAGAACTGATTGTTGGCAGTAACCTGTTGAGATACATTATTAACAGGTTTAAACAGAGGCCAGATCTCCAGGGCCAGGACCCCACAGCGCTCTCGGACAGTAGCGATGCAGAGCAGAAACTGCTAGGCTTGTTGGCAAGAGTGGAAGCTGCCGATGAAGAAGTCTGTGATGCAGTTGGAACTGTCAAAATCAAGCGAGCTGTTACTCTTGAACCCATGACAGAGCATCTGATTTGGGGCAAGTTGCCACAAGTGAATAATCTGTCGGCTGGATGTGCTGTTGTGGTGGAGCCAACAACAGCAAGATCAAAACCGAGAAAAGTCTTGGTGGGGAGATCAGTGTCAATTTTAAGAGCAGACGGGTGGCTCCCACTAAAGGTCATTAATCCATCAGACAAGCCGGTTACTTTGAGACGTAATGCTAAATTGGCTGATGTGTGTACTTGTGAGTCGGTGGAAATGTTTGCTGGTCCCCAACTCGGGATCCATCAACAAATACAAGTGCCGTTGGACAACAGTACAAAACACAGCCTCGTCTCAGAGGACTCCACCTTGCCAGATCATCCACACCTTGTGACACCATGCACAGTTGACACCCCTCAGGCAAGGCTAAGAGAACTGGGACTGTCAGATGTGGATATTGAGTCATGTGACGTTTCCCCTGAATATAAGGCTAAACTGGCTGAATTCATTGTTCAATACCAGTCAATCTTCTCAAGGGACAAGCTGGATTGTGGTAAAGCCACTGGTTTTCTACATCGTATCAGAATGATGGATGAGAAACCATTCCGTTTGCCATGTAGGCGTATACCACCAACCCAGTATGAAAGTTGAGAGAGGCATTGGATGAGATGGAGGAGCGTGACATCATACGAAAGTCTAGCAGTGAGTTCGCATCTCCCTTGGTGATCGTGTGGAAGAAGTCTGGTGACTTACGAATCTGTAATGATTTCCGATGGATCAATGCACGCACTGTCAAAGATGCACACCCACTTCCTCATCCAGCTGATGCTCTAGCAGCATTGGGGGGCAATGCCTTTTTCTCAACCATGGATTTGACCTCTGGCTATTACAATGTTGAAGTGCATGAGGCTGACCGAAAATACACTGCCTTTTCATCGCCATTTGGATTGTATGAGTATAATCGGATGCCTCAGGGGCTGTGTAATAGTCCAGCGACATTCATGAGAATGATGCTAAACATCTTCGGAGACCAGAACTTCATGAGCTTGTTGTGCTACCTGGATGATGTCTTGGTGTTTGCTCCAACAGAAGACCTAGCGCTGGAGCGTCTACACATGGTCTTCCAGAGACTCCAGAACAATAACCTCAAGCTCGCCCCGAAGAAATGTCATTTTCTGAGGAGGTCAGTGAAGTTCCTCGGTCATGTCATCAGCATAGATGGGATCCAATCTGACCCTGATAAAGTGACTGCCATCAACACCATTACTGAGTCAGATCTTATGGAGGTTGGGACAAATATTCCCTCACAGAGAAAGATCCGTTCCTTCCTTGGCATGGTAGTCTACTACCAGCAATTTATTGAGGGATGTTCAGCTATGGCCAAACCATTGTTTCGGCTAATCTCATGCTCCAAAGGTCCGCGGGGGGAGGAAGAAAACGCCGCCAAATCCGCAAACAGCTCCGTGCTGAGGATTGGACTGAAGATTGTCAGCAGGCTTTCCATCAACTGAAGAAGGGTTTGCTAGATTGTGTGGTGCTGGCCCACCCAAACTTCAGTGAGCCCTTCCTCCTGTCTGTGGATGCTTCTACCGATGGACTTGGTGCAGTCCTGTCACAAGTACCTGCTGGTGGTTCAACAGCCAGACCGATTGCTTTTGCAAGTAAATCGCTAAGTTATGCCCAATCTAAATATCCAGCACACCGACTGGAATTCTTCGCCTTAAAATGGGCGGTGTGTGACAAGTTCCATCACTGGTTGAGAGGTCACCAATTCACCGTGTGGACAGACAATAATCCATTAACCTACATCCTGTCCAAGGCTCGGCTGGACGCGTGTGAGCAGAGGTGGATCGCTAAGTTGGCACCATTCCAGTTCGACATCAAGTACATTCCTGGATCAAAGAATGTGGTGGCTGACGCCCTTAGCAGAGAGCCCTTCGTGAAATCTAGCACATGTCACCGTTTGACGAGAGTACCTTATGACGACCTACTGGCAGAGGCTGCAGCGGTTGGTGCTAACGGGGTCCAGGAGGTGTTTCGCTGGTCAGCTAACCCGCCTGAAATATCTGAGTGCAACCAACAGATATCTCAGGGTGTGGCGGTTGTTGAGATCGGCGCAGTGTCATCACTGGAGGTTGCGGCCATACTCCAGGGATGTGGTGAAAGCGATCCTGTGGTGTGCCAACATGCCCTTCTCCTGCCACAGTTCTCGCAGAATGTTCTAGCAACACCACAGGTCAACTCTGAGGTGCTCTCGCTCGAAGTGCTGCAGGAAATGCAGAGAACTGACACAGTTCTAAGTAGAGTGATCTTCTTTGTAGAAAGAAAGTGGAGACCTTCCAGGAGGGAACGTGTCAAGGAGTCGTCAGAAGTCCTCAAGATTCTGAAAGGCTGGGAAAAGCTTGTGTTGAGAGATGAAGTTCTTTACCGAGTATCTAAAAACCCTGTCACAAAGAAAAAGTCTTACCTTTTTGTCGTGCCTCGCTCACTGCGCCAGAAGGTGTTACAAGGTGTTCACGATGAGGCTGGTCACCAGGGTCAGCAGCGGACTCTGTATCTGACGAGGCAGAGGTTTTATTGGATTGGCCTAGTGCATGATGTTACTGAGTATGTACAACGCTGCAGACGATGTGTTGTCAGCAAGTCACCAGAGCCGGAAGCCAGAGCTCCTTTGAAAAACATAAGGACCTCTGAACCTCTCGAACTCGTCAGTATTGATTTCTGGACTGCTGAGGACTCTTCAAACAGTTCACTGGATGTGCTAGTAGCTACTGACCACTTCACAAAGATGGCACACGCCTTCTTGTGTCCCAATCAGTCAGCTAAAGCCGTCGCACACCAGCTGTGGAACAACTACTTCTGCATCTATGGGTTTCCCAAGCGACTACATTCCGATCAGGGGGCCAGTTTTGAGAGTTCGCTTATTGCAGAGTTACTGAATGTGGCAGGCGTGCAAAAGTCCCGCACTACACCTTATCACCCTATGGGGAATGGCTCATGTGAGAGAATGAACCGGACTCTAGGCAACATGATTCGAGCACTGCCAACAAGAGCTAAACATCGTTGGCCTGAGGCCCTGAAATCTCTGACATTTGCCTACAATTGTACAGTGCATGAGACGACAGGATATGCACCGTTCTTGCTCATGTTTGGGAGGGTGCCGCGTCTTCCGGTGGACATCATCTTTGGTTCGGTTCTCAGTGATCCAGAGGTGGTGGACTATGATCGCTACGTTGAGTCCCTGCGAAAGGACATGAGAGAAGCTGTGACCATTGCCCAGTCGACAGCAACTAAACAACTCCAGCGTCACACTGAGCTATACAACCGGAGAGTGCGTGGTGTACCAGTGGACGTGAACGACAGAGTGCTGCTGGCCAACAAAGGAGAACGTGGAAAACGGAAGCTTGCTGACCGCTGGGACAGCACAGTGTATGTGGTGGTTGGAAAGAATGATGAAAACCACACCTTTGGGATCCAGAATCCCACTACAGGCCAAGTCAAAGTGGTCCATCGCAATCTGATAATGCCAATAAACTTTCTGCCTTTACCTGAGGATGACCCTGACGACCAGGAGGAGGTTGTTCTGTCTCCAGCATCAAGTTCACTTGACCCAAGTGTTGGGAGGTCAGCAATCAGTGATGTTATTTCTGACTCAGCAGAGTTTAGAACAAGAGTGTGGGTATCTGACCTACCTTTGGGAACAGGCAGTGAGACAGATACAGAAGATGCTGAGCAGGTGGAGGGCACCATGCTGGAGGAAGCCACAGAACCTACTAACGTCCTATCAGAGGACAGGGTGTTGCCTCTAGCTCAACCAGTCTTTGGTCAGTTACAACCCTCTGATGGAGCTGCTTTGATGGACAGCAGTTCAGCAGACTCTGGTTGCTCAGCAGTCCTACTGGCCTGCCCTGAGACCTTTCCAGCTCCTGCAACTGACATTCTCACTGACGTACCTGCTGTTAGTACTGCAACAGTAGTTGATGGTGCGACTGACCGTAGATCTAGAGCTGGGCGGTTGTTGAGACCAGTGACTAGACTTATTGAAATGATGCACCAAAGAACAGCATTAGTTTGAGTTCTTAATTATAATACTACAGTTTTATTTGTTTCAATTTTGACCTTGAGGTTGTGTAACAATATTGATATTTTATGTTTGTTTTGCTATTTGGGAGGTGAGTTTGCAGTTACATGTTAACAGAAAATGTATATGGGCATTTTTTTCCCCTATGTGTGTAGATGGGGTATGACCAACCTTTTCTCATACTGATCCTCCTGGGATAGTCTAAGTGACTGGGTATTTGTAACTGTGAATTTGATGTGATTGTACCTCACAAGCGACTTTGGAAATGGTGGCTGTGCGTTGGTTTCCTGTGCATTTGAATAGTGGTCTTATTTCATTTTGTGTTTGTACCTGTGGTGTTACTGTAATTTTTTTTTTAAATTTATTTTCCTATTGTTGTTTTGTTTTTCTTGTTGTAATGGGGCAAGTGGAATTCGGCAGGAGGGAGTGTAACATAGTTAATATTGTATTGAATTCCACTTGTCATTACTTCCAAGTTTGGGTTCATGTGTATTGGGTGAAACAGCACCCCCTCCTGGTGGTTGGCAGGGTTAAATATAGGGAACGCAGTTATCTCGTTGCCAGTTTGACAGATGGGCGCGAGGTAGGTTCACAAAGTTTAACGGTCTGATGGGCTGTTATGTTAGCTTGTTGCTAATATGAACTGCTGTTCCTCATAAGGTGCTGTACCCGCTGAGACGACCAAAACTTCTGATCAGTACACATTTTGTTTCACACAGGTACATTTTGTTTTATTTCTTTGTATTTCTGTTTATTATTAATGTATTGAATACGGCTGTTGGCCAGTTTGACAGATGGGCGCGAGGTGCTGTACCCGCTGAGACGACCAAAACTTCTGATCAGTACACATTTTGTTTCACACAGATTAAACGATTCATCTCATCCTGTCTCCTGGCCCATTCTTAACACAACGCAGAACTGATCGACCAAAAATTACCGAGGTTACACAGACTTGAAACAAGTTACCGCTCTGTGACATTTGATTCCCGTTTTCCATCTGCGCACAAATACAGTATCTCCCCATGTACAATATTACTCACATATCTGTCAAACTGATTTGTGACTTATGACTGTTCCTGTTTCCATATAGTCACACATGTTGTTTTATAATCTATTGTGAAGTAATGCAAATGTCATGCTTTTGCTTTTACTGTTTTCCAGATCCTGCGTCCGATCACATCCTCACCATGTCAGATAACTGCTCTTTCGATCTAATGGCTGGGAATGAAGAGTGGCTTTGTCCTCCAGGACAGCAGTGTGTCAATATGACCTCTGACATGAATGGCAGTCATATTGGCATGGATGATCCATGTTTGACAGAGGAAGGATACCTAGAAAAATATCTGGGGCCTCGTCGATCGTCTGTGTTTCTGCCTGTTTGCCTCAGTTATTTGCTCATCTTCTTGGTTGGCGTTATGGGGAATGTGCTGACGTGCACCGTCATTGCACGCAACAAGGTCATGTGGACCCCGACAAACTACTACTTGTTCAGCTTGGCGGTGTCAGACCTGTTGGTGCTAATGCTCGGTATGCCACTGGAGCTGTATGAACTTTGGCAAAACTACCCATTCCTCCTGGGGAAGGGAGGCTGCTACTTCAAAACCTTCCTGTTCGAGATGGTCTGCTTGGCATCCATCCTCAACGTGACCGCGCTGAGCATCGAGCGATACATTGCTGTGGTGCACCCACTGAGAGCAAAGTATGTAGTGACCCGTACTCATGCCAAGAGGGTCATCCTCACCGTGTGGAGCATGTCGGTGCTGTGCGCGGTGCCAAACACGAGCTTGCACGGGATCTTCACTCTCCATATTCACTCTTCCGGTCCTGCTGGCGACGTAAACCTGGAGATTCCCGACTCGGCGATCTGCACGGTGGTGAAGCCGCGTTGGATGTACAACCTCACCATCCAGGTGACCACCTTCGTGTTTTTCATTCTGCCCATGATCACGATCAGCGTTCTCTACATGCTCATCGGGCTGCAGCTGAAGCGTGAAAAGATGCGACAGGCACTGGAAGCCAAGTCTGGCTTTGGAAACGACAGCTTCTGCAACATCCGCACTCAGCAGCAGAAAGCACGACGCCGACAGGTCACAAAAATGTTGTGTGAGTTCACGTTCTGCCTAATAGATAATTTCTTTTTACTTTCTGAAACATCTTCATCTTTACTCAATACTGCGTCATTTTCAGTTTTTCTTGCTTTTGTTACGCGTTAAGATGCCACGTGAAATTGATTTCTTCTTTTAGAACAGTGGTTCTTACAGGGGTTCAATGAGTCGGTCTCAGGGGTTCGGCGGAGCCGCTGCCGCGGAGGTAAAGACACTTGTGTAAAGTCGTGATGACGCCGGCTTTGTCATCACTTGCGGCAGATGATCACGTTACATTGCTTAGCCAATCAGAGCTGCGGAAGAGCTCTGATTGAAGGAGTTTCACTGTCGCATGGATTTGAACTTGTGTCTTTAATTACTTCAGCAAAGCTCACAGTTTTTACCAAATTCTATAGTCTAAATCTGCTCCTTAGTCGCATCTTTTCGGGGTTGGTACTGCCTCTAGAGGCGTGGGGGTGGTAACACAGCTATTATAATTACATTACTAAATCAGAATACCGCAAAGTCTTTATTATTTATTATTAATTTTTCAATCTCTTAAGAATGTAGAGCTAATTAAATGATCTAAACAAAACCTTAAAGTGGTTCCAGTTTCTCTCGATGGCCAACCTGTTGAAATTGTGACAAATTTTAAATATCTTGGGTCGTTCCTGGACAGTCAGCTCAACTTTGCTGACAACACTGACTATATTTTGGAGAACTATTCTCAGAGACTCTACCTTTTAAGAAGACTTAGTGATCTTCGTGATCTATGTCTTGAATTTTGGGGGAGAAAAAAAATCATATTTTATTTATCACTACAGAAGGGTTCGGTGAATGCGCATATGAAACTGGTGAGCTTGGTACCTCAAAAAGGTTAAGAACCACTGTTTTAGAAATATAATGAAAGACATTTTGTCTAGCCTTTCAGCCATCAGCAGATATTATTTATTTTTATCGGGGGAGAAAGTAACACCATCTAATGTGTGTGAGAGTTGTAAAATATGATTTCACAGCTTTAATTAAAACTGAGAAAATATAATTACAGTGTTAACAATGTACGCTGTTTTTAGTTTCTGACAGTTAAGTTCAAAATGATTCCAACCCCTGGAAGATTTAGTTCTACATCTGCTAGAGTAATTAATCATTAGCCTGGCAGATTTCATTAAACATGCTGGTAACTGATAATTATACCAGCATGTTTCTCCTGACTAGAAGTAATATTAATGTTTTAAATGACCAGACATGAAGCTGCTCCAGAATTTGTGTAGTTTGAAGGGGTTTTTGGTAGCAAATTTTGCTTTGATTTATATATTATTTTGTGAGTTTTCAGTTAAACTAAATCTCCAAATCTTAGTATTTTGAATTTTAAAAATAGTGGATTCGTATGGTCTCTGAAAACGTCATTATGGAGAAATCTCATTTCTCTTTTTAAGATGGAAAATTATATCTAAATTACATTTATATGCCTAACATCAGACCTGAGCTCCACAGCAAATGTATGTGACTTTATGTAAGTGTGAAGTATACAATGTACAATAAATTATGATGTAAAATATAATTTTTTTTCCCCATTATAGAAATGCTTCTGGCCATCTTGAATTGTGAACTAACAATATCATGTTTCCAGTAACACTTATGATCAAGTGTTTGTGCTCAGTGACTCTTTCTAGAAGAATATTACCAATGGTGATCTTTAATTTGATTTTGGTTTCATGTTTTCCAATTTCTTTTAATCTGTTAAACAAAGTCAGCATGCAGAAAAACTTTAAAAGTGCATCGGTAAAGGTACAACGTGAGGATAGCAGCTGGTCTGCTGTTACTCAGCTTTTGGTTTTTAATGCTTTCCAGTCCTGATGTGATTTAATCCTTCTGCTGAGCTCTTGTACGAGAGCTTCTCTAAAACCACAGGAGGGCTTGAGGAGGAGCTCAGGGGCCTTCATGAGAGAGATAAAGTGCACATTGATGCACTTTCTGTTTTTAGACATCTTTTACTCTGATGTGAAGGATTAAAACAAGTCCAGAAAAATCATAAAATGTTGCATCATGGAAGCAAAGCCCTCAGAGAGGAGCTTCATATTTGAGGCAAAATTTGCTGGCAGCTTTAATCATTAACTTACTTTCAAGATTGATGCCACACACACCTAACACTCTTTCTCTTCCCTTTCTTTCAGTTGTTTTAGTGGTGGTTTTTGGGATCTGCTGGGCCCCTTTTCATACGGATCGCCTCATGTGGAGCTTCATCAGTGACTGGACTGATAGCCATCATAAAATCTTTGAGTACGTCCACATCATCTCCGGCATGTTTTTCTACCTCAGCTCAGCAGTCAACCCGATCCTTTACAACCTCATGTCCACCCGCTTTAGAGAAATGTTCAAAGAGGTCATGTGCCATCGGCCGCATCATATCAATCCGAGAAAACACTCTCTGAGTGTGACCCGGGTGACGCTGCGCAGCACCCTGAGTGATGCACCACTCAGCAACGGAGCCACTGTTGCTGAGGCTGACATGGTGGCAGATGGGGAGGGAAAACAGAAAGATGAGACCAGTTTTTCATGTTGAAGAAAAACCCGTGGGGCCACGTGAAAAGGGAAGAGCAAAAGCCTGTTGTTTAGAAAAACAAGCTTGTTCTTAGTCAATGCCTCTATTATCCACCATCAGCAGCAATGTTTACATGAATATGACAGGAAAATGTATTTCTGTGGAGATGAATTTTGTGAAAACAGCACAACTTTCTGCTAAGTGATGAAAGAAGAATTCCTAAAATGTGCTAAATGTGTCATGCTAAAATTTAGAGTTGATCAGTAACTCATTTATCACCTATACGACCGCTAAGCTCATCTGAAAACATCAAGACACAAAGAACCACAAATGTATTTTAGAATGTCTGTTTCAGGTTCCCCAGATTGAAGCCTGTCTCAGATAAGTTTCACAGCACTTTAAAAGAATAGTTCATCACATTTTAAATTTGGTTCTTTTCACAAGTTGAAAGAACTTAAAAGTATTGTTCTGGACTTCTGAAGTGCAGGTATAATATGAACTGCACATCAGAAAACCTGGACAATCCCTTTAATGCTGTTGGTTTTTATTGCTTTCCAGATGGAAAATCTGGAAAGCAAGGGAAGGGAAAGGGAAACTTATTGAAAATTTATTTGTACAGCTTTTTTAAATGGGGTGAAACAATATTTAGAAAGGACTCATTTGAAACTGTGATGCTGTATTTTCTCTGCATCTCTGTATATGCTAATGTAACAATTCTCATTATTATTGAAATACCAACAACCATGGCATATTAGTAGTAATAGTAGTATTAGTAGTATTAGTCGTATCAGTAGCATTAGTACAAAATAGTGAAACATTGTGGATGTTAATGTGGGGGATTAATCATCAAACTTGTGCCTGTATCCAATCAGTTGTTGATATATGAAGGTGTTGTTCTGTTAATTATTTCTGTTAATGTTTTAATCTTTTTAATTGTTTGTATCTTTACTTTAACAAATTAAAATGTGATCATTTTAATCACTATTGTGGGTTTGTTCCATCAGAATAACCTTATATATATATATATCATCACTCAGTAATTTGCAGCTACCACATCAGGGTTTATGCTGTCAAAGCTCTTCTTTGAGACGTTGCATAATTTAAGGTTTAAGAAAGCGGTGTTTTCTTCATCACAGCCTCTAAGAGAGCCAGCACATTTCTTCAGGTCTTCTTTCATGATTGAGTGCATATCACCTTGCTTTGCACCTTGCTGGGAGAGGAATGTGCTTCACAGGAGAGGTCCATCATCAACCTCTTTATTCCTGTTCTTATTTACTTCACCAGCAGCTCCTGCAAACACTCGTCCACAACACTTAAATTGAGCACCGTTTTCCGGGGCATTTCTTTTAAGCATCCTCTTTTCACACACTGCAACTTTTGTGTTTTATCAAGAGTAACTTGCTGACAGTCACTGCATAACGTCTCCAGCTCATTCAGGTAGAGATATAAGTCATTTAAACAGTAAATGACTTATATCTATCTTTACAACTCAGTCTTTTTGCTGAAGTCTGATTTTTGTTGCATTTAGGAGCTCATAAAGAGCTCAGGAGAAAATAGCACCCTGAAGCAAGTCCTCTTTATTTATTTGACTACTAAATAGTCAAATATTTAGTAGTAGTTGTTCTCATACTAGATACTAGATTAAGAAAAAGGTCTCCTCACAAAAGCTCTTTACTGAAGTTTGGAAAAAAAAATTTTTTTGTAGCTCTTTAACCACAACAATTGATGTTTTCTTCATGTTTTCTTAACACGTCATAATATTGGACTCCTACCAAAAGACTGTTTCCTGAAATTGATTAACAAAGTGTGTCAATAAAATATTAGTTGCTTTGATTTTTATTTTTTACACTCCCTCTGAACAATTTGTTTATTTCTCGGTGTAATTGTACTGTATAAGTATCAAATTAAAAGTGGAGAAAAAATGTAAACAACTTACCATTGTCTTACTTTTTTCTTTTCTTTTTTTTTTTTACAAAAAAAATGTATTCATATCTGCAACTAAGAAATGAAATGTCTTGATAAGTTACAGTTCTTCAACATTGTACTAGTACTGAAATCAACAAATTAAAACCTAGTTTTTGGAGACAGTCTGTTTATTTTTAGATTTTCCACAAATAATTTGGAGTTAAATTACCCAGAAAAAAAAACTGTGAATTCTGAGCATGCTTGTCAATGTCTTGGTGAACTGTTGTTTTCTTTTAATCTTTAATTAATCACATAAAGACATTGATGAATAAAAATATAATTGTTGTGAGTACAGCTAATCCACTCTGAGTCTTAAGTTTTTCTTGAGTTAGTCACCAGGCCCTGCTGACCGCCTCACCATCATGACCCAGCAAAGATAAGCGGCTTCAGACAGTGGGCGGATGGAATAAATTCACCAGCTTTTCTACGAAAAAAAAAAAAACACCTCAGGACTTCTCATTATTACACAAGATTCTTCTTGATGATTGAATTTGCAATGAAGCCTTGGCTGTGCTGACTATATATCTAGTATAGCTGAGACCCTCAATGTATGCCCTTATGTGAAGGAGGCACAAGTGGAAATTGCATTTCCTAGAATTTGTAGAGACACCCAGTAAGTATTCTTGGTGACTGTGGCCTGAGGACGGATTGCAGGTCAAGGCTGCTGAATTATGTCATTTTTTCATTAGAAAATGCTGAACAGGATTAAATTCTTTGGCTCCAGTTTCTGTAAAATATCATTAGGAGATTTCATTTCTTTTAAATGCAAACTCAGTAAGCGTCCCTTCATTCATAATGGCTTCATATTGGGCTTTTAGTAAACAGTATTCTTTTCTTATTTGAGTCTGTATTTGACCTACAACCTTCATATTAAGTATACTTTCAATGAAACCAGATCAAAAATCATTCATATATGTCAATATCTATATGTATGTATTATATTATATATGAATGATTTTTGAATTATATATATATATATATATATATATATATATATATATATATATATATATATATATATATATATATATATATATATATATATACTGTATATGTATATGTATATACTGTATATATATATATATATATATATATATATATATATATATATATTATATATATATATCATCAGTGATCATCAGTGATGATGATCACTGTTAGGTATTTTCTTAAACCTACAATAAAAAAGAGAACCACAGACAACGTATATGAGTGTTTAAAAACTTCTGCAGAAGGAGAAGACACAATGAACTGCTTCTCCAAGCCGCTCATCATGTGTTCTGTCCCTTTCAGTTTGTTTGTCTCTTTTATTAGCAGGCAAGATAAGGTGTGAACAGGACTGGGGGGGGGGGGTTAAACCCACATCCTACCTTCACAGTAGGACAGAGTAGGATGTGGATTCAAACAGACAGAGGGGAGACACAGATACTCAATTAACACATAGACATGTTTTACAGCTCAGGACTATCCCAGGAAGATCTAAGTCACCATCTGTAAACACATGCTTGATTAAAGAAGATTTAATTGTCTCCACAGTTTCAACTAATTCGAACACTAAACCTCTACATAGAAAAACTAGTAAAATTACAAATGTAAGAATGATAACATAATTTTTCTAACAATCACAAAAAGGATATTTCTATTCTATTCTCAGGGACTTCATGAATGACTGTGAGGACAGTAAGTATGATTTTGTGGATTCTACTGTACATTTGACAAAATAGTGTGAATTACAGTAAACTAAGAAAGAGTACCTGGCCCAGTAGAACTGAACTGAGCCACAGTTTGAGCTCATCTTGCTGACTCATATATGTGGAGCCTTGACTAAACGCACCGTGTGAAGTCTTCAATCTTATCAAATCATCTGAAGACTGCTTCACCATGATTATGTGTCAAACATGTAATTCATGACGCTATTTGTCAAAACAGTATCCACAATAAGAAGCTATAAAAAATTAAATTGTGCACATACAGATTAGAGATTAATCTAATTTTCCTGGGAAAATGGGATTTTGCAAAGTAAAAATCTCTTTAATCTTACATATCAGAAAAAAACATTTGGAACAGCTGCAATTTGTGTTCTCTCTCGTTTCTGTACTGCATTCTGTGTTCTACTTTGTTCATTTTATAGATGTGTCCAGCAAAGGGTCCCCCCACAAAGCACTCACTATGTCAGATAAGGCCACCTCTGAGAAAAACACTGCAATTTCAGCAGTCCAGCCTGCATCAAGTGACCTCTTACAGCATTTCCAGCAGTGACAAAACACCTGAACATCAGAATTGTGTAAAGTACTGAAATCTCAGAGTCAAGTAAAAGTATAGGTTCCTCTCCAAAATATGACTTTGGTAAAAGTCCAAGTCACTGACTGAAATGTTACTTGAGTTAAAGTCTTAAAGTATCTGAGTTTTCTTGTATTTAAGTATGGAAATTACTGTAAAAATGTATGCACTCAAGTAATGTAATGAAAAGTATAAGTAAAAAGTAAAACAAAGCAAATGCAGTTTGAATGACATTTGAATGAAAGCAAAAATTCATATTTTGATAAGAAATGTATTCTTTATATTATTTTATTCATATATATTTTTTATAAGAAATAAAAGCATAAATACATATTTTGATAAGAAATATATTATTCTTTATGTATATATATATATATATATATATATATATATATATATATATATATATATATATAATATATATATATATATATATATATATATATATATAATAATATATATATAATTTTATTTATATATTTATCTCCTCCTTGGGCTGCCACCTTATCGTGGTGGAGGGGTTTGTGTGTCCCAATGATCCTGGGAGCTATGCTGTCTGGGGCTTTATGCCCCTGGTAGGGTCACCCAAGGCAGACAGGTCCTAGGTGAGGAACCAGACAAAGCGCAGCCTGAAGATTCCTTCATGATGGACACAACCTTTGAATTTGGCGTTCCCTCGCCCGGACGCGGGTCACCGGGGTCCCACTCTGGAGCCAGGCCTGGAGGTGGGGCACGATGGCGAGCGCCTGGTGGCCGGGCTTTTACCCACGGAGCCCGGCCGGGCTCAGCCCGAAGAGGAGACGTGGATTCCCCTTCCAATGGGCTCACCACCTGTCGGAGGGGCCAAAGGGGTCGGGTGCAATGTGTTACGGGTGGTGGCCGAGGGAGGGGACCCTGGCGGTCTGATCCCGGCTGCAGAAGCTGGCTCTTGGGACGTGGAACGTCACCTCTCTGGTGGGGAAGGAGCCGGAGCTAGTGTGCGAGGCTGAGAGGTATCGGCTAGAAATAGTCGGCCTCACCTCGACGCATGGCTCTGGTTCCGGAACCAGTCTCCTTGAGAGGGGCTGGACGTACTTCCACTCTGGAGTTGCCCACGGCGAGAGGCGCCGGGCAGGAGTGGGCATACTTGTTGCCCCCCATCTTGGCGCCTGCACGTTGGGTTTACCCCGGTGAACGAGAGGGTAGCCTCCCTCCGCCTACGGGTGGGGGGACGGGTTCTGACTGTTGTCTGTGCTTACGGGCCGAACAACAGTTCAGATTACCCACCCTTCTTGGAGTCCTTAGAGGGGGTACTGGAGAGTGCCCCTCCTGGGGACTCCCTTGTTCTGCTGGGGGACTTCAACGCTCCACGTGGGCAATGACAGTGAGACCTGGAGGGGCGTGGTTGGGAGGAACGGCCCCCCTGATCTGAACTCGAGTGGTGTTCTTTTGTTGGACTTCTGTGCTCGTCACGGTCTGTCCATCACGAACACCATGTTCAAGCATAAGGGTGTCCATACGTGCACTTGGCACCAGGACACCCTAGGCCGCAGTTCGATGATCGATTTTGTCGTCGTTTCATCGAATCTGCGGCCGTATGTCTTGGACACTCGGGTGAAGAGAGGGGCGGAGCTGTCCACTGACCACTACCTGGTGGTGAGTTGGCTCCGGTGGTGGGGGAGGAAACCGGTCAGACCTGCCAGGCCCAAACGTGTAGTGAGGGTCTGCTGGGAACGTCTGGCGGAGTCCCCTGTGAGACGGAGCTTCAACTCCCACCTCCGGCAGAACTTCGAACACGTTCCGGGGGAGGTGGGGGACATTGAGTCTGAGTGGACCATGTTCCGTGCCTCCATGGCCGAGGCGGCTTATCGGAGCTGTGGCCGCAAGGTCGTTGGTGCCTGTCGCGGCGGCAACCCCCGAACCCGTTGGTGGACACCTTCGGTGAGGGATGCTGTCAAGCTGAAGAAGGAGTCCTATGGGGTCTTTTTGGCCTGTGGGACTCCAGAAGCAGCTGATGGGTACCGGCGGGCGAAGCGGCATGCGGCTCAGGTGGTCGCTGAGGCCAAAACTCGGGCGTGGGAGGAGTTTGGAGAGGCCATGGAGAAAGACTTCCGTACGGCTTCGAGGCGATTCTGGTCCACCATCCGGCGTCTCAGGAGGGGGAAGCAGTGCAGCACCAACACTGTTTACAGTGGGGATGGTGTGCTGCTGACCTCGACTGGGGATGTTGTGGGTCGGTGGGCGGAATACTTCGAAGACCTCCTCAATCCCACCAACATGCCTTCTGTTGAAGAAGCTGAGCCTGTGGACCCTGGGTTGGGCTCTCCAATCTCTGGGGACGAAGTCGCTGAGGTGGTCAAAAAACTACTCGGTGGCAGGGCCCCGGGGGTGGATGAGATCCGCCCGGATTTCCTTAAGGCTCTGGATGTTGTAGGGTTGTGTTGGCTCACGCGACTCTGCAATATCGCATGGACATCGGGGGCAGTTCCTCTGGATTGGCAGACCGGGGTGGTGGTCCCCCTGTTTAAAAAGGGGGACCGGAGGGTGTGCTCCAATTACAGAGGGGTCACACTCTTAAGCCTCCCTGGAAAGGTCTATTCAGGGGTCCTGGAGAGGAGGGTCTGTCGGATAGTCGAACCTCGGATTCAGGAAGAGCAGTGTGGTTTTCGTCCTGGTCGTGGAACACTGGACCAGCTCTACACCCTCAGCAGGGTCCTGGAGGGTGCATGGGAGTTCGCCCAACCAGTCTACATGTGTTTTGTGGACTTGGAGAAGGCGTTCGACCGTGTCCCTCGGGGGCCTTGTGGGGGGTTCTCCGGGAGTATGGGGTACCGGGCCCTTTGATACGGGCTGTCAGGTCCCTGTATGACCGGTGTCAGAGTCTGGTCCACATTGCCGGCAGTAAGTCGGGCTCGTTTCCGGTGAGAGTTGGACTCCGCCAAGGCTGCCCTTTGTCACCAATTCTGTTCATTACTTTCATGGACAGAATTTCTAGGCGCAGCCGAGGTGTTGAGGGGATCCGTTTTGGTGGCCTTAGGATCGCATCTCTGCTTTTTGCGGATGATGTGGTCCTGATGGCTTCATCAGATCGTGATCTGCGGCTCTCGCTGAAACGGTTCGCGGCCGAGTGTGAAGCGGCCGGGATGAGGCTCAGTGCCTCCAAATCCGAGGCCATGGTCTTGAGCCGGAAAAGGGTAGAGTGCCTTCTCCGGGTCAGGGGGGTCATCCTACCTCAAGTGGAGGAGTTTAAGTATCTGGGGATCTTGTTCACGAATGAGGGAAGAAGGGAGCGGGAGATCGACAGGCGGATTGGGGCGGCGTCTGCCGTGAAGCGGGCCCTGTACCGGTCCGTCGTGGTGAAGAGAGAGCTGAGTCAAAAGGCGAAGCTCTCGATTTACCGGTCGATCTACGTTCCCACCCTCATCTATGGTCATGAGCTTTGGGTCATGACCGAAAGAACGAGATCACGGATACAAGCGGCCGAAATGGGTTTCCTCCGCAGGGTGGCCGGGCTCTCCCTTAGAGATAGGGTGAGAAGCTCGGTCATCCGGGAGGGATTCAAAGTAGAGCCGCTGCTCCTCCACGTCGAGAGGAGCCAGTTGAGGTGGCTCGGGCATCTGGTCAGGATGCCTCCTGGACGCCTCCCTGGTGAGGTGTTCGGCAGTCCCACGGAGGAGCCCCAGGAAGACCCAGACACGGGAGGGACTAGTCCTCCTGCTGGAACGCTTGGTCCCCAGCTGAAGAAGTGGCTGGGAAGGGAATGTCTGCTCCCTTCTGAGCTGCTGACGCCCTGGGTCCCCCGGATAGGTAGCGGAAGAAAGTGGTGGGGGAGGGAATTGTACTTATTATTTGAATCAGATAAGATAAGCAAGAAATATTGATGAAATATTGATGGTTTATATATTTATTTATAATTGCATAGTCATATATATATATGTTTTTATATATTATTATTTCATATATATATATAGTATATATATATATATATATATATATATATATATATATATATATATATATAAATATATATATATTATATGTATATATACGGTCTCATCAAATGTGTGTGTGTGTGTGTGTGTGTGTGTGTGTGTGTGTGTGTGTATATATATATATATAAAAAAAAAAAAAAAAAATTCCCTTCTCACCCTCTGCGGGTGGTCTCTTTTCATCCTCTTGAACTCGGGTCCTCTACCAGAGGCCGGAGATCTTGAGGGTTCTGCGCAGTATCTTGGCTGTGCCTAGTACTGCACATTTCTGGACTGAGATGTCTGATGTTGTTCCTGGGATCTGTTTTAGCCACTGCTCCAGTTTGGGGGTGAATATATATATATATATTTATATATATAATATATATATTATATAATAATATATATATATATATATATATATATATATATATATATATATATATATATATATATATATATATATATATATAATATATATATATATATATATATACACACACACACACACACACACACACACACACACACATTTGATGAGAAATAAAAGCATGACTATGTGACCAATATGGCCCCATGCTCAGTTCTGATACGTGGGGGAGCAAACAACTCAAAAACCCAAAAAATCCAGAACGATCAAATTTAAAATCTTTTATTAAAAAAAGGGTCACTTTTCTTTAGTGACAATAAAAACAATAAAAAGTCCTTTTGTTTTTTAAAATCAGAGTTCCATAAAGGAAAGTCACCAAATCCAGATGATGTACTGCTCCAAATGAAAGCAGTCCATCCACTTACTAATCCCCAGCCGAGTTCCTCAACGCTCCAGCACTGTCTGCTCTTCGGCTTGTCACGCCCCTTTTCAGCCATACCCAGAGGCGCGGGCAGGTTCCCTTCTGTCCTGATCCTCTGCACTGAGCCATAGGCCCACCTCTCGGCGCTCCTCGCTTGGCGTGCGGATCCCTTCCGCCCCGATCGTCTATGCAGTCGACTCTCCCGGCGCTCCTCGCATGGTGTCTGTCATCAGTCTTCTGGATCTGTCCGCGATGGAGTCGAGAGGACTGAAACCACCGCAGTCTTCTGGCCTTCGTTCGCCGCAATTATCTGGAGAGTCCGTCTTCCGGTCTTCTAGCAGCAGTCCCCTATAGGAGACGAGAAGGCTGCCGCCGCAGTCCTTCTGACCTCTGTCTACCGCTGCTTCTGGCGTCCATCTCGCAATGGAAGCAAGAAGACTGCCGCCGCAGTCTTCAGGGATCCATACGCCGTACTCTTCTGGCCTCCGTCGCGATGGAGGCGAGAAGACTGCGCCACAGTCTTCTGGCTCCTTTCTCCGCTCTTCCGTCAGTCCGACGTGATCTTACGGTCCCTTCCGGGAGAGAAGGCGAAGTCTTCTGGCCTCCGTCTTCTACTGTCTTGCGGCATCCGTCCGCGATGGAGGCGGAAGACTTCTGCCGCAGTCTTCAGGGTCCATCCGCCGCAATCTTCTGGCGTCCTCTCTGCCAGTCTATCTGGCCTCCGTCTACTGGCCTCCGTCTACTGCTGTCTTCTACCTCCGTCCATCCTAGTCTTCCGCCACAGTCCCTATAGAGGCAAGAAGACTGCCGCCGCAGTCTTTGGCCTCTGTCCGCCGCAGTCTTCTGGCCCTCTCTACTGCTGTCTTCTGTGTCCATCCGCGATGGAGGTGAGAAGACTGCCGCCGCAGTCTCGGCTCCGTCCGCTGCAGTATACTCGTTGCAGTCCGCTATGGAGGCAGAAGACTGCCGCCGCAGTCTTCTGGCATCTGTCCACCGCATACTTCTGCTCTGTATGCGCCAGAAGACAGCAGGGCCTCACGTCTCCTGCTTCTTCTGGCGTCCATCCACTATGGAGGCGGGAAGATGCCCCAGTCTTCAGCCTCCTCCGCCACAGTCTTCTCCGCAGTCCCTATGGAGGGAGAAGACTGCCGCCGCAGTCTTCTGGCCTCCGTCCGCCTGCAGTCTTGGGCATCCGCCGCAGTCTTCTGGCCTCCGTCCGCGCAGGCCTATGAGGCGAGAAACTGTAGCCCAGTCTTCAGGAATCCATCCGCCGTACTTCTGGCTCCTCTCGAGCTGTCTCCTGGATCCCCTATGGAGGCGAGAAACTGCCGCCGCAGTCTTCTGGCTCGTCGCCCAGTCTCTGCTGTCTATGCTGTCTGCGTCCATCGCAATGAGGGAGAAGACTGCCCCCTGTCTTCGGCTCCATCGCTTTCTGGCCTCCGTCTACCTGCTTCTGGATCCGTACGCATGGAGGCGAGAAGACTGCCACCGCAGTCTTCAAGGCTCCATCCGCCGTAGTCTTCTCCCGAAGTCCCTTATGGAGGAAGAAGACTGCCGCCACAGTCTTCTGCATCCGTCCGCCCAGTCTCTCGTGCATCCTATGAGCGAAGCTGCCAGTCTTCGGCTCTCCGATCCGCATTCTATGGAGGCGAGAAGACTGCCGCCGCAGTCTTCTTGCTGCAGTCCGCTATGGAGGAGAAGACTGCCACCGCAGTCTTAAGGCTCCATCGCCGTAGCCTTCTCGCCGGAGTCCCTATGGAGGCGAGAAGACTGCCGCCGCAGTCTTCTGGCCTCTGTCTACTGCTGTCTTCTGGCGTCCATACGCAATGGAGGCAGAAGACTGCACCGCAGTCTTCAAGGCTCCATCCGCCGTAGCCTTCTCGCCGGAGTCCCTTATGGAGGCGAGAAGACTGCCGCCGCAGTCTTCTGGCCTCCGTCTACTGCTGCCTTTGGGTCCATCCCAATGGAGGTGAGAAGACTTCCCCGCAGTCTTCAATGCTCCATCCCCTTAGCCTTCTCGCCGGAGTCCCCTATGGAGGCGAGAAGGCTGCCGCCGCAGTCTTCTGGCATCCGTCCACTGCTGCCTTCTGGGTCCATCCACTTTGGAGGCGAGCAGACTGCCCCGCAGTCTTCAAGGCTCCATCCGCCGTAGCCTTCTCGCCGGAGTCCCTATGGAGGCGAGAAGACTGCCGCCGCAGTCTTGCTCCGCTTGGAGTCCCTATGGAGGCTAGAAGACTGCCGCCGCAGTCTTCTGGCGTCGTCTACTGCTGTCTTCTGGCGTCATCCACTATGGAGGCGAGAAGACTGCCGCCGCAGTCTTCAAGGCTCCATCCGCCACAGTCTTCTCGCTGCAGTCCGCTATGGAGGCGAGAAGACTGCCGCCGCAGTCTTTCTGGCTCCTTCCACTGCAGTCCCTATGGAGGAGAGAAGACTGCCACCGCAGTCTTCAAGGCTCCATCCGCCGTAGCCTTTTCGCCGGAGTCCCCTATGGAGGCGAGAAGACTGCCGCCGCAGTCTTCTGGCATTCGTCCGCCGCAGTCCTCTGACCTTCGTCTATTGCTGTCTTCTGGTGTCCATCCACTATGGAGGCGAGAAGACTGCCACCGCAGTCATCAAGGCTCCATCCGCCATAGCCTTCTCGCCAGAGTCCCCTATGTAGGCAAGAAGACTGCCACCGCAGTCTTCTGGCATCCGTCCGCCACAGTCCTCTGACCTTCGTCTATTGCTGTCTTCTGGTGTCCATCCACTATGGAGGCGAGAAGACTGCCACCGCAGTCATCAAGGCTCCATCCGCCGTAGCCTTCATGCCGGAGTCCCCTATGGAGGCGAGAAGACTGCCGCCACAGTCTTCTGGCATCCGTCCGCCGCAGTCTTCTGGCATCCATCCGCTGCAGTCTTCTGGCCTCCGTCCAGCGCAGGGCGCTATCGAGGCGAGAAGACTGCCGCCGCAGTCTTCTGGCCTCCGTCTACTGCTGCCTTCTGGCGTCCATCCACAATGGAGGCGAGAAGACTTCCACCGCAGTCTTCAATGCTCCATCCACCTTAGCCTTCTCGCCGGAGTCCCCTATGGAGGCGAGAAGGCTGCCGCCGCAGTCTTCTGGCATCCGTCCACTGCTGCCTTCTGGTGTCCATCCACTATGGAGGCGAGCAGACTGCCTCCGCAGTCTTCAAGGCTCCATCCGCCGAGCCTTCTCGCCGAGTTCCCTTGAGGCGAGAAGACTGCCGCCGCAGTCTCTCGCTGGAGTCCCTATGGAGGATAGAAGACTGCCGCCGCAGTCTTCTGGCGTCTGTCTACTGCTGTCTTCTGGCGTCCATCCACTATGGAGGCGAGAAGACTACCGCCGCAGTCTTCAAGGCTCCTTCCGCCACAGTCTTCTCGCTGCAGTCCGCTATGGAGGCGAGAAGACTGCCGCCGCAGTTTTCTGGCCTCCTTCCACTGCAGTCCGCTATGGAGGAGAGAAGACTGCCACCGCAGTCTTCAAGGCTCCATCCGCCGTAGCCTTTTCGCCGGAGTCCCCTATGGAGGCGAGAAGACTGCCGCCGCAGTCTTCTGGCCTCCGTCTACTGTTGTCTTCTGGATTCCATAGGCAATGGAGGCGAGAAGACGGCCGCGCAGACTTCAAGGCTCCATCCGCCGTAGCCTTCTCGCCGAGTTCTCCTCCATCCACTATGGAGGCGAGCAGACTGCCTCCGCAGTCTTCAAGGCTCCATCCGCCGTACCTTCTCGCTGCAGTCCGCTATGGAGGCGAGAAGACTGCCGCCGCAGATTTCTGGCCTCCTTCCACTGCAGTCTGCTATGGAGGAGAGAAGACTGCCACCGCAGTCTTCAAGGCTCCATCCGCCGTAGCCTTTTCGCCGGAGTCCCCTATGGAGGCGAGAAGACTGCCACCGCAGTCTTCAAGGCTCCATCAAGGCGGCAGTCTTCTCGCCCTATATGAGGCGAGAAGACTGCCGCCGCAGTCTTCAGGCCTCTGTCTACTGCTGCCTTCTGGCGTCCATCCGCAATGGAGGCGAGAAGACTGCAACCGCAGTCTTCAGGCTCCATCGCTGTAAACCTCTGGCCTCCGTCTACTGCTGTCTTCTGGAATCCGTACGCGATGGAGGCGAGAAGACTGCCACCGCAGTCTTCAAGGCTCCATCCAAGCGGCAGTCTTCTCCGCCCTATGTAGGCGAGAAGACTGCCGCCGCAGTCTTCAGGCCTCTGTCTACTGCTGCCTTCTGGCGTCCATCCGCAATGGAGGCGAGAAGACTGCCACCGCAGTCTTCAGGGCTCCATCAGCTGTAAACCTCTGGCCTCCGTCTACTGCTGTCTTCTGGAATCCGTACGCGATGGAGGCGAGAAGATTGCCACCGCAGTCTTCAAGGCTCCATCCGCCGTAGTCTTCTCCCGAAGTCCCTTATGGAGGAGAGAAGACTGCCGCCACAGTCTTCTAGCCTCCGTCCGCCACAGTCTTCTCGCTGCAGTCCGCTATGGAGGCAAGAAGACTGCCGCCGCAGTCTTCTGGCTCCTCCGCCGCTAGTCCTTGACCTTCGCTATTGCTGCCGTGTCCATCCACTATGGAGGTGAGAAGACTGCCGCCGCATGTCTTACTTGCTTGCAGTCCACGCAATGGAGGCTAGAAGACTGCCACCGCAGTCTTCAAGGCTCCATCCGCCGATCTGCCTTCTCGCTGTGCTTGGTCCACTATGGAGGCGAGAAGACTGCCCCGCAGTCTTCAAGGCTCCATCCGCCGTAGCCTTCTGCCGGAGTCCCTATGGAGGGAGAAGACTGCCGCCACAGTTTTCTGGCCTCTGTCTACTGCTGCCTTCTGGCGTCCATCCACAATGGAGGCGAGAAGACTGCCACCGCAGTCTTCAAGGCTCCATCGCCGACTAGCCTTCTCGCCGGAGTCCCCTATGGAGGCGAGAAGACTGCCGCCGCAGTCTTCTGGCATCCGTCATCGCGTTGCTTGTTGCCATCCACTATGGAGGCGAGAAGACTGCCCCGCAGTCTTCAAGGCTCCATCCGCGTGCCTTCTGCCGGATCCCTATGGAGGCGAGAAGACTGGCCGCCGCAGTCTTCTGGCTGACGGCCCTGAGGCTGAGAAGACGCCGCCGCAGTCTTCTGGCCTTCACTGTGCTTCTGGCGTCCATCCATATGGAGGCGAGAGACTCCACCGCAGTCTTCAAGCCTCCGCCAATCTCTCGCTGAGTCCGCTATGGAGGCGAGAAGACTGCCAGCCGCAGTTTTTCTGGCCTCGTCACTGCTCCTTCTGGTCATCCGCTATGGAGGCGAGAAGACTTCCACCGCAGTCTTCAATGCTCCATCCACCTTAGCCTTCTCGCCGGAGTCCCCTATGGAGGCGAGAAGGCTGCCGCCGCAGTCTTCTGGCATCCGTCCACTGCTGCAATCTGTTGTCCATCCACTATGGAGGCGAGCAGACTGCCTCCGCAGTCTTCAAGGCTCCATCCGCCGTAGCCTTCTCGCCGGAGTTTCCCTATGGAGGCGAGAAGACTGCCGCCGCAGTCTTCTTGCTGCAGTCCGCAATGGAGGCGAGAAGACTGCCACCGCAGTCTTCAAGCTCCATCCGCCGAAGCCTTCTCGCTGGAGTCCCTATGGAGACTAGAAGACTGCCGCCGCAGTCTTCTGGCCTCTGTCTACTGCTGTCTTCTGGCGTCCATCCACTATGGAGGCGAGAAGACTGCCGCCGCAGTCTTCAAGGCTCCATCCGCCACAGTCTTCTCGCTGCAGTCCGCTATGGAGGCGAGAAGACTGCCGCCGCAGTTTTCTGGCCTCCTTCCACTGCAGTCCGCTATGGAGGAGAGAAGACTGCCACCGCAGTCTTCAAGGCTCCATCCGCCGTAGCCTTTTTGCCGGAGTCCCCTATGGAGGCGAGAAGACTGCCGCCGCAGTCTTCTGGCCTCCGTCTACTGTTGTCTTCTGGATTCCATAGGCAATGGAGGCGAGAAGACGGCCGCCGCAGGCTTCAGGCCTCTGTCTACTGCTGCCTTCTGGCGTCCATCCGCAATGGAGGCAAGAAGACTGCCACCGCAGTCTTCTGGCATCCGTCCGCCGCAGTCCTCTGACCTTCGTCTATCGCTGTCTTCTGGTGTCCATCCACTATGGAGGCAAGAAGACTGCCACCGCAGTCATCAAGGCTCCATCCGCCGTAGCCTTCTCGCCGGAGTCCCCTATGTAGGCGAGGAGACTGCCGCCGCAGTCTACAGGCCTCTGTCTACTGCTGCCTTCTGGCGTCCATCCGCAATGGAGGCGAGAAGAGACTGCAACCGCAGTCTTCAGGGCTCCATCAGCTGTAAACCTCTGGCCTCCGTCTACTGCTGTCTTCTGGATCCGTACGCGATGGAGGCGAGAAGATTGCCACCGCAGTCTTCAAGGCTCCATCCGCCGTAGTCTTCTCCCCGAAGTCCCTTATGGAGGAGAGAAGACTGCCGCCACAGTCTTCTAGCCTCCGTCCGCCACAGTCTTCTCGCTGCAGTCCGCTATGGAGGCAAGAATACTGCCGCCGCAGTCTTCTGACATCCATCCGCGCGCAGTCCTCTGACCTTCGTCTATTGCTGTCTTCTGGTGTCCATCCACTATGGAAGCGAGAAGACTGCCGCCGCAGTCTTCTTGCTGCAGTCCGCAATGGAGGCTAGAAGACTGCCACCGCAGTCTTCAAGGCTCCATCCGCCGAAGCCTTCTCGCTGGAGTCCCTATGGAGGCTAGAAGACTGCCGCCGCAGTCTTCTGGCCTCTGTCTACTGCTGTCTTCTGGTGTCCATCCACTATGGAGGCGAGAAGACTGCCGCCACAGTCTTCAAGGCTCCATCCACCACAGTCTTCTCGCTGCAGTCCGCTATGGAGGCGAGAAGACCGCCGTCGCAGTTTTCTGGCCTCCTTCCACTGCAGTCCGCTATGGAGGAGAGAAGACTGCCACCGCAGTCTTCAAGGCTCCATCCGCCGTAGCTTTTCGCACGGAGTCCCCTATGGAGGCGAGAAGACTGCCGCCGCAGCTTCTGGCCTCCGTCTACTGTTGTCTTCTGGATTCCATAGGCAATGGAGGCGAGAAGACTGCCGCCGCAGTCTTCAGCCCTCTGTCTACTGCTGCCTTCTGGCGTCCATCTGCAATGGAGGCGAGAAGACTGCCACCGCAGTCTTCAGGGCTCCATCAGCTGTAAACCTCTGCCTCCGTCTACTGCTGTCTTCTGGAATCCGTACGCGATGGAGGCGAGAAGATTGCCACCGCAGTCTTCAAGGCTCCATCCGCCGTAAGTCTTCTCCCCGAAGTCCCTTATGGAGGAGAGAAGACTGCCGCCACAGTCTTCTAGCCTCCGTCCGCCACAGTCTTCTCGCTGCAGTCCGCTATGGAGGCGAGAAGACTGCCGCCGCAGTTTCTGGCCCTCCTTCCACTTGCGTCCGCTATGGAGGCAAGAATACTGCCGCCGCAGTCTTCTGGCATCCGTCCGCCGCAGTCCTCTGACCTTCGTCTATTGCAGTCTTCTGGCGTCCATCCACTATGGAGGCGAGCAGACTGCCTCCGCAGTCTTCTGGCCTCCGTCTACTGCTGCCTTCTGGCGTCCATCCACTATGGCGGCGAGAAGACTGCCGCCGCAGTCTTCAAGGCTCCATCCGCCGTTAGCCTTCATGCAGGAGTCCCCTATGGAGGCGAGAAGACTGCCGCCACAGTCTTCATGGCATCCTAGCTTCTCCCGCAGTCCCTTGAGGCGAAAGACTGCCGCCGCAGTCTTCTGGCCTCCGTCTACTGTGCTGTCTGGGCCATGCATATCGAGGCGAGAAGACTGCACGCAGTCTTCAGGGCTCCATCAGCTGTAAACCTCTGGCCTCCATCTACTGCTGTCTTCTGGAATCCGTACGCGATGGAGGCGAGAAGATTGCCACCGCAGTCTTCAAGGCTCCATCCGCCGTAGTCTTCTCCCGAAGTCCCTTATGGAGGAGAGAAGACTGCCGCCACAGTCTTCTAGCCTCCGTCCGCCACAGTCTTCTCGCTGCAATCCGCTATGGAGGCAAGAATACTGCCGCCGCAGTCTCTGGCATCGTCCGCCGCAGTCCTCTGACCTTCGTCTATTGCTGTCTTCTGGTGTCCATCCACTATGGAGGCGAGAAGACTGCCGCCGCAGTCTTCTTGCTGCGTCCGCAATGGAGGCTAGAAGACTGCCCCGCAGTCTTCAAGGCTCCATCCGCCGAAGCCTTCTCGCTGGAGTCCCTATGGAGGCGAGAAGACTGCCGCCGCAGTCTTCTGGCCTCTGTTACTGCTGTCTTCTGGTGTCCATCCTATGGAGGGAGAAGACTGCCGCCACAGTCTTCAAGGCTCCATCCGCCCAGTCTTCTTGCTGAAGTCCGCTATGGAGGCGAGAAGACCGCCGTCGCAGTTTTCTGGCCTCCTTCCACTGCAGTCCGCTAGGAGGAGAGAAGACTGCCACCGCAGTCTTCAAGGCTCCATCCGCCGTAGCCTTTCGCCGGAGTCCCTATGGAGGCAAGAATACTGCCGCCGCAGTCTTCTGGCATCCGTCCGCCGCAGTCCTTGCCTTCGTCTATTGCAGTCTTTGGCGTCCATCCTATGGAGGCGAGCAACTGCCTCCGCAGTCTTCTGGCCTCCGTTACTGCTGCTTCTGGCGTCCATCCACTATGGAGGCGAGAAGACTGCCGCCGCAGTCTTCAAGGCTCCATCCGCCGTAGCCTTCATGCCGGAGTCCCCTATGGAGGCGAGAAGATTCCCCGCAGTCTTCATGCTCCATCCACCTTAGCCTTCTGCGGAGTCCCTAGGAGGCGAGAAGGCTGCCGCCGCAGTCTTCTGGCATCCGTCCACTGCTGCAATCTGTTGTCCATCCACTATGGAGGCAGCAGACTGCCTCCGCAGTCTTCAAGGCTCCATCCGCCGTAGCCTTCTCGCCGGAGTTCCCTATGGAGGCGAGAAGACTGCCGCCGCAGTCTTCTTGCTGCAGTCCGCAATGGAGGCGAGAAGACTGCCACCGCAGTCTTCAAGGCTCCATCCGCCGAAGCCTTCTCGCTGGAGTCCCTATGGAGACTAGAAGACGCCGCCGCAGTCTTCTGGCCCGTCTACGCTGCTTCTGGCGTCCATCCACTATGGAGGCGAGAAGACTGCCGCCGCAGTCTTCAAGGCTCCATCGCCCAGTCTTCTCGCTGCAGTCCGCTATGGAGGCGAAAGACGCCGCCGCAGTTTCTGGCCTCCTTCCACTGCAGTCCGCTATGGAGGAGAGAAGACTGCCCCGCAGTCTTCAAGGCTCCATCGCCGTGCCTTTTTGCCGGAGTCCCTATGGAGGCAGAAGACTGCCGCCGCAGTCTTCTGGCCTCCGTCTACTGTTGTCTTCTGGTTCCAAGGCAATGGAGGCGAGAAGACGCCGCCGCAGGCTTCAGGCCTCTGTCTACTCGCCTTCTGGCTCCATCCGCAATGGAGGCAAGAAGACTGCCACCGCAGTCTTCTGGCATCCTCCCCGCAGTCCCTGACTTCGTCTATCGCTTTCTTCTGGTGTCCCATCCACTATGGAGGCAGAAGATGCCACCGCAGTCATCAAGGCTCCATCCGCCGTAGCCTTCTCGCGGGTCCCTATGTAGGCGAAGGAGACTGCCGCCGCAGTCTACAGGCCTCTGTCTACTGCTGCCTTCTGGCGTCCATCCGCAATGGAGGCGAGAAGACTGCAACCGCAGTCTTCAGGGCTCCATCAGCTGTAAACCTCTGGCCTCCGTCTACTGCTGTCTTCTGGAATCCGTACGCATGGAGGCGAGAAGATTGCCACCGCAGTCTTCAAGGCTCCATCCGCCGTAGTCTTCTCCCCGAAGTCCCTTATGGAGGAGAGAAGACTGCCGCCACAGTCTTCTAGCCTCCGTCCGCCACAGTCTTCTCGCTGCAGTCCGCTATGGAGGCAAGAATACTGCCGCCGCAGTCTTCTGACATCCTCCGCCGCAGTACCTCTGACCTTCGTCTATTGCTGTCTTCTGGTGTCCATCCACTATGGAGCGAGAAAGACTGCCGCCGCAGTCTTCTTGCTGCAGTCCGCAATGGAGGCTAGAAGACTGCCACCGCAGTCTTCAAGGCTCCATCCGCCGAAGCCTTCTCGCTGGAGTCCCTATGGAGGCTAGAAGACTGCCGCCGCAGTCTTCTGGCCTCTGTCTACTGCTGTCTTCTGGTGTCCATCCACTATGGAGGCGAGAAGACTGCCGCCCAGTCTTCAAGGCTCCATCCACCACAGTCTTCTCGCTGCAGTCCGCTATGGAGGCGAGAAGACCGCCGTCGCAGTTTTCTGGCTCCTCACTGCAGTCCGCTAGGAGGGAGAAGCTGCCCGCATCTTCATGCTCCATCGCCGTAGCCTTTTCGCCGGAGTCCCTATGGAGGCGAGAAGACTGCCGCCGCAGTTCTGGCTCCGTCTACTGTTGTCTTCTGGATTCCTAGGCAATGGAGGCGAGAAGACTGCCAGCCGCAGTCTCAGCCCTCTGTCTAATGCTGCCTTCTGGCGTCCATCTGCAATGGAGGCGAGAAGACTGCCACCGCAGTCTTCTGGGCTCCATCACTGTAACCTTGCCTCGTCTACTGCTGTCTTCTGGAATCCGTACGGATGGAGGCGAGAAGATTGCCCCGCAGTCTTCAAGGCTCCATCCGCCGTGTCTTCTCCCCGAAGTCCCTTATGGAGGAGAAGACTGCCGCCAGTCTTCTAGCCTCTCCGCCACAGCTTCCGCTGCAGTCCGCTATGGAGGCGAGAAGACTGCCCCGCAGTTTTCTGGCCTCCTTCCACTGCAGTCCGCTATGGAGGCAAGAATACTGCCGCCGCAGTCTTCTGGCATCCGTCCGCCGCAGTCCTCTGACCTTCGTCTATTGCAGTCTTCTGGCGTCCATCCACTATGGAGGCGAGCAGACTGCCTCCGCAGTTTTCTGGCCTCCGTCTACTGCTGCCTTCTGGCGTCCATCCACTATGGCGGCGAGAAGACTGCCGCCGCAGTCTTCAAGGCTCCATCCGCCGTAGCCTTCATGCAGGAGTCCCCTATGGAGGCGAGAAGACTGCCGCCACAGTCTTCTGGCATCCGTCCACCGCAGTCTTCTGGCATCCATCCGCTGCAGTCTTCTGGCCTCCGTCCGGCGCAGGGCGCTATCGAGGCAAGAAGACTGTAGCCGCAGTCTTCTGGCCTCTGTCTACTGCTGTCTTCTGGCGTCCATACGCAATGGAGGCCAGAAGACTGCTACCGCAGTCTTCAAGGCTCCATCCGCCGTAGCCTTCTTGCCGGAGTCCCTTATGGAGGAGAGAAGACTGCCGCCACAGTCTTCTAGCCTCCGTCCGCCACAGTCTTCTCGCTGCAGTCCGCTATGGAGGCGAGAAGACTGCCGCCGCAGTTTTCTGGCCTCCTTCCACTGCAGTCCGCTATGGAGGCAAGAATACTGCCGCCGCAGTCTTCTGGCCTCCGTCCGGCGCAGGGCGCTATCGAGGCGAGAAGACTGTAGCCGCAGTCTTCTGGCCTCCGTCTACTGCTGCCTTCTGGCGTCCATCCACAATGGAGGCGAGAAGACTGCCACCGCAGTCTTCAATGCTCCATCCACCTTAGCCTTATCGCCGGAGTCCCCTATGGAGGCCAGAAGGCTGCCGCCGCAGTCTTCTGGCCTCCGTCTACTGCTGCCTTCTGGCGTCCATCCACAATGGAGGCGAGAAGACTGCCTCGCAGTCTTCAAGGCTCCATCCGCCGTAGCCTTCTCGCCGGAGTTCCCTATGGAGGCTAGAAGACTGCCGCCGCAGTTTCTTGCTGCGTCCGCAATGGAGGCTGAGAAGACTGCCACCGCAGTCTTCAGGCTCCATCCGCCGAGCCTTCTCGCTGGAGTCCCTATGGAGGATAGAAGACTGCCGCCGCAGTCTTCTGGCCTCTGTCTACTGCTGTCTTCTGGCGTCCATCCACTATGGAGGCGAGAAGACTGCCGCCGCAGTCTTCAAGGCTCCATCCGCCGTAGCCTTCATGCCGGAGTCCCCTATGGGGGCGAGAAGACTGCCGCCACAGTCTTCTGGCCTCTGTCTACTGCTGCCTTCTGGCGTCCATCCGCAATGGAGGCGAGAAGACTGCCACCGCAGTCTTCAGGGCTCCATCAGCTGTAAACGTCTGGCCTCCGTCTACTGCTGTCTTCTGGAATCCGTACGCGATGGAGGCGAGAAGATTGCCACCGCAGTCTTCAAGGCTCCATCCGCCGTAGTCTTCTCCCCGAAGTCCCTTATGGAGGAGAGAAGACTGCCGCCACAGTCTTCTAGCCTCCCTCCGCCACAGTCTTCTCGCTGCAGTCCGCTATGGAGGCGAGAAGACCGCCGCCGCAGTTTTCTGGCCTCCTTCCACTGCAGTCCGCTATGGAGGAGAGAATATTGCCACCGCAGTCTTCAAGGCTCCATCCGCCGTAGCCTTTTCGCCGGAGTCCCCTATGGAGGCGAGAAGACGGCCGCCGCAGGCTTCTGGCCTCTTCTACTGCTGCCTTCTGGCGTCCATCCGCAATGGAGGCAAGAAGACTGCCACCGCAGTCTTCTGGCATCCGTCCGCCGCAGTCCTCTGACCTTCGTCTATTGCTGTCTTCTGGTGTCCATTCCACTATGGAGGTGAGATGACTGCCACCGCAGTCATCAAGGCTCCATCCGCCGTAGTCTACTCGCCGGAGTCCACTATGGAGGCGAGAGGACTGCCTCCGCAGTCATCTGGCCCCCGTCCGCCGCAGTTTTTCTCGCTGCTGTCCGCTATCGAGATGAGAAAACTGCTGCCGCAGTCTTGTGGCATCCGTCCGCCGCAGTCCTCTTACCTTCGTCTATTGCTGTCTTCTAGTGTCCAGCCACTATGGAGGCGAGAAGACTGCCGCCGCAGTCTTCAGGGCTCCATCAGCTGTAAATTTTTGGCCTCTGTCTACGGCTGTCTTCTGGAATCCATACGCGATGGAGACGAGAAGATTGCCACCAGCAGTCTTCAAGGCTCCATCCGCCGAGTCTTCTCCCGAAGTCCGCTATGGAGGCGAGAAGACCCGCGTCGCAGTTTTCTGGCCTCCTTCCGCTGCAGTCTCTGAACCTTCCGCTATTAGGCTTCCTGGCGTCCTTTCGCATCCCCTATGGAGGCGAGAAGACTGCCGCCGCAGCCCTTTCTGCCTCCGTCTACTGCTTGTTCTGGGTCCATCAGCATGGAGGCAGAAGACTGCCGCCGCAGTTTTCTGGCCTCCGTCTACCGCCCCGTCCAGTCTGCAATGAGGCGAGAAGACGGCCCCGCAGTCTTCAGGGCTCCATCTGCCGTAAACTTCTGGCCTCCGTCTACTGTGTCTTCTGGATATCCATAGCAATGGAGGCGAGAAGACTGGCCACCGCAGCTTCAAGGCTCCGATCCGCCGAGTTTCTGGCCATGAGATACCGCCGCAAGTCTTCTTGGCTCTCTCGCTGCTCCGCTAGGGCTCCCGTCTCTGCTGTCTCTTGCGCAGTCCCATGGCCATGATGATGGCCGAGTTCTGCCCGTGCCGCAGTCCTCTGACCTTCGTCTATTGCGTTTCTGGGTCCATCCACTATGGAGGCGAGCATGATGCCACCGCAGTATTCAAGGTCCTCCGCTGACTACTGCTGCCGGGTCCACCACTATGGTGGCGAGAAGACTGCCGCCGCAGTCTTCAAGGGCTCCATCCAGCTGTAACCTTCTGGCCTGTTCTGCCTTCTTTGGAATGCGAGGACGAGAAGATGCCCCACAGTCGGTCTTCAAGGCTCCATCCGCCGTAGTAGTCTTCTCCCCCGAGTACGCTATGGAGGCGAGAAGACTTACGCCGCAGTCTTTCTGGCCTCACTGCTGCTCTGCAGTTGCGCTATGGAGGCAGAAGACTGCTCGCAGCAGTCTTCATGGCTCCATCCTGCTAGCCTTCTTGACCGAGTCCTATGGAGGCGAGAAGATTGGCCAAGTCTTCTAGCCTCCGTCCGCCACAGTCTTCTCGCTGCAGTCCGCTATGGAGGCGAGAAGACTGCCGCCGCAGTTTTCTGGCCTCCTTCCACTGCAGTCCGCTATGGAGGCAAGAATACTGCCGCCGCAGTCTTCTGGCCTCCGTCCGGCGCAGGGCCGCTATCGAGGCGAGAAGACTGTAGCCGCAGTCTTCTGGCCTCCGTCTACTGCTGCCTTCTGGCGTCCATCCACAATGGAGGCGAAAAGACTGCCACCAGCAGTCTTCAATGCTCCATCCACCTTAGCCTTATCGCCGGAGTCCCCTATGGAGGCCAGAAGGCTGCCGCCGCAGTCTTCTGGCCTCCGTCTACTGCTGCCTTCTGGCGTCCATCCACAATGGAGGCGAGAAGACTGCCTCCGCAGTCTTCAAGGCTCCATCCGCCGTAGCCTTCTCGCCGGAGTTCCCTATGGAGGCGAGAAGACTGCCGCCGCAGTCTTCTTGCTGCAGTCCCGCAATGGAGGCGAGAAGACTGCCACCGCAGTCTTCAAGGCTCCATCCGCCGAAGCCTTCTCGCTGGAGTCCCTATGGAGGATAGAAGACTGCCGCCGCAGTCTTCTGGCCTCTGTCTACTGCTGTCTTCTGGCGTCCATCCACTATGGAGGCGAGAAGACTGCCGCCGCAGTCTTCAAGGCTCCATCCGCCGTAGCCTTCATGCCGGAGTCCCCTATGGGGGCGAGAAGACTGCCGCCACAGTCTTCTGGCCTCTGTCTACTGCTGCCTTCTGGCGTCCATCCGCAATGGAGGCGAGAAGACTGCCACCGCAGTCTTCAGGGCTCCATCAGCTGTAAACGTCTGGCCTCCGTCTACTGCTGTCTTCTGGAATCCGTACGCGATGAATGCGAGAAGATTGCCGCCGCAGTCTTCAAGGCTCCATCCGCCGTTTTTTTCTCGCCGCAGTCCCCTATGGAGACGAGAAGACTGCCGCTGCAGTCTTCTGGCATCCGTCCACCGCAGTATTCTGGCATCCATCCGCCGCAGACTTCTGGCCTCCGTCTACTGCTGTCTTCTGGCGTCCATCCCCCGCAGTCTTCTGTCCTCCGTCCGCTGTAGTCTTCTTGCCTCCGTCTTCTGGTCTTCTCACCGCAGTCCGCTATGGAGGTCAGAAGACTTCCGCCACAGTCCTCTGACCTCCGTCTACTGCTGTCTTCTGGCGTCCATCCGCGATGGATGCGAGAAGATTGTCGCCGCAGTCTTCAAGGCTCCATCCGCCGTTTTTTTCTCGCCGCAGTCCCCTATGGAGACGAGAAGACTGCCGCCGCAGTCTTCTGGTCTATATCCCCCGAAGTCTTCTGGCCTCCGTCCGCCGCAATCTTCTTGCCTCCGTCTTCCGGTCTCTCCGCCGCAGTCCCCAATGGAGGCGAGATGACTGCCGCCGCAGGCCTCCGTCCACCGCAGTCTTCTGACCCTAAATGGCGCTGGCGATGTTAGCTGAAATGTCCGTGTCACTTTGTTCCTCTGGAATCAACTCCTCAAACCCAAAATATATCCACCTATTATCCTCGTCCCGGTCTTCTGCAACATCCTCGTTGCGATTTCCAAGCAGTTTTCCACTCCTTTAGAGGCTAAGTAGCCCCGGCCCCATCCAATCGAAATCATACTCACCTTGTTTAAATGTTTTGATGTCTCCTCTCTGAAATGGATCTTCACAGAAGCTGAAGGGCAAACTGAAATTTCTTGAATTCCAAATGATAATAATAATCCTTTGAACCTTTATGACATCGATGAGAACATTGATGATGTCATGATGATGTCAAAAAAATTGTCAGGTTCTTGGTTGTTTTAGTTGCTATGGAAACACAAGGAGTTATGTGTAAGTTGGGACTACTGTCAATAAAACATGAATGCGTAGGCATCTAAATCTGTGAATGCAAGTCAATAAATGTGCATAAATTTAAGTTTTGTATTTGTCCTGTTTTTCAACTCATACATGTAAAAATCAAAGATTTTGCCTGTAACAATACCTATAAACAAATTAGTACAAGTGTTTTATAAAATATTTTTCCAGAAGTTAAACACACATCAGTCACATTTAGAAACTCTCTAAACCTTCAGCTGGATTTATTTTGAACGACGGTGGGGAGGATCCCCTTAAGCATATCATATCTTGCCTTAAATGCTTGTTTTGTTCATAAGGAAAATATTTTACATCTAACAATTAGATTTGCACCAAACAGCCAAATAATTTTATGTTTAATCTCAGCTTATTTATTTATTTTTGTACCTTTTCCATCTCAGCCTCTTTACTGTGCTTATGAATCGCCCCTTTGTCAGATCTCCTGTTTACTCTTAGCACAGCAGCATAAAAGGACAGTCTACCCAACACATTTTGCTTCTTTGATTGCATTGAAGGACCAGTTAATGTTCTTCTATCAGTTTAGTTTTGTTGCCCTCTCCTAGTCATTTTTTGAGGAAATGAGCTCTTTTCCCTGTTGCGTTATTAAGCATGTTGCGATAAAAAAAACATAACAAAATGAATGAATGAATGTATTTGAACTTCTCTCTTTTATTTACTTCTCAGTTTTTAACAAATTCTGTAACTTTCTGTGTACTTCTAAATCTGCTCCTTAGCAGAGCTGTGTAAAGTGCTGAAATCTCAGAGTCAAGTAAGAGTATAGGTCCTCTCTAAAATATGGCTTTGGTAAAAGTCCAAGTCACTGACTGAAATGTTACTTGAGTTAAAGTCTTAAAGTATCTAAATTTTCTTGTAATTAAGCATGGAAATTATTGTAAAAATGTATGTACTCAAGTAATGTAATGAAAAGTATAAGTAAAAAGTAAAACAAGGCAAATGCAGTTTGAATGACATTTTTTATATTTTGGTAAACTTGTCAAATACAGTTAAAATAATGTACACAACCAAGTGCAGGCAAAATTAAACCTGCTAATAGCTAAACCTGCAGGTATCATTTGGTTAAGAAAATTAGGTGCTTTACCTTTAGCACAAGGTTAACTTAACCTGCTTTACAACTGACCCAGCTTCTTAGTAACTCCTCCAGGACAGAAAATACAAAGTTTTTGTAAGCCTTACGTTTTCCTTTCAAGTGAGGTCAGTGCTGAAAATGAGAAAAATAAATAATCAGTACAGAAAATGTGGCCAACATGAAGAAAAAAAGCCTTACGATTACTGTACTTCACAAACTATTGGTGCAAACTGGTCATTATATGTGGTATTATGGACATGTGGCTGCTGCTCATCGCCAGACTTGCTTTGTGTTTAATGGGAGAAGAGAAACAGGTGTTTCCTATTGATGGTGATGAACAAACTCAGGCAAATAGGCTACCGACTTTGTAGCAGTCAATCAGTAGGGGGGGTCAAAACACTAGTGATTCTCTCTCTCTCTGTTTTGTAACGAGTAACTAAACCACACATTGAAAATGTATCGGAGTAAAAGTATGCAATTAAGTTTTGAAATATAGTGAAGTAAAAGTGAAAGTTATCAAAAATTTTCATACTCGAGGAAAGTATGAAGTACTCCAAAATATACTTAAGTAAAGTAGTGAAGTATTTTTACGTCGTTACTATACAACACTGCTGAAGATAATTTCCTGTTGTGGAGTGCTGGTGTCAAAAGTTCATGGAGAAAAAAAAAGCTTAAGTACTGTAGAAAGCTAAAGAATCTTGCCTAAGTAATCATTTCCCTTTTTATATTTTGCTAGATTACAACTTCAAACTTCAGTTTTTTGGAATTTGATTAATTTTAGGGTTTTAACATGCATATAATAGAGTTTGGGTTGTGATCTCACAGTATAGTAACGTGAAAAGAAAACATTTATGAGGCAATGAAAATATTTATTTCTGATTATTTGTACTGGTGACCTGCACACTCGTCAAATGAACAACACTACTCATTTTGCAAACACTTTTATTTTTCTTCCCCTCATAAATTCAGGTTATTACAGCTGCCAGCCTTTTAAAGAAATGCTGAAACATGCAGCAGGAAATTTTCAGGGAAAGTTCAACTCGAAACCCAACCATGCCGTCTCCATGCTCAGGGTCAGGTAATTAGATTAACTACAGCGACGTTGTGACTAAAACTTTCACCTTTTGTGATTGCTTAAAATCCTCAAATTATACGTTTTTAGATTGATGGGGCTTTAAGTTCTCTTTCAATCAAAATCTTATGGTTTGAATATGAAAGCCAGGTGTGAAATAGCACTGAATAGGGAGCTGACTGCATCCATCTTTAAGATGAAAAGACATGCTCAGTTCATCTATTCACCTTTCTGTTCACTTGACAGGACTATTGTCTGCACTTCTCATGTTCCAGAGAGCGACTGCTCAATTTCTGTGCTTAATGCTTTCAAGTGAATTTAATCTAGATGCAGAAACCAAGCACTTTGAGCTGAAAAATAACTTATTTTGCAAGTAAATTATGTCCTTGAGAGGTAGAAAATAAAGAATTTCTTCAAAAAGGAGGAATTCAGAGATACCTGATTGACATTTTCCAAATGTGGTCAGGAACTGGAAAGTGACAAAAAGAAAATTCTGTAACCCATAGACCTCCTTACACACACAGCTTTCTTATACATGAACCCTCCATACCTATAAGCACTCCTGTGTAAAAAGCTAAAGGCTATGCAAATTAATCAATTGATTGTTTTTTATTAATTGATTTTTTAGTTGAGCAGTTAAGCTGGCCTCCTTAACCATTTCTTTGTTTATATTTGTCATACTTAAATGTTTGTGATCACCATGTATTTTCTCTGGACAAAGAAAACCAAGTACATGCAAAAAGTAACTTTAAAATTATTTCTTAATTAAGAATAAAACACATATTTAGCACAAGCATTATGATGTATCAAAGATGTATCTGATGTAGAAAATGTAAGTATTGCACTTTTGTCAGGCCGGTATTCAGGGAGTTCAAGACCTGTTAAAAAAAAATTCATTTTCATTTTTGTACAGATTGTCTCTTTCTAAGGTAGAACGCAAGGCAATATGGTACCTAGTTTGTAAAGCTGTTTGACATTTGGATTTATTTATAAAATTAAAATACATATTCATCAAAAGATAATCAACTGTATGAAGCAAAAACAGTTTTATGAGACTTCTTAAATAAACATCTTTAAGTCACATCATCTCTGGCTCTGCATTATCAGTCTTGTAATTATAAAGTAATTATTGCACCCAAAGAATAATTAAAATGCAATTAAAACCCACAAAAAATTAGGCTTAACTTACAAAAATGTAAATAAAAGATGGAAAATTATTTTAACTGCTCATTACCACAGTCTGCACATTTTTAAGGCTCCTCAGTTTGTTAAGATGTTCAAAGGCATGCATGTTAGTTTCATTGGTGATTCACAACTAATTGCAGTTGTCAGGGAGAGTGCGTATGGTTGTTTTCAGCCTGAGCCAGCTCTGCGATGAACTGGCAATCTGTGCATGGCAAACTTTCCCTTCATTTAACATTGGTACTTACATTCTTCATCTTCCAGTGATGCTGGATAAAAAAAAGTGATGAATTTATGCTGGATTGTTTTGCGCTTAGATTCCTTCATCAATGCACATCTTTTCATCATGTGATCAGAGTCTGTGGAAATGTCCACTCTGAAAGCCTGCAACCACTGTAGCCCGCCCACTCAAGATGGATGTTATTAATCGGCCATCAGATACAATGTACTGAACCATAATCACAACCAATGTCAGAACATTACTGGCAGAGTGATGTGTTCAATTTTCTAGATTATCAGGGTGATGGTGTCCTCATGGATGCTTTCACATGCAATTATTTACACATTCTGTTTGATTCTAGAAGATGACTATTATTGTTTATAAGGTAAGCATAATTATGTTAAGATGCTAAATGTACCTCAGGCAAATTTCAGGACATGTTAGCGGTGTGCGTAATGAAAGTAAAGTTTTTTGAAGTGACTTCAAAAATGGGACTTAGCTACAGTCATGCTATAAAGACAACACACCCTCTGTTAATCCTAGAATTCAAAATAGAAATAATCTGGTTTTAGTGCTGCACTGAGCAGCAGCTACTCGCCTTGCCACAAGGAGGTCCTTGAGTTTTAATCCTGACTTGAGGTCAGGATTCTAAAAGTCATTAAAAAAAATTAAGAAATTAAATTCAATTTATGTAATTTTAGACAAAAATAATCTGACTGTAGAAGCTTTAAATTATACATGAACACAGTGAAAGGCAGTAATGTCTCTAACACTAACTCATCATTTATTAGACAATGGAAATAACTGTCAAAGTCTGAACTTAAGTTACAAGTGATTTTAAATGATCATTTCTAATGTAGCACTGTTAGAAACATCACACTTTAGACAAGCATCACAAGCGCTCAAACAATTACTCTAGGATCTCAACTCTGAATCTGACAATTTGTGATGATGTGAAGAGCAGCCATGTTTCACAAGTACTAATAACATACAAAATGACACTAACCATCAAATAATTGTCTTTCTCAGGGGATCCAGCGAGAATTGTTGTCACATACGGTGATTGCTGATGAACAAAGAGCAGCTACATGCCCATAGTTGTCAATATCTGATAACAAAAGCACATAAATCACTTTTAAAGGGCCAATTACCATTCTATCAAATCCTATAGAACAAAGGGAACAGCACACTCAAAGAACACAGACTGCCACCAGCCATTTTCTCTAATTACACTGACAGCTATCTATTAATGGGCAGCTTGGCAATTATGGTACCTCTTTAGGGATTGTGAATCATACAGTCCAATAATTATAGTTAATTTATAAATATAATTAGAGATCAATTTATAGTGGCAGCTGGATTCATTGCATCACATGAGAATGAGTGAGTCCCATAGATATTTTTATGAAATAGAAAAATGTATTGTCTTTTTTTTGTGGTCATTTTGTTTTTTCATAAATGGATTTGCTTAATCACTACATAATTTTATGGAAACTAAGAGCATATGATATGACAAATGATATGATAAATAGGGACATTTGTTGTTTGCTTGTAAATGTCAAATAACAAAGAGGAAAAAAAAGGCAAACTATTTTTTTTTTAAGTTCGATAGCATTTCATATTGCAAGTGACAAGTGCTTGAATTTCAAATCTTTCTGCTTTCATATTGGTATTGTGCCTAATAGTATTAGTTTAAATTGTGAAAACTAAATGTCAACATTCTTGTTAGATAAGAATTGCAATGCTTTGATACTGCTTTGAGTAAAGCTTAAAAAAGGTAAAAGAAAAGCAAGACTGATTCCCTCTCGATTTTTAACTTACACCTGCATGTTTTCATTCTCCAAATATCTGCAGACTAATGTTACTAAAGATGGCTCTCCTTTTGACTTTCAGCAGCAAATATCTTTAACTTCTCAAAAAGCAGGACATCCATGTAATTCAAATAGTGATAAATACTGTATTTGAAGGAGATAGCATAGAGCTCTGTTTGTGACAGCTACTGATTGTATGAATAGCATGTAGCAGGTCATGTGATTCCAGCAACGTTTGGTGTTCTCGATGAAATTAAACTAAATAGGCCCAAAACAACACATGTGACACACAGGACAATCAGCTCACAGAAACAGGCAGACTTTTCTCATCTGTTGCATGAACACAAGTAACGAGCAAAAATACAGTTTTACAAATTTGAAAGAGTGCCCAATTTTGTTTTTAACTATAAAGCCCTGGTGTAAACTGAATACTACTTTTGGTCTAAACATTTGGGAAAAAATAGGATATAAAATCAAAGCTTTACACAGAGAAAAGCATGTTTCTATTTATATCTGCATAGATTATTCCAATTTTCAGGTGTACCTGTAGGCGCAGGAATATGAAGAGCCATTTGCGCCAAAATACAGGAATACGGTAATTTTGCTTCCGAAAAGCTTAAAAGGAGAAGATTGAGCAGGATATGACAGAGGCAGCTGTTGCCATGATAACAGACCCAAGTGGAGCAGCACCCAAATGTCAGCATCTGTAATCATGTATTCACAAGGAAACACATCAAAAACCCTGCTTAAAATGTAAAGAGCTGTTCTTCAGACTCCGCAAAGAAGTTCTGAAAGAATTTAGGAATTAAAAATACATTTAAGAGATTTTATTTTTTTCCTTTTTTATTTTATTTTTTATTGTCTATTTCATATGACAGAATTCATTGGGCTTACATCAAAATAGTATATCAGGGTATAGGACTATTTTGATATTTACATTTATGATATTTATTTATCATTATGTTTGTTTTTTTTTTACCATTTCCAAAGGGAATAAAAATTTAGTTTTTTAAATATTTGCTCATCAATTTAATTTTTCAACTCTATAGATTTAATTCTCAATATTTAGACAGTTTTAATGTTTTGCCCTTTTCTTTGCAAACGAAAAGAAAAAGAGAATAATTACAAAAACAAAAGTAATTCAATTTTCAATTAGTTTTCTGCATTTATAGTTGGATTCAACCAATAAAAGCTTTGAAATATTTATGTCTATTAAACACATCATCTGCATATGTGTAAATATATATTTCTATATAAAAAACATATTTAACAGATTAGACAGACTTCCTTTCTACTTGTTAGTCATCACACCTCACCTCATATAATTCTTTTGGGTCTCCTGCAATGACCCTGGATTTATTACACCTCTGTTCACTGAGGTGTTTTGATGGTTGTTGAAGCTTTTTAGATCTGGAAGAAATGATTTCAGGTTAATTTATTTTGCTTGTCTCCATGACTGCACCAAAGAAATGTATGATCATGTCATGTTTGTCAACTAAGGGTGTCTTGATGCAATTAGTCACAGCGTTATCAAGCAATCAGCACAGTATTACAACATCAAAACAATTTTCTGCAAAGGAATTTCATCAATACTTTTATTTATAGTTTCTATAAATGTCCAACAAAGCCTATAGGAGAAAAATCACCTTTCAAGCCAAGCGTTTGAAACTAGAAATAAACTTGCAAGGCCCTCCTCCGTCAATGTGTATAGGTAATGAGCATATAGGTAATTTGCCTAATTGACGGGTTTCATCACTTCAACTCCTCACTTCTCCTGTCTCATTGCACTTCATTCTCAAATGTTGCTAGATTTTCTGCGGGGGCACTTTTCTGAAGTCAGGCGAAGAAATTCATGCATAAACACAAAAACAGAAATGTCTGAAAGGTACTCTGCATCTAATTTAAGACAAGTCTGTTTCCTGAACAAATTAGGAAAAGAAAGTTGACAAACTGTCTACTGCTGGACTGTGATCCACAGATAGGTCACTGAAGTTCAAGGAAAGGCTTGATTTCTGGATATAAATGTGAATGAGGATTAGGATTGTTAATTTTTGTCTATATATAAATGCATTTAAAGAGCATTTGACTTTGCATGTTTTACAGATGCCTATGCAGCCAGCAACAAATTAAATTAACTACATAACACAATACTTAGCATCAGCTTTCTCACATTATTTAATATAAATATTACTTCCTGAAAGGTAAACTGAGACTTTTTCATTACTTAATTTCCATAGTAACTGCCGTCATAGCAACTGAATAGGCTTTTGTATGGATTCAGGGAGAAGAAACCATAGGAAACCTTGCTTTCATTGGCCTGCAGGAAGACGTTGTCCTAGCTCAGAGTCAAGCAGCTAAAATAATTGCATTTTTAAATTTTCATAAAATTAAGGATTTCACTTTAAAATCGCACATCTCAATAACTTGGGAGTATCAGATTTAATTTAATCACTAATTCCATTTGAAATGTCTACCACTTTGATAGATTGATATATTCCTAACAGTTATTTCTTATTCATTGTGATAATTATGGCTTTCGACAAAGGAGAACATAAAATTTAGCTGGATTGACCAATTTTTAGTACATAAATATGGCATAAAGTTTATATTCTGACTTGAAATTAGTGCAACCATAAAGGTAACCCTCAAAAGGTTGATGGTAAAATATGATGGCTGTTCAAAGTAATGTATTCAAGAAGCATTAAAGGAAAATTAAGGCAAAAGGAAAAAGCATTGTGGAGAAAGATGAATGAACAGTAGCAATAACTTTTTTATTATTCTGACCAATTTTTGCACTTACATGAGCTGCAAGCACCGGTTATGACATAATTAATTGAAACAGCCTTAGTTTTACTTTCAGATTTTACTACTGAAACATAGTAATGTAAGAGATTCAATATGAAAACTAAACATTTGGCCACTTACTGCTCTGGATCCTTCAGGTGTGTGATAAAATAATGACAGCGCCAGCTGCAATTACTGACAAAACCAAAACAGCTCCCCCTCTATTTAAAAAGGTTCATAAGGTAATTTTAAAACTATTTGAAATCTGTCTTTCTCCTATAAGATGGGTTATTCACAAGCAGAAATGTTTAGGACGTAATTTTCTCAAGAGACCATGTAAGATATAGTTCACCTATAGGTCAGTCCATATATTGCAGCAAAAATATTGTCCATAACCTCAGAGTCTGCAGGTCTCAGTTAGAGCTTTAAATGATAAGGTTGAGGGCAGGACAGTTAGAGAAAAACTGAACAAGTGTGGCTGAAAATTTCCAAAGGGAAAATGTCTGCCTTCAAGGATAAACAAAAGACAGTTTTAAAGAGCTGCTACACATGTAAAAACTTAAAAGGAAAACCATTGTTTGAACATTGTTTGACAGAAAGCAAGATGTAAATACTGTAAAATAAATATTACAACAGAAAGAATGACAGTGAAGAATGTTTAGAAACTAGGAAATTGAGAATCACTGAACAGCTATTTATCCTGGAATAAAATTGAAGGCCCCAAGTCTCAATAACACCAACTAAACTGTAAATACATTATGACAGTGGCCTAAAGCACAGCAGTAAACAACTAAATCTGCTGAATAAAAGTAACCCGCACAAAATTATTTGCTAGTGTTTCTAATTCTGAAACTGCTGATTTGATCTGCTCTTACCTTAGCCTGACTTAGAAAACATCTGTGTGTCCAGATGTGGTTTGCTCACATTTAAATGGGTGATTATGCATTTAATGTAAACCTATTAAATGACCAGTAGCAGATTACTGGGAATTCTCCAAGACCAGAGCTGTTTACATTGTGCAGTCTGCTGAAAAATAGAAGTAATATCAGTAGAGGAGAAGAACGTTTCTGCAAACTTGGGGAATCCTACATACCCACAAACCACTCTGACGTATAGTGATGTTTTTGCTGCAGCAGACATCCTTCATCAGCAGTCTTAGCCAAAGGTAAGGCCATGACTGAAAAACAATTAGGCTATTGTGATGTCGCCAGACTCTGTGCTTACATCAGCAGATAAAGTATCAGTGACAAACATGGTTTCCAGACCAATCGCTCAAAGCCAAGAGATAACAGATTGTGCAGAGATAAAGACGAAGAAGACAGGAAGACAAATTAGTCAGTGAGTTGGATTTTTAAAACATTAACTAAGAAGACAATTGATTTAAAGCTTCACTGGGAATGAGAATAAAACTAGCGTAATACAAAATGCCTATTTTCATTTTACAATATGATTTTACATGATTACAATAGGAGAGTATTTTGTAATTTCCACATTAAGCAAACCTTCATTTGAACTTGCACCAGCCACTCAATTTGACAGCAACTATGTGTAAAGTATCAAGTTTATGTGGAAGTTAAGGAAATGAAATTGTTAAAAAAAATGTAGATGTTGAATTTCATTGGATTAATTTAAAAGGAAATGTGAGACAACTCAGACGTTGTAGGTAGCAATCGTGAGTCATTTTGTAGGAACAAAAACCTCTTTTCTGTCATAAAACAACTTAAAGTCCCATGCCTGTTTTGTCAGCAGCATGTAAAGATACAGTTTCATTTTTCATCATTAATGTCTTCACTTGGCTATTTTTTCATCTTAAATTTGATGACAGTATTATTTTCCAAATATGAGCAGTTTCTTTAACCCGTTATAGAAGCTGTCTGTGCAGCTCTAAATGTTTAAAATAGCTTAGACATAGACAGACCACAAAGACATTTGAATGTTCACAAAAAACTAAGCTAAAGCATAACTGTGAATGATGCACTAGAATTTGTAGGATGCAGAATAAAGCAAAGCGGCAATAGTTGTGATGCTATCCACATATGTTGTGTTGACCTGGTATATAATTATAAAAGTTGATGATCATTTCTGTCATGATTCTGACATTTTCTGATACAGCAGCTCCAAATGATAACATGAGTTGGTTAAGATAATTAAATTTTATTGAATTATCCTTTAAAATAAAATAAATTTGGGAAAGTTCCTTTGCCCAGCTGAGCTAATACCATCTTTTTAACACCTGGGAGTACAGACTGGAACATCATTAGGAGCAAACCAGAATTAGGTATTCAAACAGCTTCTGTCATCAATAACTATCTTGTCAAGTCAGGAAATTACATTGAGAGCATTCATTATATTATCACTACATCAGCAAAGGTCCTATACAGGATGTGTGAGAATCATACGTCTGAAAGAGACAGAAATGACAGATTTTCACTCCGCAGAAGCTGAAGAGCTGGCAGTGCGGCGTCTCACAAATGTTCATTTCTTATCTCTATATATAAAAAGGATCTGCTGTCATCCATGCTTCAAGTCTTCAGTAATAATAGCTTCCAAAAACTGTCACCACACAGAACAAGCTGTCCTATGGGATAAAAACACATGGTTTTAAAAAAACAGAAGCATTCTCAAAGAAACCTATATCCTATTGATTAAATCTCACAGAGTGCTTACATTCATGAAAACATCTTCTGCATAGTTGTCCGTGTCTGCATCCCACAAACACCTGGCAGACATCCTGAAAAAACAAAATGTGTCAGGAATATACATTCAAAGCTGCAGTAACTGTTATGTTTTTACATAATTATTCAAACTGACATTCTGTCCTGACAGTATAATATGAGACAGATCATCTTTGAAAAGCTTGAGCTCCTTGTTACAAATTCTGATGAGATGCTAAAGTAAGATCCTGACTGACATTTAAAGAGTTCCCTGCCCTTCTTATGGACCGTTTGCTTACAAAGATACCCTGGAACCTTTACATGTCAGCCGCAACATTTTATCAGTTCTATTGAGATCTTTTGTAAAAGGCATCATTGAGAAGTGGAAAAAAAGTGATTTGTGATTTGAAACTTTTTTAAACAAATAACATTCTGAAAAGTGTAGGTCAAAACATTTTATTTTGTTGTCAGCTGCAGGGAACCTTCCTTCACATGTTCAGTCTGTCACCTACATGACTAATACCAAACTGTGAATTCGACTTTCTGATTACGTTCTTTTAAAATATACTTCTTCTTGTCTCCCTGTCACAGATTTGTGAAGTCTACAACTATTAGTTCTCCTGTTCACAGATTCTTCAGCCTGAGCTGTGGATCTCTGCTGCTCTTCCTGCATTAATAATCTTGCTTGGCAGGAACATTACATGATTAGCCATGCATTTGTTGGCTTGTCAAATCTTGGGATATTTTTCAGATGCTTCTTTGCATAAAAAAAGAAAATCGCATAACCATTTTGGTCACCTCAGAGTTATGTGATGTGTAAGTAAATCAATTAGATTCCCTACTTGTAATATGATAAAAAGTGAAAAACCACCCAGAGAAAGGAGCGGAAATAATATGACAAGCATTTTTTAACATTTTCCGGGATCACAAATAATTTAAAAATACAATTAGAATATATTTTAATCTGAGAACTTTTCAGTGGTAATAAAGTGTTTGTGTCACTTTATTGTGGCACCAAGTTTAAGTTAAATGCTTAAAATCTGAAAAATGTGCAGAATATGTGCAAATGTTTGACATCTGTCAGACACTGCTTGCTAGTGGTCTGTTTTCTTTTGCTCCAGTTAAAGAATCTATGCTAGATACATATATTCCATCATTTTCTTCCTTTAGTGCTCTTTCTAGAAGGCAAAGTGATGGTCTCCCCATCACTTTGCTACATAAGGCAATATTTTCAAGGGTGACAATTATTGTCCATGTATTTCTGAAAATAATTTCCTCTTAAATGAAACAGTGGAGATATAGAAAATATACAATAAATGTCTTTTACCATAAACTTTAACCATTCTCGCTCCATTGCTGTTACGATACAGAGTCAAAGTTGATGACAGGCACAGTCAAACAAACACATAGTTTGTTTAGCGTTGTGCTTTATTCCATTCCTTCCTAATGTTTTCCATTTAAGAATTAAGGGCTTTATAAATTGACTGCAAGTTTTTTAACAAACAACTCAGTCCGTTTTTGTTTATGAGTAATGGATATGACTTACTTCACTCCTTGTCCTCGTTGTTCTCCAATGAGCACCTGCACAACAATCTTGTATCTGTCAAATTCTGCAGCTGTGCACGAAACAAAACAAGGTTAATTTTAGTGGTTTATAAAGTACAAGCATTTAAATTAAAGTATATCAGAGCTTGCATACATTTATAAGATGCACAAACATAATATTACAATGTTAAGTGATTATTTTTCTTTTTCATGACAGATGTTTTGCTGCTGATGTGAGTTCTAGGCTACAAAAAAATAAGCTAATATTCATTCTGATTTATTTTTTCTCTCAGCTTAATAAATTGAAATCATGAGCGGAATATTTGGTTTACATTTTGTTTTGCCTGTTGTGTGTTGACACTGCGGAAATGTCACATCTTGCTGAAGTTCAAAAGAGTTTTAAGTAAATGTCAACTCATGTTGTGGTTTGAGTGATATGACAAACACTACTGAACATTGCATTTTTCACAGTGTGCTCAGGGTAAAGCCCAAAGGAGGAGAATGCAGAACTAACTCTTCACTTTGTCCTTTATGCTCTGGGCCAGTGAATGGGTCAGCTCTGCCACAGTCTCTGGATCGTACTGCAGGTCAGAAAGACGCTCCCTCACAATATCACGGATGAATCCCTTTACCACAGCTGGTTTAAACCTAAAAAATTTAACAATTCACAACAAAATAAACCTTAATCTCAGCAGAGGTCAAAAAAGAGCATGTATTTTTACCTATAACGAATCTATTGGCCCTGAATAACATTAATATAACATTATTGTCTATATTGAGCTTGACAAGATTGTGAATTCATCAACTTAGTGGAACTGTCATTCATGGTGGCACAGTGAACACGAAACTATTTCTCATACACAGAACTAATTTGCAAGCAAAGACAAAAAGCTTCTCAAATGTTTTCAGATCAAAAGGTAGCGAGCAGTATTGACTTAAAACTTTCTTCAAAATGACCCAATTGTTTAATTCTCTGATAATGATCTTTAATGCTCTGATAAACTGCTTGTTTAAGAATGTGTAGTCAATGTAGTCAAATAACTGTCTCTATATATTCCAGTACAGATGCACATACAGAGGAAAATAATGAAACTAAATGCAACTTTATTTATTTACGAAAATGTTAGCACTATCTCTTTACCGTAGGTAATTTGCGACGCAATATCTTAAATTAGCACAAGGCTATAGTAAGGTAAGCTTTGTACAACAAAGGTTTATCAATGGTTCGAATTTGAAAAGCTGTCGTTAGCCAAAATCTCGCTAGCAACGCTTGATATTTTAAAAAAAAGACAAACATGAAACTACTTCAGCAAACTCACTTCAGCCGATGGTTAGGTCGGATGTGGTATGTATCTGACTCTTCCACCATGTTTGACTGAGAATTGGAGTCACAGATATAAAAAAACAGATCAATTTGTTCACAAGCTAACTTACGAGATTGTATCCGTTGCTATAGTGATGACTGACGCCTATTTCCGGTTTCAAAATAAGAGCACGTACCAGCGTCATAGAAAAAGCAAATGAAAAAGAAAATACGGCTGGCAGTCTTTACGATGCTTTTTTATTGAATCCGCTAAAGTTTTTGGCCTCCGCTTTTGCATGGGATCAGTAAACACTTCTCCGGTTTTGGTTAAAATCGCATAACTGTAAATAAAAAAGCATCAGTTGTTACTTTCAAAACTAATGATGCTGTTTGATTATTTTTTTTTTACCTTTTTCACTTTACAAACACATACTTTTACCACTCTTTTTAAGGTTGTATAAGACATGCCAACACAAAGTAGCACGACTGTGGAGTGGAAGTTAAAGGTTACAAGGTTTTCCAAAACATTCAGAAATAAAAATTTGGAGAGTGAGGCATGCTTATTCATTCAACCTGAGGGAAATTTTTAAACACTTTTTTTTAGAAATTACAGCTGCTGTGAGTATTTCGTGGTAACTAGATTTCCAGAGGTATGTTAGAATTCTAGTACATGTAATTATCACTTTGACCAGCAGGTGGAAGCGTTTCCCTCAGTTTTATCACCTTTCAGTTTCGTTTCTGCATCTACATTTCATAAATGTTCTTATTTTGAATGAATAAAAACTGAAACTTAACGCAGTGTTTGCCTACTTTTAAGTTTCGTTTTCCTAAGTGCCGCAGCCCTTAGGGCTGGGCAGTAATGAGTCACATTCACAAGCTGTCAGCTGTGCAGATCAGCTGTTCTCTACTTCAACCAACATCTACTTTTAAAAGATAAAGATGGAACAACAGGAATGGATCCGCATCTTTCAGACTGAAATTGAAAAACTTAACCGAAAAGAACACACTTGGCATTTGGAGTTTGATGAAAATATTGATCCCAATAATCCAAAAATGGGCTGGAAGACGTACTTCAGGAAAACAAGTGCAAGGTCAGAACTAAACTGCTGATTAATTTCTTCTGCTAAATTTTGTATTTCCAGAACTTTGTAGTATTTATCTATCTAAGTGTTCATACATTACATGCATGTTGAAAGTATTTTGCACTAGATCCATATACAAGTGGTAAGACAATTCTTACCTCATTTTTGTAAGATGAGTTACTGTCTTTAGAAAGTAAAACATCTTATTGGTTAGCATAGGTAATTTACTCTGCTATAAAATCTCACTGTCTAAAAATCATTCTAGCATTTTCACTCAGAAACTGAACCTGTCTGTTCAGTGAAATCAGATAGTGGTCACTGAGGAAGATAAAAATAGAGTTACCGTAAAAATCCACAATCACATGCCTTGTAACATAACACAGCAACTATTAGAAGTGACAGAGCTTTTATATATATATATATATATATATATATATATATATATATATATATATATGACTGGAGGAACAGCATGGATGCTCATCTGGCTCCAGAAGTATAGATTTCTTATTGAAATGTTTTTTTCTTCTTAAAGATTCAGCTGTAACTCATGCAGGAGAAGTTGGCCTTCAAACCGGGTCATGGTGGTTTTCCACATGCACCTCATGAATGGGCAGGGCACCGTCAAGGTGAGGCCTTTGCGCCAAAACTGCAAGAGATGTCCCAATGCGCAGATGGTGAAACCAAGCGTGGAGTCCGACAACATTCAAGTCCTACTGGAGAACCTGATGGTGAAAATAAGAATTAAGTGCTACCAAGAAGATCTTGGAGAACAGAACAAGATGCATAGAAGCCTTGATGTGAAGAGTCCCCATGAGCCTAATCATTGTGAGGGATGCAAGCTGGGGATTTGTACAAAACAATGACCTAAACACATTATTTTTCTCTCTGTCTCTCTTTTGTTTTCCCTCAGCTTTAAATTGGAAGTGTCTGTTTTATCCTTGATTTAAAATGTTTGCAATAAAAACAAATTCATATGAAATGTGTTTCTGAATATATTAATATATTTAAATATTACTATATATAATATATTAAAACATTTTGTGTAAAGGCATGTGCCAGTGACTTGTCACTGTGGTAAACTGAAGAATAAATAACCATAACATAGATTATTCTCATAGACATAAGAATAAATAATTTGGCCAAGATGAACATTAAAACGGATTTTTAAACATTTGATTTCTATATATTGGTGTAAAAAATGAACAATTTCAAAAAATATGTAATTCATTGTGTACACAAATAGGTATTTTTTCTGGATTAATGTTAATGTGGTGAAACATGAAAATAAAAAGATGCTGATTTCATAAATGAAATGGTCACTTTTGCTTTTGTCAACAAAATGTGTTCAGGATTTTACGTAATTATTAGCTTTTAGTGCATGCCTATTGTTATCTTAATTATATATAAATTGTGTATTTAAGAAAAACATATAGTTTATCCATAAACATTTTAAGAGAAAACTTTTTGAGGCAAAGCTATCAGGGCCCCAAATACTGTTAGAAGATGTAATTATCTTTTGGCATTTGAAGATCTATTGTTCTTTCTAGCCTCACCTGCATTATGCAATCTCTGCATCATGCACCTCAGGTGCAGCCCATCAGTATCGGACCGCACCTCGTCGTAACCACTCTGCGCCTTCTCCGCCCTCGTTCTCACGGCTCCACCAGCGTCCACCTACGAACCCCGGGGGAAAGACATCTCTAATCCTCATCCTAAAATCCCTATCCATACTTAGATGCGATTGATTAATTTTGTTCTTTAATAATTATTCTAAATGTGATGCCTTAGAATGGTGCTTTCCATTGTAAGGGTCAGGACCTCTCTGTGTTACGAGATCTCAAGTACTGGGATGTAAAAGCAAAGAGGCAGAGCTTGCAGCTGCTGTTCAGCTTACTGAGGACCTTGCACTTGAAAGATCAATATTTTTTTAATTTGTCAGCCGTTGTCTAATGCACTTTTTTCTGATATATCAGTTTTTCTAATGCAAAAACCTTCAACAAAGAGATATTGCAGAGATAAACAAGCTAAAATAGCAAGTGGTATCAAGATACCTTAGGTTTACAATTGCAACTTGCAAACTATGTGGAAAAAGAAGAAGATGCTGCTTTGGCACTATTAATGTCATCTATATCACCAGAAAACAAGTAGACTCAATTTCTTATTTTTGCTTCAAATTCTAATGGCCAGCATCAACATATATGAATGCAACAAATAAATATGAATGCAAACTGAAACATTTCAGCTCAGCATGAATAGATGATTAACATGTGACATAATATGCAAGATGTTTGTTAAATGAATAAAATGGTGCAGAAAGGTTGCATGTTTGGCCAGAAACCAGACACTTGGCACATTCTGTCTGCTGTTTATTTGCCTATAACCAGCAGCGCTGGTGTCTGACAGCGCTGTGGTCAGTCTTAATGTCATGCAAGTTGAAAACCAAGGGGCATCATGCCAACTGTGGTTTTTGTTTGTGTCGTATGAAAAAACTTTGAGAAAATGAGCTGCTCGTCCTTGAGTTTGGTCTCACCAACATTATTTGTATAGATGACCATCCCCTATCCTGGTTTTACATGAAGTTTCAATTTGTTTTCCTATTCCATGATAGGGAACAGGAGAAGAAGCTTCATTCACCTGACAGCTACTAAAATTCAACTTTTGCTCTCAGCGTCATGGCATCAAAGGAAACTGCACTTAAGGTAAAGCATCTTCTCCTGCACAATCTGGATATCACAATCTGTCAGAAAATAACTTTTTAACATTGATTAAAATTTACAATCTGACAGTAAATCAATCACTCAAACTTTATTTGTATAGCACCTTTCAGCAACAAGGCTTTTCAAAGTGCTTTAAATCATACAAACACAAAATTACAAAGTCATAGAACACATAGTGAACAACATTGCATTTTGCACGTCAGATTATTGATTGATGTTTCATGGTTAGGTTTCAATAGCAACTCTAAACTGCTCAGTTCCTAGATATAAAGGAACTCAGTGTTTTGCAATTTTCTGGAAGGTTGTTTCAGGTTTGTGGTGCATAGAAGCTGAATGCTGCTTCAAATCTTTATTCAATTCTTTTCTCTTTGTTTAGTGGGTTTTCCCATCAGCCACTCTGGTTTTTCTCATTCTTATTGTGCCAGGTGAGTCTTTTAATAACAAGTTTTTTTTCTTTGTTTTGTTTTGTTTTTTGTGAAAGCCAGTTAGTATCTGAGACAATCCAAAATTAGCACTGGTAATTTCAGATGTATTCACATTTTGGAAAATTGAAGATATGCATGTTTGAATGTTCTGTTTTTGTACAGTTGTAATGACTATAACACAGATGTGGCCTCACTTGCCTATGAATTGTCCTCATCAGCTTTGTGCAGCTCATTTAAAGTGAACTGCTCCAAACCAGACCAACCGAGCCTGCTGGCTGCGCTGAGCCCTGTCTTTGACCTGAGGGCTATCCGGCCCGTAATGAACCAAACCACACACACAACCATCACCATGTACTTCACTCTGTACGGGATATTAGGAGTGGTATGTTCAGTGTCACATTATTATTACATATTATTTCTAATATAAACTGAAGAATTTATTTTATTTTTGTTTAAATGTCAGGCTGCAAGTTATAACCAAAGTAATTTTATAATGATTGCATCATGCAATATCACATATCAATGTATAGTTTAATTTTAGTGTGGTTTAATTTTGGTGTCTATTTTCAAAGATGCACAATAAGAAAAAAGTCCTATTTCAGCAATTTAATGTTTTGTCTTTCAGGATGAAAAGTCCCAAGTCCTCATCACCTACCTCTGGATGCACTTCGTAAGCAGAACAATATCAATATCATAACCAACCAGCTTGATTTTTATAGTAGTAGATTTGATTTCTTTACTAATTTAATTCGTGTCAGAGAATGCTTGAGCCACTCTGCATACTGCTATCATCACTCTTTTCTTCTTGCAGTGGTGGACAAATGAGTTTACCAGGTGGGACCCAGTTCAGTGTGGCATGAACAACATTTCAGTTCCCAAAGAGAAGATCTGGCTTCCAGATATTGTCATCAATGAGTTGTGAGTTGATTCCTAATAAGCGATACACTTGTAAGACACCTCTTTGAAAATGTGGATGACTTTCTAAATTTATTTGTATGACTGCATGTGTTTACTCACTCTGTACTATTGGGAAAGCACAATAATATACTGAAATATTTATCTTTTTAATGAAATATGAGCTCTTTTGAGCAATATTTACACACAAAAAAGCTTAAATCAGTCAGAATTATTGCTTTTTATAAAGATTAAAATTATAATTCATATTTGTATGCTTTGCTCTTTTAGCATGGAGGAAAACAAAGCACCATCTGTTCCATACATATACCTGTACAGCGATGGTAGGGTACACAACGCTCTTCCACTCAGAGTTGTGAGCTCCTGTAATCTCGACATCTATGCCTTTCCTTTCGACGTACAGAACTGCTCCTTAACTTTCAACTCCTACATCTACTACTGTGAGTCACTACAACAAAATGTTGCATCTTCTATAAAAAAATAAAATAGTACAGACAATTTTTTTATTGTGATGCAGTTTTTGTCATTTACAAAATTTCAAAGTGTTTCATTATGGATGTTAGCAATAAGTTCACAACAGGCTATCACTACAAAGAAGACTAACAATTATAGACCACCAAAATTAGCATAATTATGAAGTGGCATGAAAGGTTTTTATTTTCCTAGCTAAAAAAAATCTGAAAATTATTCTTTTCTTTTATTACAGTACCAACAAAAAAGTAAAATGGGAACATAATATTTTACTTCTGGTGTCTATTCCTTTGATTTTATAATATTAGAAAAAAAAGTTAAATGTTATCAGTTGTTACAGATTTTAATTCCTTCAGGTCTGATGTTGTCTTAAAGACCAGATGCCTCATTTGTAGAGGCAAACCTCTCCATATTATCTGACTTGAGCAACAATAGCAAAAGCTCTTTCACCTTTGGATTTATAACAAACCTTGGGTATTATAAAGCATCTGATGTGCTGCCCTGACAGCAGGAGTTGAAACATATGAGTGCTAAAGTTCAGCTAAGTGATAAGAGTGAGTCCAGTTGTTGGGAGACAAACAAGTTATGGAGTCTTGAATTTAACCATAAAATAAAATTAAAGCCAATGAAGTGATGCTGGAACTGCATTGCAGGTGAGCAACAGGATCTTGCTCCTCTGTTAAAAACTGAATGGGAGCATTTTGAGCCAGCTGTAAGCAGATAAGTGAGAATATTTTTCTCATCTGGCCTGGGAATGCCTGGGGAAGTCTGGGCCTCACTGCTTGGGCTGCTTCACCCACAACCTGACCCCGAATAAGCAGAAGATGGATGGAAGGATTAATCTTTGCTAGACTCCTCAACTTTTTAAAGAAACCACACTTCACTGTCATAAAATGGTAAAGGATCCAAGTACAGTGAAGGGGTAAACAAGTGAAAGTCAATAGTTTACTTAAAAAATAAGGCAAACCAAAAACTTTCAAAAACTAAATAAGAAGGATGAGTCCAAAATAATACAGCACAAAGGAAACAGGCATGTGGTTTGAAAGATAATAACGGGGATCTGAGCAGGAGCTGTGTGAGTAGGAGATTATGCAGGAGAGTTGATTGCTGAACAAGCAGCAGATTGATTAGAAATTGTGTGCAACTGTAAGGGAAGGTAAGTAACTGAAACATTTTAAATACACAGACAGTTTCCAGAGTCCACACAGTATTGTGACAGTCACACCTGAAGTCAATTGGCTGCTTCATGTGTCTCAAGTCACCTAATTAGTGTGTGACGTATGAATAAATACAGCTTTGAGGGCCATAGATGTTGGACAATTGTTATATCCATCATCTAAATAAATTAAGAGATTGGAGTAAATGCAAACCAAACATGACAAGTTTATCAGGGTTGTCATGTCTCAAGAAGAAAATTATTGTTGAAAGAAAGTCATGAGAAGTCATTTTTGGAGCAATGTATAAAACACAGAAGTCTGTGGAAGAAAGTTCACTGGCCAGATAAATTCGCCACCACATTCGTCAGAATTGTGTTCATACAAAAATCTTAAAAGCATTTTTTTTCACTTCATAAAAATGCACTATTCACTGTTGTTCTGTCAAATAAAACCAAATTAAATTGTGATAACAAATTGAATCAAAATTTCATCTAGTAATTATTTCCAATAATGATGTCCTTTTTCATTCTGTCCGAATCGTTTCATATTATTTAAATAAAATTGCTTATTTTTATGGGTTTTCACTTATCTAGGTTGTTTGTGTTGTTTGTTCCCAGCAATTGAGCTTAACATTATTCTTGGACGAGAAGCAGAATTAATGACCTCATTCTCTAAGGACGTGATGACCACCATGGGTGAATGGGCACTGGTGGACATCACTGCACAGAAAATAGAGAAAAATGACACGCTGGGTCTTTACCAAGACATGCTTGCGTTTTACGTAAGTTTTTAGCATGTAAAAAAAAAGAGAGAGAACTTTTTTTAAACTCTTCAAGTTGTGCAAAACTATCCACTCTGGTTGAATCCTGATTATGATCTCTCTTCAGATCCGAGTGCAGCGCCGCTCCATCATGTACGTAGTGACCCTGCTGCTGCCCAGCTGCTTCCTCATTACGTTGGACCTCTTCAGCTTCCTGCTGCCTCCTGAGAGCACAGACAGGTCCTCCTTCAAGATGACCATCATCTTCGGCTACACGGTATTCCTGCTCATCATGAACGACCTGCTGCCCATCACCGGAAACACCATACCTCTGATAAGTGAGTCTGAGCTTCAGATAGTTACTGTACAGTGCATTGGAGACGTCCTCTAGAGTCCTTGAACCTTTGTATGCATTTCTATTTCAACAAATCAAATGTAATTTAAATAACTTTATCTATTTAAGCACAAGTAAAACAAGTATGATCAGGTAATTCTGGTTAAATTACTTTTGATTCAGCCATATTGAATCAGGAAAAGTTATACAATTTGTAGGACATTTTCAACACTTTTTCTGTAACATATAAAGAAGCCCTGTTATAAATCTTAGCTAAAATGTTGACATCACAGTTTTCTTTTCCTAGATGTGTTCTTCTCTCTTTGCCTGGTCTTGATGGTGGCCAGTCTGCTGGAGACCATCTTCCTCACCAACATATTGATCAACTCATTTGACTTCTCTCCCGTCCCTCGATGGATTCAGATTCTTGTTCTGAACTTCCTTGGCTGTCTCGTTTGCATGCCGAGAAGGAGAGAGAAACCAAAGGGTTCAGGTACAGAAGCTGCAGTGGCTGAGGCAAGGCAACACCATTTGTACGCAGGATAATCCAAACTTCCAAGTTGAGCAACAAAATACATGAAAAACACATCGCATAAAAGCAAAAACCAGAAGACATAATCACAAAAGAAAGAAACATTGACTTGGTAACCTAAACAAAAAAACACAAAGACCATTTAGAAAAAAAAATAAAAATTTTGGCCTTTATGGATATACTGCAGTACGGTAAGGTTAAATCAGCCAACAGCTTCTAGAGTATAAAAATAAATCTAGATCATAAATCTCTCCTGGTCTAGAAACACAGAATGAAGATGTTTCTGGTGACCTGAGGGTTCAACATGGTTCACACGTGACCAGCAACTCTGAGTTTGATTTTGGTCTAAAACCTTTTAGCACTTCAACAAGATTTAAGTTCTATCCTTGAACAAACAGAGAAGCAGTGTAATGATCTAAAGCTGGTGTGATGGTCTATTTTTCTATATAGTGTTAGTCAAAACTCTGGCAGCTGTTTTTTAGATGCACCTACGTTGTTGGTTGGTCTGTGTTCTTTAGCCCAATGAAATCTATATAGGGCTAGACTTTAACCTTGCATTTTCAGGACAAGATCTATTCTAGTTAGTGACTTAAAAGATGATAATCTTTGTTGTAGTAACTTAAATATCAATAAGAAGGAAAATAAATTAATCAAATGAAGAAAAATAATCTTGACTAATTTCATGAAGTTCAGTCTTGTTGCTTCTTACACACAGATCCAGGAAAAACAACCGGATTTGATGTAAATCCTCTTGAAACGGGAGGAACAGCTGAGGAAGACAAGGCCTTGACGGAGCTGAAGAGCCTGAGCCGCGTCCTGCAGGCCATCCGCTGTGAGGTGGAGCAGCAGCAGGAAGGTCAGCAGAGCTCAGAGGAATGGATCCAGGTGGGTTTCATCATTGATCGCCTGCTGTTTGGCCTCTACATCGTCTTCATATCAGTCAGCTTCATCACCATCATCATTCTCTGGGTTATCTCCTGCAGTCAGTAGAATAATGCATGTTAGAGGGACCTACTTTTATTCAGAAGATTTTTGCACAATTTTGTCCAGAATGTTGTAAATTTTTATTAGAAAATTATTTATTATTAAAGTTATTTTAGCAATGATGTTAGAGCAATATATTAAAAAGCTAATCAATTGTTTTGAATAATTATTGTACTATTGTAATAATTGATTTATTGGATCTATATTTTGCTTAATATATTAAATCACCACCTTTAAATGCTATTTAATGCTATTCCTTCATAGAATACATTACATTGAAAGATTGAAAATGATTTGTATTGATATTGATTTTGAATCCTGTTTATGTTTCTCTGTTGTTTTATACTACCTGTTTTACATTATGACATGTTTGTCATAAGTGAAGATGACTATTTGCAGTGTAATATGAAACCGAGATAAATATGATACGATACGATATGATGTGATATGTTAAATTCCTGAATACTTTGAGTGCTTTGATCTTTTACATGTTGACTGCTTAATGGTGTAAAATTTAATGAAAACCTGGACATTTTAACCTTGTTTGTATCTTCATATATGTATTGTTTACATTGTATTCATTAGGAATGGAGAAAATCTTTAATTTGAAGTTAAATGTCTAAAACTGATCACACCAGCTTTTGATTCTGACTTGTAAAAATAGTCGAAAACAATGATTTTTTTTTCTCCTTCAAAACTATGTACTTCCATTTTTTTAGTCCTCTCACCAATATAAAGTATATTGAGGCTGCAACATTACAGAAGATAAACACTAAGATGCGGCACTGATCTCCAGCTGTTTGAGTTATAGACAGTGATTTTTTTGGCACCATGTCAGAGAGAAAAGTCAGATCCAAAATACTTTCAATTAAACCTATTTCTGACAAACACAAGAGCAGTATGAGTGGGGTTGAACTAATCTGAAAGTTGACATAAAGTGATCACCTATTGATGAAATCTTTTGTCTACTTTGACCTTTTTGGTTTAGACCTACATGTATAAAGTGAGACAGTTTTGAAAATATCATTTGAAACTTATTTTTGCATTTACTGAGAATTTTACTGAGGTTGTCTGATATTGTAAATTGTTAGTTATTTCTTACAAAAGTAAATCATTTGAGCTGCTTTATTGGTTGTAAGTTTTGAGAAAAAAGAGAAAACACCTGTTCCTCACATGGTGTTTACCTTGTATTTTCCTATAACCATGAGGTATGACTGTGACAGCGATGTGGTCGGTCACCACAGTCACACACTGAGGTGCAACCTGTCTGCTGTGGTTTGTGTTTGTTTCATCTGAAACCAGCTACAAAGAGAGCAGCAGCCCTGTTTTGTGTTCTGCTCTCCCACGTTATTTGCAGGGGGACGTGTCCTCAACACGCTCAAGTCATAGTCATGTTGTGTATTTATGAGCAATCAGAGCCTAAATGTAGCAAGGTGAGTTGCAAAAATACTTCACCGTTCAATAATACTTGATCAGGCTTCAAATTAAGGGTTTAAGGTTTTTTTTCTCTTAGGCCTGGAAATATTTAACAGAAAACTGCTAAAATTGAACTTTTTCATTTCCAATATAATGAAATCCAAGGAATATGCACCAAAGGTAAAGTATCATCTCCCACTAAACAATTTACATGTCAGACATAGTCTGTTTTGTGACAAATCTGTTCATAAGTCTTAAAATCTACTTATTTACTTACTATCAAATAACTAAAAAAAATCGATTGCTCAGTGGATTTTTATTTTGTTTTAGTGGCTTCTTCCATCAGCCACTGTGGCAATTCTCATCATCATTCTGCCAGGTGAGCTTTTTATTAACACTATGTTTATTTGTAAAGTTAAGTGACACATAGCAAAATGGAAGTGTAGGTAATTATTGAACTGTATGCTTTCCCATTAAGTTGCATAAAATGTTGCACACATTTAACATTAATTCTATGAAATTGGGAAGAGCTTTGAAGAAGTCTCAGTATTATGTGAAAACCCTGCTCGTCAGCTTTCTGCGGCGCCGTTGAGGTGAACTGTTCCCAGCCGGACCAGCCCGGCCTCCTGGCGGCTCTGTCTCCTGCCTTTGACCTGAGCGCCATACGACCCGTGGAGAACCAGCTGACCTACACCAACATCAGCGTCTACTTCACTCTCTATGGAATATTAGGAGTGGTACGTTGAGCTTCAAGCCATTTACAAATAAAATATGATTTCTCTGATAAAAGAAATAGTGTACAATTTAATTTTTTTATGTTGTCTTTATACTCCAGGATGAAAAGTCCCAACTCCTCATCACTTACATTTGGACCTACTATGTAAGCTGAGAAAACATTCTTTACTATTTATAAGTCAACTTTGTTGCCGTTTCTCATTTTTGTTCGACTGACTATTTTCTATCCATGAAGTCTGAAAACTAACTGAGATTTTTTTGTTTCAGTGGTGGATGAATGAGTTCATCAGTTGGGATCCAGTCCAATGCGGCACCAAGAACATTTCTCTTCCAAAGGAAAAGTTTTGGCTTCCAGATATTGTAATCAATGAGTTGTGAGTTGTCAGCAACTAGCACTATACATTTTAAACTATAATGTTGCAAAAGATTTATGGACAAAAAGATACATTTTTGACCTTAAACCACACAAGTTCAAGCTGAAGTTTTGATTAGATTAAATGTTCTTTTTATTTTTCTCAACTACAGTATTGACATCATATCTCTGTACATTTTTATTTTCATCTGGCAGTATTTTCTACCAAATAAGACACTTTTCAATATGTATTTTCTTAAACTTGTCATGTTCTGATGTTTGCCCTCTTAGCATGGAGGAGAACAAAGCACCATCAGTCCCGTATGTTTACCTGTTTCATGATGGTAAAATTAAGGATTCGTTTCCTATCAGAGTTGTGAGCTCCTGCAACCTGAATATCTACACTTTCCCCTTCGACATACAGAACTGCTCTCTGACTTTCAACTCCTATGTGTACTATGGTGAGTCTCTCTTTTCAAGTCTTATTTACTTTCTTTAAATTGACATTGAAACTCCAGTATATTTAGCTCAGATGAAATCATTGATCTATCTGGAAGTTCAGATGCAACACAATCATTCACAAAAAGGTTTAAAATCAAAAAATATATTTTAAAAATATTGTCTGAAAGACAGAAGTCACAGAGGAGTGAAGACTTTACCACTGGAAGGCTGAACTGAAACTCCAATGCCACAGAATATACCGACACCAGCTGCTGCAGTTGAGGGAAGCAGAGAGAGTCTCGTGAATGAAGCACAGAGTACGATCCCCACTGTGAGCATCAGAGAAACCAGCAAACTAAAATACAACGCAGACACAACGGTCCTTGACGTGCTTGGCAATAATAGCAGTAGTTGTGACCTGAAGAGGTCACTTCATTACTGCAAGAAAGTAAGGCAAATAAAAATAAATATATGCCACACTTTCGCAATTCTAAGCATTGCAAAAGAAAAAAAAAAATCAATGTTTAAGGATTGGAAAAGTGAAAGGTTTGAACGTAAATTCTTAAAGGGGTGGAGCATCATGTATTTTTCAGGCACATGGCTCCTTTTTATAGCGCCAGCAAGTAAACCACGATTTCAATGCTTCACAATTTGTCGCGTTGAAATTGACCTTTGTCTTTTAAAGCAGATTCTTTTCTTTCAGCACGCCTACACAACTATGTTCATCCGTTATGCCGTTTACAACCGTTCTTTGCAGCGTTGCACTGACAAGCAGTCCCTTTGAAGAGCTTAGCAGATGAGCAGTTCCACCAGGAGTTTCCCAATTGATATCTTGTCTCCAGCAATTTTATATGCTTTATACTGAAACAAATCTTTGATATGAATATATTTGATCTGTGCAAGAGATCGCCATACTCAGGTTATTCTTAAACCTATTGTTTTTCCTTTTCTTTCTCCAGCTCTAGAGATCAGAGTTTTCCTCGGGCGAGACGCGAAAATAATCACAGAGCTCTCGAAGAATGTGATGACCACCATGGGTGAATGGGAGCTGGTGGACATCACCGCACAGAAACTAGTGAATGATGATGAGTCGGGTCTTTATAAAGACATGCTTGCATTTTATGTAAGTTGATGCAAAAGGGTGCAAAGTATCACATTTAATGACAATCATCCAAATCTAAATCTTTAAGTTATGGAACATCCTGACCATTTGTTCTGACCAGATCCGAGTGCGGCGCCGTGCCACCATGTACGTGGTGAATCTGCTGCTGCCCAGCTGCTTCCTCATCAGTTTGGACCTCTTCAGCTTCCTGCTGCCTCCTGAGAGCACAGACAGGTCCTCCTTCAAGATGACCCTCATCCTGGGCTACACCGTCTTCCTGCTCATCATGAACGACCTGCTGCCAGTGACCGGAAACACCATACCTCTGATAAGTCAGTCGGAGCTTCAGGGAACATTGATAGTTGTGCACATCTGGTCGTTAAAGTGCTAAGACAATCTATCTTTTCAATAATGATTCTAATAAGCCAAAACTGTTCCAACTTTCCTTCCCTCCATCCTCTGCTCTCTTTCCACCAGATGTCTTCTTCTCTCTTTGCCTGGCTCTGATGGTGGCCAGTCTGCTGGAGACCATCCTCATCACCAACCTGCTGAGCAACTCGCCTGACTTCTCTCCCGTCCCTCAATGGATTCGGATTCTGGTTCTGAATTGTCTCGGCTGTCTCGTTTGCATGCCGAGAAAAACTGAGAAGCCAAAAGATTCAGGTATGCAGTCAACATTACATACTAAAAATCAAATTAGAAATGAAATAAATGCAATCAGTATTTGGCAAGTGTCATCTCTGTTTCCTAAAATTAGAAAAGAGGAAGATGTCGGTGGTCGCAGAAAGGAAATCCGATGAAGGTCCTCCAGCTGAGGAAGATGAGGCCTTGATGGAGCTGAAGAGCCTGAGCCGAGTCCTGCAGGCCATCCGCTGTGAGGTGGAGCAGCAGCAGGAAGGCCAGCAGAGCTCAGAGGAATGGATCCAGGTGGGTTTCATCATTGACCGCCTGCTGTTTGGCCTCTACATCGTCTTCATATCAGTCAGCTTCATCACCATCATCATCGTCTGGATTAACTCATACAACTAGTAGATCACTGCAAGGTGGAGACCTGCATTTATTCTGAAAGTGCTTGCAGAATTTTGTAATTTCTTTTAAAACAACATTGATTTATTTTAACAACAATGTTTATGTTATATATACTCGTATGTACGCAATTGTTTAGAAATGACACTGTTCATATTAGTTTGTTGGGCTTTAACTGCATTCATGTAACTCTGTTCTTACAAAAAAATTATTAAACACATTATATAAGTTTTATGTGTTTAATATTTGAAAAATGTTTCAAATCTGTTCATTTCATTGTATTCCCACTGTCTACTATGTATAGAGAGATGTTTTATTAAAAATTAAACATCTAAGTAATGAATCCTGTTAATTGTTGTTAACTGTTGGTAAATAATTAATATATATCAGATCAAGTAAATAAATGTACTAATGAAACCAAATAAAGTTGAAGAAAAGTGGTCTGTTCTGGGAAGCTTTTATTGTCAATCAAATTCTATTTATTTATTTGCTTATTTATCATAATGGTTTTATATTTTATAAAGATACTTGATACAACAATTGTGGGAAAAATGAAGCTTCTCTGCCTGATCCCTGTGGTTCTTCTAACACAGGCATGATTGGCAGCGCTAAGAACCGCCTCTGGCTCAGATTGAATATCTTTGACCGAGTGATGTAATTATGCAGACTGCAGATGGACCACAGCGAGGAGGCAGAGGAGCTTGATTTATATTTATTTATTTATTCATTTTCAGATTATATCTGTCTCATGCTATATACATGTTACTGAATGACTATTAATGCACATTTTCTACTTATTGGCACTGCAATATTCCAGGTTGGCAAACATCTAATGGGCTCAACGTGGAAAATATTTGCTCAGTTTCTCTTGATTGAAGCGTCACTTTTAAACTGAGGATCTTAGTGGAGCTTTACACACCTAATATTATAGATTTATAAAATAAAACCAGTGAATTTTTGGTCAGCATGTGCTTTCAGAGGCACAAATAAATCATCAAATAGTGTGCATAGACATGGGAATATTTAACCTCTGATCATAAAAGTCCTAATGATAGGAGAAACAGCCTCACCATCTTTATGTTCCTTTTTAAAATACATTTTAGAAAAACTTATAATATAGTAATAACAGTCTATTTGATCAATTTTGCCAATACTTACAAGAATTTGATGAATGATTATTTCAAAGAAATATCTTGTGTAACATGCAAAAAAGCTTTGGAGAGAAACCAGACAACATCTGCTTCTCGTCTGGACTGCACCATTTATTTGCCTACAGCCATCAGGTGTGACAGTGACAGCGCCGCGGTCAGTCTTCACCACATGTGAGTCGCACAGCGAGGTTCACCGTGTCAACTGTGGTTTGTGTTTGTTTCATGTGGGACCACCTGCAAAGAAAGCAGCTGCCCTGCTCCGTGTTTCAGCTCTCCCACGTTATTTGCAGGAGGATTTATCACACCTGGGTTGTACTGGCGTTGTGTATAACTTAGCAGTGAGAGTCGGAATCTAGTTCTTTAAGCGTTGGAGAGCCAGGAGGAAGTATACCGTCGCCGATTTTTAGTTTTTAAACTGAGGTTCAAAGATTTCTATTTTATTTAGTAATAAAGGACCAAAGAAGCAAAATTAAAACTTATTCACCCTCAATGTTATGGCATTAAAGGAAACAAAACCAAAGGTAAAGCGTCAACTCTATCAGTATTTGAAACCAGACATTTTATTTTTCTTATTAGAAATAGTAGAAGGACTGATGATATTTACTGCAAATGCATTTTAAATAGCCTGATAAAATTATTCAAACTTTCCTCAATAACAAGTAGTTTTTTTTACTGTCATTAAAACAGTCAAGCCTTTCTCTGTTAAAGCAGCGTTTTTTAAATTTTTCTTCAAACTTTCAATCTGGGATGTTGAGCTTCAAGTCTGCAAATTTCAACTCCAGACTCTGCACCACCTCAAAATATTGATGAATCAATTCAGAACCAAAACGGTCCTCAATTTGCTTTAAATTTTCTTCTGTCCGGGGTAATGAATTGTAACATAAACAATTGAACAAAAATCTAGAGATGAACTGACTTTTTATTTTATTTTCAGCTGCTTCTTCCATCCACAATGCCCACTGTGGTAATTCTCCTCCTCCTTCTGCCAGGTGAACGTTTAAAAATAGTTAATTAAAAGTCATTATTAAATATTATTAGTAGATTGTTTGCACAGTTTAAAGGTTTAAGCCTCATTGTTGCTAATAAATTCTGCTCGTCAGCTTTCTGCGGCGCCGTTGAAGTGAACTGTCCCAGCCGGACCAGCCCGGCCTCCTGGCGGCTCTGTCTCCTGCCTTCGACCTGAGCGCCATACGACCCGTGGAGAACCAGCTGACCTACACCAACATCAGCGTCTACTTCACTCTCTATGGAATATTAGGAGTGGTACGTTGAGCTTCAAGCCATTTACAAATAAAATATGATTTATTTGATAAAATAAAGAGTGTACCGTTTAAAATGTTTATTAATGTACATTTTGTTAAGATTAAAGCTGAGTGCCGCATTTGTATTCCAGGATGAAAAGTCCCAACTCCTCATCACTTACATTTGGCTGAGCTATGTAAGCTGTGAAAACATTTGTTGCGTTTCTCATTTTTGTTCGACTGATTACTTTCTATGCATCAGGTTTAAAAGCTAACTGAGATTTTTGTGTTCCAGTGGTGGAAGAATGAATACATCAGTTGGGATCCTGTCCAATGTGGCACAGACAAGATTTCTCTTCCCAAGGAAAAGTTTTGGCTTCCAGATATTGTAATCAATGAATTGTGAGTTTAGTTTCAGCACTTTAAATTTTGAACAATAATGTTGCAAAATAGGTTCGTTAAAGGCACAGGATGACAAAAAAAATCTTTTTTGTAACTTATTATTTCAACTTTGCGTGTTTTCCTGCTCTGATTTTTGCTCTGCTAGCATGGAGGAGAACAAAGCGCCATCAGTCCCGTATGTTTACCTGTTTAATGATGGTAAAATTAAGGATTCGTTTCCAGTCAGAGTTGTGAGCTCCTGCAACCTGAATATCTACACTTTCCCCTTCGACATACAGAACTGCTCCTGACTTTCAACTCTTACATCTACTACGGTGAGTCTCTCTCTTCAAGTCTTTCTTCAAGTTGAAGTTGAAACTCAAAAAAGGTTTAATGTATCTCGCTGGGATCACCTGTTGTGCTGTAATCAGGATGTAAACTATAATCAAAATCTTCAAAGGGCAAAACATTTTTATGTCAAACTGTGTCCAGGCCTCTGGCTGATGACAATCTCTAGTCATTTAGTCCAATTGAGATGCTGAGGCATAATTACTACTATTTTATGTAAGAAATCACTTGTTCAAAAAGTTATGTTAAAGGCAAGAACACAAGTTTCAGTTCATAACTCATGAATTGTGAGTCTCTACAGAGAAATTGGTATTATATTCAATGCATCATTGACTTGAAAAAACATATTTATACTTGCCTATGACCTACCAAAGTCAATGACTAGTCGATAATTAGAAACAAAAATTATATAAATTAATGCTTTAATCAAAATGTCAGCCCTCATACTTTAAGTCTCAAAAGCTTGGGTAAAACTTTTCAAAGTATGTTTTTCAATCTTGTGTCTAATCAGTAAATGGGACAGTGAATTTTAATAGAACTTACACCTTGTACAATGCAACGTTCCTCTTACAATGCAGTATATGGTACAAAGGGCATTGGAAGCAGGATTTTTCATGTCAAAGTTGCCTGAGAGCTTAACATAATTGTCTCACTGTTGATTTTTCCGTTTGAGATAACTGTCAAGGAAATGTGTTGTGAACTCTTCCCTTCACCATGAATTGTTTTGTTCTTTTTTCTGTTTAAATCTGAGATTATTCAGCAATTTGTCTGTAGTATAAATGATGTACATCTATTGAGCTCACCCATCTTTTCTGCATTAACATTAAATAGTAATTGTGAAGATATAACTCAAAGTGATCATTTATCAAAACAGTCCATGTGACAGTTACTTATCTCATTTCAAAACTAATAGAAAGTTTGACTTGTATTGCCAGTCTGGAGACACCAAATTAATTTTTTTAAATGTTGCATAATTTTCATAGGTTTTCCATAACTGAAAAATGATTAGATATGGAATAACTGTAGGGGAAAAAATTCTGTCAATATCAGGGAAATCAATTTTGGCTTCGTTTTTTCCTGTTATTCTTAAATATTTTTGAACTATGAAATAGATGACCAGGTGTTAGAAGGGTGGAGTTTTAACGTATTTATTAAACGTAATGTGCAATCTTTTGTTCTCCAGCGACTGAGATCAGAGTTTTCCTCGACCGTGACGCAGATCGAATCACAGAGTTCTCCAAAGAGGTGATGACCACCATGGGAGAATGGGAACTGATGGACATCACAGCAAAGAAACTAGTGAATAATGATGAGTCGGGTCTATATACAGACATGCTTGCATTTTATGTAAGTTGATAGTATATTTTCAAATGATATATATATTATCGAATTCTATATCATAGTAACGGTCTTCCGGTTTTAATCCTGTTCTCTGTCCAGATCCGAGTGCGGCGCCGTGCCACCATGTACGTGGTGAATCTGCTGCTGCCCAGCTGCTTCCTCATCACGGTGGACCTCTTCAGCTTCCTGCTGCCTCCTGAGAGCACAGACAGGTCCTCCTTCAAGATGACCCTCATCCTGGGCTACACCGTCTTCCTGCTCATCATGAACGACCTGCTGCCAGTGACCGGAAACACCATACCTCTGATAAGTCAGTCGGAGCTTCAGGGAACATTGATAGTTGTGCACATCTGGTCGTTAAAGTGCTAAGACAATCTATCTTTTCAATAATGATTCTAATAAGCCAAAACTGTTCCAACTTTCCTTCCCTCCATCCTCTGCTCTCTTTCCACCAGATGTCTTCTTCTCTCTCTGCCTGGCTCTGATGGTGGCCAGTCTGTTGGAGACCATCCTCATCACCAACCTGCTGAGCAACTCGCCTGACTTCTCTCCCGTCCCTCGATGGATTCGGATTCTGGTTCTGAATTGTCTCGGCTGTCTCGTTTGCATGCCGAGAAAAACTGAGAAGCCAAAAGATTCAGGTATGCAGTCAACATTACATACTAAAAATCAAATTAGAAATGAAATAAATGCAATCAGTATTTGGCAAGTGTCATCTCTGTTTCCTGAAATTAGAAAAGAGGAAGATGTCGGTGGTCGCAGAAAGGAAATCCGATGAAGGTCCTCCAGCTGAGGAAGACGAGGCCGTGATGGAGCTGAAGAGCCTGAGCCGAGTCCTGCAGGCCATCCGCTGTGAGGTGGAGCAGCAGCAGGAAGGCCAGCAGAGCTCAGAGGAATGGATCCAGGTGGGTTTCATCATTGACCGCCTGCTGTTTGGCCTCTACATCGTCTTCATATCAGTCAGCTTCATCACCATCATTATTGTCTGGATTAACTCATACAACGAGTAGACCGCTGCATGTTTGAGACCTGCATTTATTCTGAAAGTGCTTGCAGAATTTTTACCACAATATTGTAATTTTTTTAGAAAATTTTAAACAGTGAATTATTTTGGCAAGAATGTTAGTAGCATATAATTAAAAAATGCAACTGTTTAGAAAGATAATGTACTCACTGATTTATGGGGCTTTAAAATCTCTATTTTCTTTATCACTTATTTAATATTTATTATAGATGATTACAACGCAAAGTCTTATGTAACATTGTGGAATTTTAAATGGAGGAAAGGTTTTCTGCAAAATAAAATTTACTTGAAAAATGTCTAACAGCCTTTCATTGAATTTTCTTTCCAACACTATTTTATTTCCAACTCCATTGTTTTAATTTGCAGAGGTTTTTAGTGTGAGATATGTAGAAGTCAAAGTTTTACCAAACACATTTAGTGACATTGAATGAGACATTGCACCTGCATTTTAAGGCTGTAGGTAATAATGTTTCTCCAAAGCAAAATAAAACCCAATTTCCACTCTGTCAGAGTTTAAGTAAGCTTAAATGTGAGTGTGAAAAATATTTTGTTCTAAATCTGGGTTTCAGTAATCATGTGATCAATGGAAATTATAAAAGTTTAAAATTTAAAATTGAACATAATGTTGAAAATAATCCCAATCCCACCAAATCTGATAATTTTGTGTTTTTCATTTTTAGCCTCCAGGTTTTAAATGGCTTTGAATTAAAAGTCATCTATATCAAATATTATTTTTTTATTTTCCTGACGTTACGTTGGGTTTAAACTCCTACAAAGAAAAAACAAACAGGGTAATTGAAAGGATTTTCAAAACAAAGTGCAAATAATTTTCCACAGAAAAATAAATAAAGGCTTTTATTTTATTTTATTTTATTTTATTTTATTTTTTGCTTTTTACTTTTTATAAAGAAGGTCCTTGAATCCCTCCCATGCACAAATCTAACAGGACAGCCCTCACCACTTACACATCACTCAGTCTAACAACTACTGCTGACCCAGTGTTAATGTTTTTAGAGCTGCCCGCTGAAACTCAAGTCTTCTAAGCAACTTTTCATCCTCATCTCTCTGCTGACTCTAGGTAAGTACAGGACTTATTTCTTTTGACTAAGTTGAGTTTATGCTCTCGCAGTTGTGTTTATAAATAGGGAAACTACACTTTGAGTAAAAAAATCAAAACAGAAGCAAAAACATCAAAACTAAGCACATCTCATAATGCAGTGGCTTGTAGAATTGTTTATTCCAGTAGTTACTTTAAAAATGAAGATCAATCTCTAGTGTCATTTCAGAGGAGTTTGTGGCCCCCTGATACAGCATTATGCCTGTGCCATATAGCTGGTTCTTTCACGTGTCAACATATAAAGTCTACAATAACTCAGATAAGGAGAGCTAGATTTTATGCCAGTCGTTTTTTTATAAAAAAGCCACTAGATGAGTCTGAAAAGTCTCTAATTATAGGGACAAGTCATTAATTTGGCAACAGATCTTCTCTCATCCTGACTGCATCTCTGCTCATTCCCACACTTGATCACTACTGATGTTTTTCCATTGTTTTACACATTCGTATGATCCAGACAAGCGAACCGCTGAACTTCTGCTCTTGTAGAAGAGGTCACACTAATTATTGCTCAACTAGTGAAAGGATTTACTCAAACTCCTGACTTACCTTCTTATTTTGTATTTGAACACCAAGGATGTATTTAGCTTTCTACTCAAATTTGTATTTTTGGCTTCATCTTTGTTTTACAAACAATCACAGTCTGGAATGCGTACATCTAGGGTTACTGTAAAAGCTGTATTACGCCCTCAAACTCTTCATAAAACTCACATAAAATCCAGACAGGAAATAGACTCTCTATTAAAGAAGATGTGTGTTATTAACCCATTAAAATATTAGATTTTCTTTTTTGTCGTTTGCAGCCCCCTTCAACTCAGCCGTCCTGAACTGCTCCCAGCCGACTCCAGCTTCACTGCTGAGCTCCCTAAAGCCAGTGTTTGACCTGAACGCTATTCGACCTGTAGTAAATATGTCGGTCCCAACCCAAGTTAGGATTTCCTTCACTCTCTTCGGCATTTTGGGAGTGGTAAGAACAACTTTTTCTATTTTGTCACCCTTACGAGATTTAAGAAGTTTCTTAAAAGTACAGAAAGTAACTTTTATTTATTTTTTATTTTACATATTTGTGTATGTATGATTGGTTGTTTCTGACCGAGTGGTGTATTTCTGCAGACAGCGGTAGGACCGCAGAGACGAGGCACCAGAGCTTATTTACCTGTCTTGTGTTGTAACGTCTAAACATACAGTTAGTTTTAACAAATATGTAAAAAAAAAAATAAAAATAAAATGTTTTTGTAAAAGTTACCAGCTGCTGCTTTAAAAAATAATATGAAAAGTTTTACTGTTCTTTTCAGGATGAGAAGTCCCAGGTACTGACAACTTTTATTTGGGAATCTTTAGTAAGTGTTTTTCTTAAAATCACTTTCATAAGTAGTGATTCTAACTTACAATATTTAGAGAACCAAACCTTTTGATCACACTGAATCTATCAATGTGCCTAATGATGTAAAGTACAAAGCTTTGTTGGTGCTGAGATTCAATTTAAAACACGTAATTATGTGTACAGGAGTGGAAAAACGAATTTACCATTTGGGACCAAGAGAAATGTGATGTTGAATGGATTGCAGTTGCACGAGACCTGCTCTGGGTGCCAGATATCGTCATCAACGAGTTGTACGTTTTTCTTTGGATGTAGATGAATAACTTGGGGCATAAAGATCTCAAGGTTTACACACAGGCGATTACTTTAAGTTACCTTACATATATACGTATATATAGACTTCACTATTATTACCTACTTTGTGTGTCTTTGTTGCATAAGTTTTGTAGTTTTGATGTCATTATTGCCTCAGGAAACATCAGGCTGCTGACATGTTCCATTCTAATTAGAGTACTTTTGTTAGTTATTGAAAATCAACCAGGTGGAAATAAGACATGTGTTGTACTTAATATTATCTGTGTCTGATTTTCTGCAGCATGGAGAAGAACTTGGCACCAAGCGTCCCGTACACCTACCTGCATTCCAGTGGTCTCGTTTATGATAGCTTGCCTGTCAGAGTCGTGAGCTCCTGCAGTCTCAACATCTACCTGTTTCCATTTGATATTCAAAAATGCACTTTCACTTTCAATTCCTACATACACCTCAGTAAGTACATACTATGTTGACTATAAAGCAGAGAATAGATGGGTTTCATTAGTATTATTATTTAAAGGGATTAGGTGCATCTGCTAAGCTAAGGTAAAAATATACATATTGAAATGGTTAATAGAGGAGCATAGTTGTGATGACTTCCTGATAGAGTATTGGAAAGAGCAGACATTTTTAAAGAGACAGAGACCCAATTTTAAGGCTTTAAATTACAAAGTTGCATTTTTTAAGTCATATTTGATATATACAGTATTTTTATAATCACTGAAGGTGACATAGTTATTTGATTGTATTATAAAATGGTACATATTTGCAAAGGAAATACATAATATCTTCCCTTTAAGAAAATATTCTCCATTTGCTGAGCATCTTGATCTGGTCCAACATTAATTGTATTGTCCTTACAGGTGATGCTGTAATACTTGAACTTGATGGCACAGACCAGGACATATTTCAGGCATCAATAAACGAAATGGCAACGATGGGTGAATGGCAGCTAGTTGGAATCAAATCAGAGAAGGTGGTAGTACCAATCCTAGAGGGGTCCACTTATGATGAGCTTCGCTTCTTTGTAAGAAACTTATGCAGTTATTTAATGTTTGACATCAACTAATTATAAACTAAGCGGAAAACATCAGTACATTCACAGAAAACACATAAATTCCTGACCAAGTGAATTAGTTTAATCCATCAATAAAAAAGACATGTTAAAAAAAGACAATTTTGCATTTGCATTCAAATAGCATTTATAACATTAATTGAAATTAATGCTGTAAATGCACCTATTTACATTTATTTAAATCTATTTAAATATGAAAAAAATATATACCTAAAGATTTTTCCACGCACAATGTTTGTGTAAATTTTGTGTGGAAATTGACACAAAATCAACACATCCCCATATTTCTTTTAACACCAATGCATAATTATGTGTTATTTGCACATTTTCTTTAGAATGTTCAAAAGTACTGGGTTTAACTCCCATCAGCAGGTGGAAGTCTTTTATTCTTCCCCTCCACTGCTGCCTCAGCCTTACTTGAGGTCAAATTATAGTCCGTGATTGATATAACAGCAAAAAGTCACATTCAGTGTCCCACATAAGTCCAAATATTGCAAAAGTCCTTGCAAATATTTCTAAAGTAAAACCACAAAACTAATGATTTTGAATGCAGAAAATCACAAAAATAATTGCAAAATCCTGGAGGAACTGATTAGATTAAAATTGTTACTTTTCACCACAAAGTAGTTTCCACTGTTTTACTGATCATGATTTTTTTTTTTGTGCTCTTTCTATTGACAGTAAAATTTTGTATCGGTCTCAGATTTACTATCTCCTTGCATGCATTGCTCTGCTGCAGATCTCTGTTCGGCGCCACTCTACCATGTATGTGGTGAACCTCCTGATCCCCAGCTGTTTCCTCATCACTGTAGATCTCTTCAGCTTCATCCTGCCCATCCAAACCATCGACCGGTCCTTGTTCAAGATGACCCTCGTCCTGGGCTACACTGTCTTCCTGCTTAGCACCAACAACCTGCTCCCCATCACTGGAAACACCATCCCTCTCATCAGTCAGTTCTCAGAAGCTCTGCTGATTTATTTTACTGCATGTGAAGAATGTATCTAGTCATTAATGCAAAGTTAAGGCAATATGATAAACACATACATTGCAGGGGTTAAAGTGTTGAAAGTTTAGGCTGCAGACATTTCAGAACATAAAATGAAACCTGAGATATCTTTCTTAAAATCCACAGAAACAGAAAAATCATGCATAGATTGAGAAAAATATCTTCTTGTAAAATGGGAATGCTTTCATAACTCAAGCACAGTTAACAAATCTGTATTTGCACAACTGGACAAACACCATTTTTAAGACAGTGTCAGTCTGGTCGTTTTGCTGGGCATAAAATGCTTCTGCTGGAAGCATGTGTGTAAAAATAACCTCCAAATTTTCTTATCTATGTAACTATCACAAATATAGCTTGTCAACCTTTTACATGAATGAGGTGATTGACTTCAAGATTAAATATTTTATTTTAAAGCAAAATCTGTTAAATAAATTAGATTTGTGTAAATCCTAAATATTTTTTTTTGGCTGTTGTAAAAACTTTACAATCCTAAAACTGCTGATTATCACCCATTCAGAAAGACATGCTCCCTTTAGTAGATAACACTCCTGCATTGTCATTTTCATCTCTCCAAGTACATATAAATTTGATAACCAGCAAAGCAAATTCCTAAAAATCCTTCTATGAGCATCACAACTTTGCCATGTAAATTACGTATGCTACAACTTTAAATAATTGATTTATCAAGACAATGATGAACCGTGCAGATGGTCTCTCTGCACTAATGTAGGTTCAATCACTTCTGCATGACGAATGCTTGAAGTGGCTCCAGCTGATACCAGCCCAACTTAATGTCAGATTATTTCAGCAAATATTTTAATTAAATTTGAAGCACAGATAGAGCATGAAATCTATCAACCCAAGAAAACGAATCAACAAAAATATGGAAGGTAAAATATGTTGTAGTGTAAATAGCATAATACAGCCTGAGGCAGCTGAATGCTGTGAATTTTATACTTTTGATTCAAATTCATAAAGACCAGCTGGTGTGCTCATGAGCTATACAAGCCTGTGTAACATACATTGTCGAAACAGAGTGAGATCAGCTTAATAAATAGTTACATAATATAAACACAAGGCACCATTTCCAGTTTTATTTTTTATGCAAAATAATGGAATCAAAATAAAGTGTAAGTATCTATTAATAGACAAAGCTAAAGTCAGAATGTATATCTCAAAAACTTACATTTTAGTTTTTAATAAAACAACTACAAAGTGTTAGAGCTTTTTCTGGTCACTGTTCCAGATGTGTTCCTGTCTCTCTGTCTGACTATGATGGTCACCAGTCTGATGGAGACCATCTTCATCACCAATCTTCTGCGGGGCTCGGCTCACTACACACCACCTCCTCGTTGGATGAAGGCGTTTGTTCTTCGCTTCTTGGGTCGACTTGTGGGGCTTCCACCAAAGTCTGAGCCACAAGAAGACCTGGTGTTTAAGAATCCTGATACACAAGGTCGGTCACAGACCCAAAATATGGTTTTAATCCCCAACATGATCCATTTTGCTCATTTTGAATTGATAATGATAATTTACTTTCTTTGGAACAGAAATGGTAGATGTCCCCACAGAGTCCAAAGAGAATGAAACGACAGAGAGAAAGGCGACGCTAAAGGAGGCCGAGACCCTCCAGGTTCTGAAGAACCTGAGCAGGGATCTCCAGGCCATCCACCGCCATGTTGTCCAGCAGCTGAAGGGAAGTCGCAGCTCAGAGGACTGGATCCAGATCGGCCTCGTCATCGACCGCCTGCTGTTCATCTTTTACGTCTTCTTCATGTCAGTCAGCTTCGTTTCCATCATCATTATCTGGGTCGCCTCATACTACTCTGCATAACTTCCAGTTTGTTTTACTGCAGTTCTATTTAGAATTTAATGTGTTCTACTAAATCACAGATGTTATTTATTTTAGAATATAATTTGTTCAAATTAAAATCAAATCAATCAATCATTGACTTTCACAACCCAGCTCCCATCTTCTGTTTCTAGCTACTTCAAACATATGAATATCCTTGTTATCAAATATTTTTCTTATGATACATTTTCAGGGCATGCTCCATCACTGCATAAGATTAGATTGTGTGAAACTGAATTGAATTATATACATTCAAGTTGTAGTTTACTTATCACTTTTAGATTATAATGTTACCTGGACATTTGTTGATCCTCTTGAATGTAACCTTAAAGGATGACATGTAAGTAATCAAATTGTAAAGTTAGGCCACCACTGTTCCTGTTTTTGCCTTCTGTGACTCTCACTGTGGTTTTCTGGAGTCCCAAAGTTTTAGAAATGACTTTGTAACACTTTCTAGACTAGTAGACCTCCATTTCTTTCTTTCTTATATGTTTCTAAATTTATTTGGCTCTCAGCATGATGTCTAGCTTTTTGGTGTACTTCACTTTTTCACCCAGCTCCTATTTAAGTGATATCTTGATTGAAAACAGATTTGGCAGTAATCAGGTCTAGAGACATTGAACTCAGGTGTGATAAACCAGAGTTATGATTTAACACGGGAAAACATTTTTTTCACAAAGAACCATGTGGGTTTGGGTCGTTTAATAAACCCCTTTATTTAAAAACTGCATTTTGTATTTATTTGAGGGAACCTACATCCTTGAGACCTAATTAAAATGTATATATTTGCTGACGATGACAACAGTCGGTGTTGTCAAAGAAATTGTGAGCAATTAGTTTTATAAGCCAACTATAAATCCCAGATGAGCAGATAATTAATCAATGCAGAACTGGAACAGGATTTGATTCCCTGCAGGTGGAGGTGCTGAAAAATAAAATGGATGAATGCTCATTGTAGGTGTGAAATAACAACTTATTTCTGCCCTTATTCTGTTTTTGGTCCATAATGGATTGTTGTTGTTTTATTTCTAGTTATTGTTATTATTATTAATATGTACTCCTAAAGAATTAAATGCATTAAAACTCTCTGTCAGTGTCTGTATTCAGTATAAAATCAACTTTTTGACATAATTAATAATAACAAAAAAGTGTCACCTGAAAATGCAAGCACAGATTATGTGTCTAATGCATAAAATAACAAACTGTAAGGAATTTTAGATCCAACTATTTTTTTACAAAATCTACAAATGAATTTTAGGTGAGTAGTTTGGTGTAGCTTTGATTAAGTATTTTGCTGGTAGATATGGTTAGATTGTGCTTTAGTCTCACAGGATTTCCTTTCCACGGCGATGTTCCTGTAAGTAACAAAAACGGGAGTCTCAGTGTGTGTGTGCTCAATACTAGCAGGAGTTTTTCAGTGCATGTTATTAAACCCGTGTTTGCAGCATGATTCTGTTTCAGCAGAGGCTCAGCTTCTGTTCAGGGTTGCTCTTACTGGCAGGTAATTAAAACCTTTTTTTACTCCTTTTTATGTTGCTTGTCACAAATTATCTGTTTCCTTTTAAATTGATCTTAAAACATCTCATGGTGTTTGAGTTGAATCTTTTCTGTATTGTTGGTTCAATATATAGGCTCAAATTTCAAATCTGGACATTTTCTAATGATTCATAAAACGTCAATGTTATTAAAGTAAATTTTTGTGAATTTCCACTTAGGTAATAATATTGATCAACCTCCTTATTTTAGTTTTAAGTTGAATGGTGTGTGTTTGTAGCCTGATTGTTTTTCCATAATTTAGCCTTGATTTACTGCTTTTTATTCTAACTCTAAAAATAGAATGCAAAGTTTTTCCAAGTGAGATCACAGACAGGATATCGACAGTTTTATGTATTTCTGCACAGTTGCAACATGCCATGGTAAACTGGTGTGTAAAGAAGGCCAAAGTGGTCCGACTCAAGATTCCATGAAGGCCGTGTTTGACATGCAGGCCTTCAGGCCAGCTGTAAATCTCAGTAACCCCACCATCGCCAACATCTCCTTCACGCTGTACGCCGTCCTCGGAGTGGTGAGTAAATGCATGCAAACTGAGAGGAAATTAACCAATAATCTAATAGGACTTACTACAATCATTCATTGTTATGTTCTGCTTTTCAGAACGAAAAAGCTCAGATACTCACTACATTTCTGTGGCTCAGACTGGTGGGTTTCACAGATAATTCATTTTACACTGATTTGGAAGTTCACTGACATGTATTTCCGTTTGCTGCCTGTAGTACTGGCACAACGAGTATTTGGTTTGGGAGCCTGAGGAGTGTGATGGTGTCGCCAGGATTTCTCTCCCTGTAAAAGAGCTGTGGTCTCCAGACATCATCGTTTATGAGTTGTAAGTTACCTGTTTTTTGTTTTTTTTTTCTTGATTTATTTCTCAGCGTGCATGGATCTTCAACATTCATTTAGTTAGTAACTAAATGTCATGACGTTTACTGTTTCAATGCATCTTTAACATTGAGTGTTTCACATACAGTATTTGATAATGCAGCTTCTACTTAAGCAGCTCTATGTATGTATGCAAGTTCACAGATAAAATAAGACTCAACTAATGTGGGTACATAAAATATATAAGGGTCTGCATTATGGTGATATGAAATATTTTCTCAGAAGAAAACAAGCTGGTTGGGCGTGTCTATGATAAAAATGATGCCTTTAATGTGTGTCAGTTGATAAGGAGTGATGCTGCATACACATTTTGCTGATGACTGTATTTGTGTGTATCATTTGATAATGTTAGTGTTGCTGGAACTGCAGTATGGGCAGTTCCAGCCTGTTTGTATGGCAACAGCTTACAACAGATGTCTCATCAATGTTCTGCAGAAGCAGGTCAAGGTCGTATCAGGTTACATAGAATTTAATTTGGTCCAAATTCAGATCATTTTAATTCAGGTAATACTTTTGGCTGCATTCAGATCCTATTTCATTTAATGAGATCAAATAATTTACTTTTAATCAACTTCTGTATATTCAAAGTAAGTTGGTAAAACGGTGTCTATCCTTGAACCAATTGCTCATCATGAAAAAGAAAGTGGTGACAGTGGAGAGGAAAAAGGCAACTTCAATAGCAGAAACCAGCCTTATCTGTCACCACGAACTGGGGCAGAAGATTTAATACTCAGCATCAATCAAACCTGGATTTTACTTTCTTATTCATTAAATTCTATCCTAACAATTTAGTTTCCCACAGAAAAGAATAGAAAATGACTGCTGCGCTAACATTGTTTTAAGGAGTCTGGGATACGTTTTCTCTGTGGTGTCTACAAATGAAGCAGATGTTGACTATGCTGTATTTGTCGCGCATGCAGGGCAACTCCCTTGTTTGCTTCCTGTCATTGAATTTTGCATTTCAAAATATTTTGGATCTATTACTGCTACTGTTACTTGAGAAAACCTGTATTTAAAAAAGCCAACAAAAAAAACCCATAAATTTTTGGTCAATAAAAGTGCAATAGAGTGATAACAAGGGAGTGCAGACAAGTATGGAGAAAAGGGAATTACGCCTGTGACTTAATGTCAGAGCTGCAAACAGGCCTGAGACTAATTAAAACCATGGAGTTACACTCTAATGGTAATATATATATATATATATATATATATATATATATATATATATATATATATATATATATATATATATATATATATATATATAATATATATATATATATATATATATATATATATATATATATATGAAACTAGAATTTACTTGGCAAGACAACATGTCCAGCTTGGGTTGGGATCCCTTATCCTGGGGATCCAGAATAAGCTGGAGGAAGTCCCTGAGCAGTGGGGTGTCTGGGGTTCCCTCCTGGATCTGCTGGATCTCTGAGTGTTTCTCCTAAAACACAGTAGAAACATATTGAATATTTGCACCTCTCATCTTGTGCTTTGTAACAAGGAGGTGTGCAAACTCTGTAGCATCAAAGCAGTTCATCAGAAAGAGATCCAGATCATACAAATAAAAAAAAAACCCACAGGAATACATACAAGGGCCACGCAGTAAACAGACGTTATGTTTTCTGTGAAAATACATCTCCTAATGTGCTTCATTGTCCCCTGCTGCTTCGTCCTCCACTGTTTTCCAAGTGTGGATGATGATGTTTCCCAGGCGTGTCCTTACGTCTACGTGAACCACACAGGACGCATTCGCTGGGACAGGATGCTACGGCTTGTCTCAGCCTGCAACCTGGAGATCTTCAGCTTTCCTTTTGATGTGCAGAACTGCACATTCACGTTTGGCTCCTACATGCACACAAGTAGGAAAGCTTTCTTGGTTTTTGACAAAGAAAAAAAATCACAACATGGGAGCCAGTATCAACATTCTTGTTATTGCTGCACTTTCTCACACTGCCTGGTAATTCTTGTTCTCAGTACGTGACGTGAGAGTCAGTCCAGCTCTGACTTTTAGCGAGATGTCAGAAAACTCAAAGCAATACCTGGAAGCCAGTGGAGAGTGGGAGCTGGTAGACATACTGGGCGAGACGTCCATCCTGAAGTTTGGGATTGACGAGTGGGACATCATCACCTTTTGGGTTTGAGAAATTAATTTTTACTGATTTCATAAGATTTGAATGTACAAATGCTGTTGCTAGGGAACTGTAGTTTGTTCTCTGCAAGATTGGATGGAAAGTAAGTGACTTAGAAAATCTGGCATGTTGACAGTATACTAGTGAAAATTGTTGCCTAAGAGCAGAATTACTTATAATTTTTGCTCCTTGAGAGAACCAGTTCAATATCCAGCAATAGATCTTTTGAAAATAGTCAAGTCATTTGTGCTTCCGTACAATCAAAATGGCGGCGAAGTATCCTGGTGTAGGAAATGTGACGTCACAGCTAAAAGGTCATGAACTTCCTTTAGAATTCAGCAGAAATCAAAACCACAGGCGTGTAAATGTGCATAAATCAAAATTAGCAGACTTACGGCTGACTGTTTTTCTCTTGTCCATCAGGTGGTCATAAGGCGGCGCCCGGTGCTCTACGTGGTCAACCTGCTGATCCCGAGCTCCTTCCTCATGCTCATTGACATTCTGTCCTTCTACCTGCCCCCCCACAGTGTGGACCGGGCCTCCTTCAAAATGACCCTGATCCTGGGTTACACCGTTTTCCTGCTCATTATGAACGACCTGCTGCCCAGCACAGCTAATGGAACGCCCCTTATAGGTCAGAGATTGTGTTAAGGGCGCACTGTTATGAAATAAGGTCTGTGTTGGTTCAAAAGAGTTTGCTACTAAACTGCAGAAAGATTTTGTATCATAGCTAAAGTTGCAGAATGTAACTTTCATTAAAAAATGTTGTTATATATTTGTCAAATTTGACAATATGAGCGTATAATATAAGAGATAATTTGTGAAAAAGTTGAGGTCCTCCGCTTTCTCCGAGAACCTGCAGAAACACACCGCTCAGTCAGAAGTGACCAATCAGAGCCTGGAGGAAGGTTTTAGCGCTGTCAATCACTCTTGTGTTCACCCTTTTGCTCTTTGCTTTTTGAAAAGCCCATATTTTTACGTGCTGCAGCTTTGACGCATTACGTGTTCATCTTCATCAGGTATCTATTTCTCTGTGTGCCTGGCTCTCATGGTCATCAGTCTCCTGGAGACAGTCATCATCACCAACGTCCTCCATCACAGCTCCATGAAGTATCAGGAGGTTCCAAACTGGGTTAGAGTCGTTGTCTTCAAATATATCGCAACCATGATCTGCTACCGGTGGCCCGAAGGCGTCTCTCCCACATTTAAAACACGGGAAGATAAACCTGAGAGTTCAAACGGCAGCGCAGGCGCCTGGGTCATCCAGCCAGTCAGCCAAGCAGCCGACAGGCACCGAACCTACAGTGGAGGTAAGCAAGAAATTAATTAGAATGTACACCTGAAATGTATTTATTTATTTTTTTACCTTTTATTAAATCATTATATTTTTCAGAGATAAATTAAAACTGAATTGGAAATATAAGGAAATGTACATTTTTATTTAGTAAGAAGGGTGTCCTAATCTTCTCACAATTGTAATGTGCAAAACTGTTGATTTTGAGGGTAAAAATAACACTACTCTGGATTCCATCTCCTCTGTTGTAGACACAGTTTCTCTGCCCGAGCTGCAGCTGATCTGTCAGTACCTGAAGGACCTCCGCACACATCTTCTGTCGGTGCAGAAGGAGAGCGAGCTGCTGGACCAGTGGTGTCACGTAGGATACGTCCTCGACTTCCTGCTCTTCCGCATCTACCTGCTTCTGATCAGCTGCTACGCCATGGTCATTATCACCATGTGGTGCATCTGGATCAGTCAGACCTAACTGGACACGGGACAAATGTGTCAAATAATCACAACCTGACGTAAGCTGTATTTGTCCAGATTATTTGTTACAAATATACCCAGACTTGCATTTTAAGATATTCTGGTTTCCTGAGATGGTGGTAGAGTTTGTGTTTATTGTTAAATCTGTATGTATCTTGTGTTTTAAAGTTGTAATATGTCTAGTAGTAAAATTGTAAAATTAGTAAAATTGTGATTGAAGTCAATTTCACATTTGTTGTAAAGTTTATTTTGTCAGAAAGTTCTTAACCACCTGTTAGATTTTTGTTCCATTTACTCTTGTGCATCATCCATATTTTAGCAAACACATTTATATGTATATCAACATGCCATGTAGAGATATGACACAGATAAATGATATTGTTTATTTATCAATTTTTGCTGTTAATCAACATCAATTAAATAAAATATGACAATAATATAAAATGAAAAGTCAGAGCTTCAATTATGTTTTTTTTTGTATGTGTGCACTATAATTTTTACCTGAATGATTGCATAGTTGTATATTTATTATTGCGTCTTGGTAAAGTTTTTTTTTTAATTGTCCATTATTTTTAATGGAAGACGTTTGATTAGTTTGTTGTTGATTCATATTGCGGAAGTGTATCCAGAAAGGATTTAAGAGCCAGTTTTAAATCCAAACACTATCTTTATGCAAATACAGCCATAAGAGCTCTTATTACAATTACAGAGGCAGTAAAGGCCTTGAGTCATGCACCTGTGTCCCAAATTGAAAAGTCAATATTAGCTGCTGGAGGAGGTAATAGTTACAGATGAAATCATGTGACAAGAGCAGAGACATCTCCGGTCGATGAGCTAGTCTACTGAACATAATCTAAGGAACCTGATGTGAAAATTATGAAGATTTCAAATACCAAACCTTTCACTCTAATACTCATCTTTTTCACTCTGTTTGATGGTAAGACAATTTTTTGACGTGTGCATTTTGTCTTGTTTTTATATTTCTACATTAGGTCTTGTCTCAATAGGTACATGCAAATAACATAGGAAGTATAATTTTATTTTATCTACTATAAATTCTGTTTTAATTATCTTTTCCAAAGGTTGTGTAGCAGCTTTAAACTGCACCAGTCCGTCTCCCGAGTCCCTGTTTAAGGAGCTTGACAACCAGTTATTCTGTAAGAACCTCATCCGTCCTGTCGCAAGCTTCTCAGAGCCGCTCAACATAACAATCAGCATCACTGTGGTTGGGATTTTAGGAGTGGTGAGTCTAAACTATTTATTCATCAAAATAAAATTTTTGCCAGCAATGTAAACGGGCCAGCACGTGGTGAGAGTGGATGGTTAATTACGTCAAGCTGCTAACTTATATGGTGATGTAGAAAAAAAAGATCAACTTCCTTTATTAGAGAAAATCAGGCTGTACATGGATGGGGTTTTGAAAGACAGAGCAGACCCACACAAGAACCACAGGCCTAGAAGTAACTTATGTTCTTTGAGATACTTATTTATCTACGTATCTATATATATGTATTTTTTAGTGTGTGGTTAAATTTGCTTTCTGTATGTATTCAAAAGTACTGAAAAGTGGTCCAATCAGTGGTCACAATCATCTTGCAGTAATTTAAAAAATGTTTTATTTCTAGGATGAAAAAACCCAAACGCTGATAACTTTTTTATGGCAGGTTCTGGTAAGAGAATAATGAACTATTTGATGCAATGCTCAAGATAACAAAGATCATTTCTGTAGAATGTTGATATTTTCTCTCTATAAATATGTTTTTTGTTAAATTTACGTGAAATTTGATCTATTTTTCAGTTGCAATGATAATAAACTTCTTTTTAATGTGATTAATCTACAAGGGGTTTTGTTTGTAATTACAAAGGAGTGGAAAATAGCAGGACTCAGCTGGGATGAGCAGGAATGTGGAACTGAAAGAGTCTCTGTACTTCGGGAGAAGCTTTGGGTTCCAGATGTTCACATCGCAGAGTTGTACGTCTTAATCTATTTTCATTCTTTAGAAGGGTTTCTCTTAGAGATGCTAAAGAAGTATCATTTAACAACTTTATTCTACAGTAATTTAGTATTATAAGGGAAGTTTTAATCAAAATGCTTTTAGTACAGAAGGGGACAAAACTGAATTTATATTGTCTTGCTTTTCTCTTCTTTCTTTTCCAGTATGGATGAGAACAAATCTCCTCAAACTCCCTACGTTTACCTAAACAATACCGGTCATGTTTATGATGATAAACCCATTAGAGTGGTCAGCTCCTGCAAGCTGGAAATCTACAACTTTCCCTTTGATATCCAAAATTGCACGCTGACGTTTGGGTCATATTTACACTTTGGTGAGACAACTATAAAACATTTCCATTACAAAAGAGTAATAGCTGATCTGTGCTTCCTTGTTATATTTAGATCTTAAAACAAGTCTTTACCATTTACATTGTAAGTGTACAGTAGCAAAGTGTTTCACTTTCAATGGTTATTGACTGACTGCTGAGCTCTCAAAATGAATGTTTGTCAAGCTTCAGATATACGGATGCTTCCTGGCATGACAGGAGAAAAGATTCTGAGTGAGTCCAAAGATGTGCTGGAGACGAACGGAGAGTGGGAACTCGCTAACATAAAAGTGGTTCCATCTGACCTGGAGCTAGATGTAGGAAGCTACTCTGAGGTCAAGTTTCAGGTGGGCTTGGTTTTTATTATTATACGCTTCTCTTTTCTGTAATTTTTTTTTTAAAAAGCATGTATATCAAAACTGCATTTACAGTAGTTTCAGAATCAGCATCCACCTCCCTGTAGCAAGAAACATTTATCTAAAACAGGGAAAAATGTGCTACTAAAACAGATTCTGCTGTAGTTTTAGCTTTCTATGGAAATGATTTTTCTTTGAGGAAAGAAATTGACAGACTCATAATTACAGCAAAGCAAAATATAAAATTGTCTAGCATAAGATATAGTTAGGCACATCATGTGATGACCTGGTGCAATATAATATATTACAGTAAAATTTAGCATAGCATAACACAGCATAGTTTAGCATATTATGGCTAATGAGGTATAGTGTAGTATAACATAGAATAGTGTGGTGTTGAATAGTGTAATACATTAGTAGAGTAGGGCGTAGTATAATTTAGTATAATATAACATAGTGTTGCATAGTTTAGCATGGAATAGCACAGCATAGTATAGTATAGTAAAGTGCAGTATAGCGCAGTACTGCATAGCATTGTGTGGTGCAGTGTGGTCAATATATAATACAGCATAGTGAATAAAGTTTAGTAAAATGTAACAGTGTGGTAAAATACAGAGCCGTATGAAATAGATGAGCACAGTATATATAGTGTGGTATGGTACAGTACAGTACAGTACAGTGCATCCTGTGTATCATCTGCAGCTGATCCTGCGCCGCAGACCAACCCTCTATGTGGTGAACCTGCTGGTCCCCAGTTGCTTTCTCGTCGCCGTGGATCTCATCAGCTTCCTGCTGCCTCCTCAGAGCGTGGACAGGTCCTCTTTCAAGATGACCCTCATCCTCGGCTACACCGTCTTCCTGCTCATCATGAACGACTTGCTGCCAGTCACAGGAGACAGGACACCCCTGATCAGTAAGAGACACCTCAGATTTGGTACATCTTCAGTTTTGTATACAGTACAGCTAAATTCCATCCATCAGCTGAAAATACATTCAGTTATATTTGACAGAAATAGAGACTGAAGTGTATTTAAAATCTATACAACAATATAAGAAAACTCCACTGAGGAAAAAGTACTAAAGAGGTGTGATTAACAATCACAAACAGAGGCACAAAACAGCAAGTCTTCAATCAATAGCATGTGATTGTTTCTTTAGCCAGATAAAGTTTCTCCTTCTGTCTAAATATTTAGTCTGTGTTGGCTCGGCCTCAGACTTCATCCATATTTCTACTGAACAGCACACATCACACAGGAAGTTCTGCTAAACAGAAATGAGTCGGTGACTTTGCTTAACTCAGGCTGTGCTCTCTGTGTGTGACAGACACGCCTCTAAAATCAAGTCAACCTGCTTTCTGTGAGGAGATGAGCAGCAGGTTTATCTGGTTGTTATCTAAACTTTGTTTCCTGATCAGGTTTCTCACTCACAAATAAACACAAACACACAGAAATAAGCGCGATGTATCCTCTATATAAAGTCTGACTCAATAACTTGTGTCAGTCTTAATTGCTCCGATGTTTCCTGCAGGTGTGTTCTTCTCCATCAGCCTGGCTCTGATGGTGGCCAGCCTCCTGGAGACGGTCTTCATCACCAACATCCAGTTCAGCTCCAGCCAGTACAGTGCCGTGCCTCACTGGCTGAGCGTACTGGTGCTGCGTTATCTCGCCGTTGTTGTTTGTATGTCTCCAAAGAAGAGCAACAGAGTTACTGTCTGCCTCAACCCGTCTTACAAAGGTAAAGTACCTTGTGAAATAAGTAAGTAAACACAGCAGACGCCAAATTGGTTGTCTAAGTGAAGTTTAGGATTTGAAGAAATTCTAAGTAGTAGATTAAATATCTGCACATCTGCAACAAAGAACATTTCTAGTTTAAAATATATATATTTATTTTCCCTTTAACGACTTTTGTGCACACAAAAATATCTCCATACTGTGTGTAAAATGCTAGGCAAAGGCTATAGAAAAGAAAAAGGACAAAGACTCTGCATAGAAATGAAACTCAATTATTTTGAAATGAACCACCAGATAAAGTTTCAACACTTTTGATGATATTGCACTTTTGCAACACCAGCAAAAGTGCTGGCGTTGCATAAAAAGTGTAACACTGGCCCTTTTTATGTCTCGGATGTATTTAGATGTTTTCAGTACGGAAAGCAAATTGTAAAGTGTAACCAAAAGCTACCTTCTTTCATCACAATAAATACGGAAATCAAAAATGAATTTAGAAGGGCTTTAAACCAAACAATGCACACATAAAAGGAAAAACAGAATCACAAGATAAGAATCACATGAATCATTTCTGGAAAAATGTCATTGAAAAATAAACTTTTCTTTGACTGTACATAAATTTTACAACTAGATTTTAAAAAATGAACGTTCTGTTTTCAGTTGCATGCATCAAAAATGGTTTAAAACCATCAGATGTCCTCTTGTTTCCTCAGATTCAACAGCAAACACAAACTCTGTCACCATCTCAGGTAACCAGAGCATCTTAAAGGAACCGCATCCAGTGAAGAAGGCCTCCACCCCTCCTGCTGCTCCCCCGGAGCCGGCTCTGGAGGAGCTGAAGAAGCTGACCAGAGACCTCACAGCCATCCGTCTCCAGGTGGACAAACACTTCCAGGGGTCCAAAACCGCAGAAGAATGGCAAATGATTGGGATAGTAATCGACCGTCTGCTGTTCTGCTTGTACATAGTCTTCATTATTGCAAGCTTCATCACCATTATGGGTATCTGGATCTGGAATAATACATATGCTGCATAAGTTACATCTGAAGGGATAAAAACTTAATGTTTTTATTTCAATAAAATCTGCTTATTTCCATAAAACAAAAAATATTTAGCATACAAAAAGCACAAATCAGAGCCAACATTACAGAGCTGCTCCAACATGCTGACACAGTGTTGATCCAGTTTGTTATGTATATTAACAAAAAAGCAAAACACAGACAAGTACTCTGGAATCATCTGGTTTCATTCTGAAGGACAGAAGAGAAATCTAGTGACCACCCGCTTATATCTAACCTTTACCTAGCTTGATTATGGTTATGAACGTGCTATAAAAACCTGTAACATGAGCACATTTTGTATAATTCGGATGACTTCTGTCAACACGAGACTGCTCTAATGTAAAACTGGATTTTAAAAAATGATCATGTTGTGTTTGAATTAGGAGTTTGTAAAAATGCATGTTAAAACGTATAAATTAATTTGATTCCACAATGTTTGTAATCAATAAAAGTATATTTCAAAGTCACACTGTCACCACTAGATGGCACCACTGTCAACACAATGTGCTGATTGTGAAACATGACAAATAAAATGAAAGGATGACTCTGCATCACACTGATAAAAGCAGCTCTGGGTTAAATGGAGCTTAAAAAAGGTATATTCCCATGGAGAGCTGGGAAGTTGTAAGACTAAAATTCTAGTCAATTTTAATGTTAAAATGATTTATTTCAGTCAAAAAAAGCTGAGCAGTCTGACATATTAAAAGTTAATAGGCACTATTTATTCTCCAACATGTAACCCAATCTTGACTTTTTGTACTTTACACATTTTATATGCAGAAAAAAATAAGATATCAGTTAAAGCTCTAAAATCTGGATGAGCTTAAAAGTAATATAAACCATTAGCTAAACATAACCTGAAAACATTTTAAACTTCAAAGAACACCGAGTGACACACCAGTGTTTAACAGTCTTGCCAGTCATTTATTGTGAACATCATTACATATTCAAAGCAAATCAAGAATAAGAACAATAAACATTTTTAATAAAAGTCTAACTCTGTAGTGCACTTAAAACCTCTTCACTCCTCCATGACAAAAGGCCGGTCCAAGTCAAAGCTGATCAGAGGAGCTGGGCGGATACTTTGTTCAACAGCTTTAAACTGAAAAGTCTCTTTAGTAAAAAGAAGAAAAATCAAGTGCATAAACAATGAATGGGTCCATTTTGAAGAGATTAGCTGTTAGTAATGAGACTAATTAGAGGTACAAATTATCCAGTTAAGACTATTTTTTTGCTGATCTTATTTATGACAAGTAGAACCATTTCTTAGCTATTTGAAACCTCAAGAATAAACATACATTTCTGCTAATTTATACTGGTCCACAAATGAAAAATAGGAAAATCTAATCATTAACATAAGTGCAAAACACTTTTCTAAAAAGTCTAAAATGCAATTTTTCACCTAATCTCATTTCTTTAGAAAACACATGGAGTTACCTGGAAAAAAAAAAAATAAAAATGTCACATAACCCCCAAACATGAACGGGACGATATTTTAAACCTCACCTCTAATGCAGAAAGCCAATTTGTTAAACTTGAGTTTAACCTAAGAGAGTGATGAATTAAGTTATTACAACATTAGATCAAAACCGCTTCAGGCATCATTAGAGTCAGTAACATTTCAAGCTCAAAGTTCACGTTCTTAAAACAAACATTAGCAGAATTACATCCAAACTCCACCAGAACACAGCGGATCAGTGCAAAGAACCAAACACGCAGCCATCTCAAAAGCTGCAACAATAGAAATTAGTAAGGGCAGCAGGTAGATATGCACACTCATTCAAAGTCCACTTTAGTTACCACATGCACACACACCAAGCAGCAGGACGACTGATCATTTCCAGTATTACCGATAACGTTTGCAACAATGACTCCCGTTCCTGCAAATTCAGCTTTGCTGAGACACTCCACCATCGTTTCCATTACATGCTCATTGGTCACAAAAGAAGTGTCAAAGTTGGCATAAAGAAACAAAACATAAGGCTCAAAAAAAAGGAAAGTACATTGTATGTAGTTTCATAATATTCAAAATAAAACAAAACTGCACCTGAAAGGACCATTTAAACAATTATTACTCGTCAAATCTTAAAAGTTATGCATTTTTAAACTTCCAGTGTTATTCTCACAAATAAATGTATCCAACCGTGTTAGGTGTCAATGAAACAAAATGTCAAACTCATAAAATAAGCATTTTACCAGTATGTGTAAAGAGAGACAAGCCTCGGGCTAAATTAAATACTCTTATTTTGTTGACAGATTGGTTACATTTCACAACACACAAGTGCTGAAAGTTAAAGATGGTCTTTGGCTCGTGTTGCGCATAAAACTGCAAAATTATTAGCATCAAGTGACTGTGCAAGGCCGCAGGTTTGATCTCTCATGCAGAGCTGGTCTATTTGTATAGAAATAATTCAGCACTGTTGAGGAAAGCTGGTAAGGAGGAGAAGAGTTACACAAATAAACTTAAAATAATTTACAATCAAAACAAACCCAAAGATTTTTGAGGAGTAAAGGTTGAATTATTAGCTTGTTATGTTTAAGAAATTCAATGTGTCAATTTTAAAGAATGTCTTATTAGTTGTTTTTTCCCCACATTGTCAAGAAAATTAAGTTAAATTTGCATAATAATCGATATACTTTTGAAGCATTAATAAAAATAAAGTGCATATCTTGATGGGGCTTGTAGAAAACATTAATCTCAAAACTCCACTTCCATCTGGTCAAAAAAAAAAAAAAAAGCTTTCTCTGGTGATCTGAGAGAAATGAGCTAGAGACGGGGAGAAGGTCAGAGACTACAATCATCGTCGATTTGTCCTCCAATTCCTCCTCTTCTTTCCTGAGGTCACCGTGTTGCCGGCACCAAGTCCCCCCCACCTTCGTCCTCTTGCTCCTCCATGTTTCTGCGTGCCATCCTCTCCCGGCGCTCAGCCAGCCTCCTACACCGGGGGCAGTCTTTACCCGTCCTGAAGCAGCTCTGATGATAACAGGCGTGGCACTCTGAAAGGGGAGGAGGAACACAGGAACATCAGCACGCAAAAAGACAACTACACCTCCGACTGCATGCAAAAAGCCAGTCGCAAACAGGTTCAACCAGTTTGCGCACCATAAGATAAGTTACACAAGAAAAAAAAAAGTAGCCAATCAGAAGCAGAGCTGAGGGAGGACGGGCGTATAAAAGGCACAGAGGTGAAAGTCAGCGAGGCAGATGGGAGGAAGCAGTTCATGCCCTCAGAGCCTCAACATTAAACCTGCACAGACTCGTTCTGACGCTCATTAGCAGTGAAAGCAGTTTCAACCTGTGCAGCACTTGATTTCATTTGCCCTCATACGAAATAATGTGGAAAAAAACAACATGTCTAAGAAGATGGATTCATGAGATGAAACTCAAGGGGAATTTAAAAACATGTTTATTTCATGTTGAAGTGAAGATAAAAAATAAATAAAAGGCCACAACTGTACAAGGCATAAATAATCTCTTCAACATCACAGATGAACTCTAACAGCAAACCAAACACTAGCAGATAAAAGAAAATCAAATAGAGAACAACGCATGTGGATCAAACTAAAATCCTCCAGGCAGAGAAACATGAGGAGAAACCAACTCTGACAGGCGTCCATTTTGAAATTCAGAACCAAAAGGAGCTTGAAACTAAACACAATAGAGAGGACACACACCTTCTGTGACGTCATTTAGCAGCATTATTTTTCTAAGAGAAGAAAATATGACGGCTGTTCCTTCTGGAACCAGAAGGAATAGCTTGAGTTTAACCTAGAGGTACAAAGTATCCAGTTAAGACTATTGTTGCTGACCCAATTGCAAATCAGATGTCCACCACCATCTGGCAAAATATCTACCCACCACCAGCTGTGCAACCAGAAGAGCCAAAACCAACACCAGCCCAGTAACACCAGGAAAGCAAAACAGTAAAAGAAGAAAAATTAAGATTCCCACACACACCACAAGAAGATCATAAGGGTGCGAAACGGCAGTGAGAGATGTCCAAAATGGCTGAGAATATTTCCAAAAGACCATGATGCTCAAGCTACAGCTCCACCCACTGTCATATAACACACCAAATTACAGCTTTATACACCGTTGGAGTGGATTTAATAAATGACAATACATTAAAAAGTTGCTAATAAAGAGGCTAGGGATGTCTCAATACAATCAGTTATTGACTGTCAGTCAATTTAACAAACAATCTAATCCAAACATAGTAAAATGTACATAATAAGTGGGTCTAAACATGAGAAAATTATAGGGATTTTGTTGAAAATTAAGCGCCGTCACATGTATAAAACAGGACACAAACTCCTGATACAATCCCATACTGCTTAGTGCATGTGTATTGGGATCAAGGATGTGCAATTAACAGAGCTAAACCGTTTCACCATGAAGGCACATTAAGAATCCACTGATCATCTGTTAAAAAAAGAAAAAAATCTTTGAGCCAATTGTTTCAAGCAGGTAGCATGCCGATGCGAGTGAAGCATATGTGCAGACAGCACAATGTAGCACAGGATTAAATAATGCTGTTAGTCATATGGTGTGATCTGACAGCCACAGCTGCATCACTTCTGTAACAGTGGCACACATATGCAGTCCTAGCCTGATTGGCGCCCTGGGTGAACCACCCAGTTCTTGGTGTTGTTTCTATTACGATATCCTGCCACCAATATGATGATCTACCCACAGGCCTAGTCTACACAGAGTTAATTTCTGTATCAAAACAGAGAGCAAATATGATGGCTGTTAGTAAAGCAAGAGTTAACTGGCTCAAGCTGTTAAGGATAAAAATATTCACAGTAACACTGCAATAGTGTGGCATTTACTGCACTGTAATGCTGCCGAGTCATAACGCAACAGCAAACCGGTACTCAGTTTTGGCTTTATCAACTCAGATTCACATTTTTTAAAAAGAAAAATCTCAATCAGGAACATCCCTAGTTTTAAACCCATTTTCTAAAATAATAAACATACAACATGACATGGCTTTGAACTGAACAGACTTTGACAAGGGTATTGCTCCATTTAGAAAACAGTCTAAATCTCAAGTCGCTAAATTGACCATAAAAAAAAACAGTAAAACAAGAGAGAAAATGTAGAAAAAGTGCAAAATGTGTAATAAATGGAAAAGAATCTTGGATAAAAATTATAACAAGTCTTAAAACTGTTTTGCATATGGCTCATACTTTTACCTGACAGTTATAACAAAATAGTCCTCTCTAATTTCAAGAAACAGGGTTTATTGAATTTTCCAGATAAATAAATCTTCCTCAGCCTCTACTCTTGACCTCCAACTCCTTCATCTCCATCCTCAGTCTCTCTGTTCCCCTCTGTCGACGCTCCATCCTCCCCTCCACTCACCCTGCTCTTCCTGCCTTTAGTTAATCTCCTGGCTTTGCGGGTTTTTTTACTTCTCCATTTTGTCTCTGCTGTACCTTCTCTCTCTTCCTTCACCACCTCTGCACTTACTGCCACGTCACTTTTGCCGCTCTCTCCTCCCTTCTCCTCCTTGCTTTTGTTTTTTGAAAAAACACTTGTTAGCTGATGTGGTTTCAGTAGTTTGAAGACGGAAAATTTTTCAGTTTTTACTGGATCTGTGTCTTTCTGAGCTTTCTCTTCCTCCTCTGTTCTTACCGGTGATCTTTTTATACACTCTTCATTTCCTTCTTCCTCTTTCGATTTAATTTCTTGTTCATTCTCATCGTCTCTTTTCGAGAAACTCTTTACTCGATTACCCCTGCGCCCTTTCCCCTCCTGTCCTGCTTCATCCAAACTCTCAATGCTGCTGCACTTTCCACCATCACTTCTGTCTTGATTTAATCTCTTTATTTGTAGAGTCTTCAACAAACTCACTTCTTCCCTTCCCTTTTTCTCAAGCTCTTCCTTCCTCTCCTTTTCAGCTCTCCCTATCTTCTCCTGTTGCTTCTCACTTTCAACAATCCAGGGAACCGAGTAAACCGTCTTCCCAGCACTAAAATGCCGAAGCGTTCCCTCTCTCGCAGATGAATCCCTGGACTCCTCCTTCTGTTTGTTTCCTCCATCCTGCTGCTCCCCGCTGTTCACCTCCTGATCTACCCCCAGCTCCTCTCCGCCCTCCCCTTCTTTCCTGTCTCTGGAAAGTGCTCTCGCCAGTCTACGAGGGGTCGGGATCTTCCAGTCTCTCCAGTTTAGTTGAAAGGGAATGCGGGAGGACTGGGGTCTTGAGGGCTCACCTTCGCAGCGCTGGCACTTGCTGAGCTGGAAGGGGAAGATGATGTCTTTGTCGTTGTTGCAGAACTCGCAGACAAAGCCCTTCGCCTGACACAACTGAGGGAGAGAGAAAGCAAAAAAAAAGATTAAAAACTACTGGGACAATGTGAAGTAAGGCTGAAACGATTAATCGGGTTAAACGTGATGAATTGATTATTGAAGAGATACTCAACTAATTTAGTAATCAAATAATTAAGCTGAAGTATGCAGGTTCATAAGCAGCCAATTATGCTAAAAGAAAACACTCAGAGCAGTAATTAAACTGAAACTGTACAAAAAATATAAACATTTTGCATTTAAGAATAAAAAAACTACTTCTGTAAACATGTTCAACCCAGAACTATTAGAGTAGCATCCTCAGTCTCTCTGTTCCCCTCTGTCGACCTGATATAAATTCACCTGATATAAATTCTGTAAAAAAAAAAATCTAATTATTAATCAGTTAATTCAAATAATATTCAACTCTACACTGTTTTAAGGTAAGCAGAAAGAGCTGAACTTTTAAGACACATCATTTACTACAAATGATAGACACTCAAGCAATTCCATTTGAAAGACAGAAATGAAAAAGTAAATTCCTCCTTTTAAGTATTTATGGTAACACTTTATTTGAAGGGGTGTGCATAAGACTGACCTGACACTGTCATAAACTTGACAAAACACCTGTCATGAACATAAAGGAGTCTTTATGAATGTTTATGACAGTTGCCATGAAGTGTCATTGGGTAAATGGTGACACTTTTAATGCAAAGTTGCTCTAAAGGTTGATTAAAAGTCCATTAAAATGCCAACTTTGCAGGATTTTGTAAATAATGACAATTTAATGACTCCTTTATGGTCATGACAGGCGCCATGTCATGTTTATGACAGTGTCATGTCAGTCTTATGCACATCCCTTCAAATGAAGTGTCACCATATTTATTATACTGTCAAAAAGGCTTAAGTGTGTAATTGGAAAAAAATCTGCAGAATGTGCCAGTTTATAATTTTATCCAGTTAATAATCAGTAGAATTGATAACTATAATAAATAATTGTAGCACTAATACATATGAAGTCAACCAGTTGTCATAGCAGCCATCTTACCACGCAAGCAGCCACATGCATGGTGCCAAGCTTAAGCAGCTCTTTCAACCGAGGAGCCAGTTCTCCGTTGCGAACAGCAGTGAGATCGTTGAGCGAGAAGAGGTGAAGGTCCTCGGTCAGGTGACCCGGCACGCTGTCGAACTGGTCAAGAACCCTGAAAGGAAGACGCACAAGCAAACGGGTGATGTTCTCCAGTCCAGGAGCTTTTTCCATCCCAAACAGGGTTTGGTTAATGCGAACAGAGAGGCTTACCCTCTGGCAAAGCGACAAGTCTTGAAGAGATTTTTCATGTGAAAAAGTTGCACTCTAAAAACCTGAAGACAAATTTTGTAAAAAGAAGTTATTCAAGTATTCAATAGAAAAAAAATACTACATGACGAGAATTAAGCAGTTTTAAAAAGCTTCTGGTCTAGAGCGCTGCTGAAATCCAACCTTTTTCAATTCACCAAGTGCTACAAGCTCATGTTATCCACATGGACACCATTATTGAAGGAGGTAGACTCAAATTCAGCCATTTCCACCATCACAAACGTGAAAACATTTAAAACTGAAGTCAGAGGAAGCAGAAAACTTATAAGAAGCCATTCATTTTAAAAAGGTCATTTTTCACAGCGACACATTCACTGCTCCTTTAAACAAGGGGTAAGACTTCAGAAAATAATAAATTGTCTTGACATGATCAAAATAGAGTAAAAAAAAAGCAGCAAAAACTTTGAAACATGTCCAAAAAGCCTTGAATGACTAATAAAAAAAGAAACTTCAGAGAAGTCTGGCTCCTTAGAGTCTAAACATCATCATGCTTTCCTTCAATCGGCTCATCTCTGAAACAGAACCCCGAAACGGTCAAGTGATCTAGTCAGCTGATGATGAGCTTCAACTTTAACTAAACATCAACAATGAAGTTTAAATCCTAAAGATGATAAAACACATATAGAAACAGCACAAAAAACAGATTTTAAACACTTAAATTTGATCAGTTTATTTAATAAGTTTTGAGCTTTCCTTTTTATTTTGGAGTCATTTCTTTTTAATTATTAGGTATAAACTTTGGTGCTGAGAAGCATAGGTTGCCTCGCTGCAGAATACATTTATTTGAAGGTAAAAATAATAATGTAAACCTCAGATATCGTTAGTGGTTTAAAATAAATGTTCTTTAGGAAGAATCCGTTTTCTATTGAGCTGTGTGAGAAACATTAAAATCCAGTTTCTGGCTATTTCTTTCCTGATCCTGCAACTCTAATGCTGTGTGTCACTGAAGCAGCATTAAGAGACTTTTTTTTAGCATCATTTTAACTGCAGCTGATAAATGCTGAATGTCTCTATTCATCCCAACTCATTACTCAAAATGCAGCAGGTCACAAGTTTGTTATTTCACTCTTTGCAGACTTGATATTCTCCCCTCTGGGATGTTTGTGAGGATAAGAAATGTCTCCTCTAGCCGAATGCAACCCGTGAATCTTCGTAAACATCAGCATGGAAAATGTTATCGCCTCTGAACTCACCCTGACAGACTCCAGAGACTTGATCTTCTTGTACAAGCTGTTGTTGATGTCACTCGGGTTGAACAGAGGGTCTCCTGAAATCTTGCTCAACAGGTCCCGGGCGAAGTTGCTGACGTAGTACTTGCTGAAGTCCCACTTCCTGAGAACTCGGCCGGGAACGATCGCCTGGGCGTTCTCGTGGCAGCACTGGCAGAAGTAGCGGCCGAGGTACTCGCAGTATCGCAGGCGCTTGATGTAGTCTGAGGCGAGGGCAGCCAGCAGAAACACAACAGGAGGAGAGAAGACGTGGTCAATCAAAAAATATATATATCTAATTGCCACTTTTTGTATAAATTTGATCAATTAAGACGAAATATATTTGGGAGATTTTCAGTCTGATTGGCTCAAACAGGTGACAAATAAACTGACACCTGTAACTATAATACAAAAACAAAAAAAACAAAAAAAGTATTTTTAATAGCAGAGAGTACTTGTTAACTTAATTGAGATGATGAATGAAGCTATTAAAAGCAAACCATTTTTCAAAGAAAAGAAAAAAAAATAAAAACAGACTATAAATGAAGTGTCAGTCAGTCTATTAAGCATTAATGTGTTGGAAACATCAAAAAGGTAAAACCCAATTAAAAACCATCTTGCACTTTGTTTCCACTTGTGCATTAGTATTAATGTGACTGCAGGTCATACCTGGGTCAATTTTGGTGCCGCATCCAGCACAGCGATAGTTCTGCTTGGCAACAATGATCTTCCTCCTGAAATGATACAAAACACCAAACAATTTGGCTATTTAGGTTGCAGTGGTCTTATGCAAACTGACAGCTACAATCAATTTTCAAGTAATTTTTAGAAATATCTTTAAATGTGAAGACAAAGAAGACAGGTTTACCTTATGGCAGTGCTAAAAATATTTGGTTGTTAGGTCCTTGACTTTATCGTGTGTTAAAAGTTTACATTTATTTTTAAATAAATCCCCAGTGTTTGTTACAGTCTTATTTGGCAGGTAGCTCTGACAAAAATGAAGCCCCACATGTTGCAACCAAGTCAATAAATTTTATGAAAAGCTTTTCATTAAATAACGATTAAAACAACAGACGTAAAAAGACAGCAAAGTGAGCGAGAACTTATGTTTACGGACTTTGGTGCAGGATGGATGTTGAAGATGATTTGCGGTCTCGGCGGCGCCCACTCGAGGTTGCCTCGAACTCGAATCCTCAGCTTGTAGATATCTGCGTGTTCTCCGTCATCAGGGGAGATGGGCAGAGAGTCGGGAATAGGCAGCAGCTGGTAGGAGACGAGAGTGAACCTTAGAAAAGCTCCACTGCTTTCCAGATCATGTTTGCAAAACACAAAACCTACAACTATTGTATGGGGGACCATCGTGTTTTAGTTCAGATTAAAATGAGACATTGCACCTTCTGTGGAGCATCGTGCTCTGGAACCAGCCAGTCGAGCTCTGAAGCTGCAGGAAGCTGCATGCCCTCGAACTGCCTGAGCAAACCCATCGCCACCGACTCAGCCGAGTTGGACTGGAGGAAGGAGGGAGAGCTAAAGAAAAACAATAGGAAGAACATGTAAAATACCTCTTAAAAGAGCCACAGCTGTTCTCTGCTAATCGACAGAAGCGCAACAAAACCCCCCAGTCTGGTTAACGGTGCAGAAAAGATGCAAATTGATATAAAATGGAAGTTCCTGAAAAATGTCTCTGGAGGATAAATGAGGGATTTTTCCTGGTTTTATTGTATCCGTTTACTTTTTCTGAGAGATTTAAACTTGCGAAATACAAAAACAATCCAGAGGAAAGAAATTATTAGAAAGATCAAATAATACCAGAATTCAAAAGACAAAACCAAAAAGACTTTGTTAATGCACAAAACTGTAACTTACATGGATTCAGAGCTCAGGAAGGACCTGCCACTGGAGCTTACACTGCGCTTTATGTCTGCATCTAAAGACACAGCGAGAACAGAGCAGTTTAATCAGAGGACATCTGAAGTTTACAAGTTTTAACCTGCAAAACAAAGAATCTTCACTTTTTTTGCACCACTGGTAGAGATTAGTTAAAAGCAGTAAAATAAATTAATCTGGGATTGCAGTACAAAACGAAACAGTTTTTACAAACTTTGATCCTGCCACACCTAGAGAAGCGCCTAACAAATGAATGAATCTGAAGCATTTTGGTACTTTAAATCTAATTTAAAGCTGACCAGAGTGTTAAGAAACTTTTAAATCAGTAAAAATTGTGACTTATTGTTTCCCTGGGGAATAAATATAAAGTGAAATAGAATTAATTTATTGTCAGTGGGCAAAACAGCACAACAAAATTTTAATAGATAGCAACTCTAAAAACGCAGGTCAAATAGATAAATAGCTATTCAATCTTCAAAATGGGAAAGATAAATGAACATCTCCTTCAAGAAAATCGCGTTTAAAGGCTAAATAAAGAGCTCGGTTTATTTTGCCACCATTTACAGCAAAGAATATCAAATAAAAGTCTTTGAAATTTTATTTTGTTTATTTTACACTAGTACAGATCTCTACCAGAGGTGCTACTAATTGTGAAGGGTGTTGTACCATAAAATATTCAATGCATCTCAGGGATTTAAAGACTTCAATGCTACAAATAGAAGAAAAATAATTCTATAGCAATTTAAAAGCTGGAAGAAGTTTTTCATTAGCTTCGTTTCCCATCAGGAAGTTAAAAAAGAGAAAGAATTAACTACAGGAAAAGTACAAAAAGCCATTAGAGAGTTAAACTGAAGAATTTTAACATTTAAACTTTAAAAAATAAGGAAATCGACTGAAAAAAAAAAAGTTCGTTGATCAAAAAATTAAAGCAGGAGCATGCAGCAGAAGCTTGACAGATTCTTCTACATCACCAAAGAAAGGAAATAAGTATAACAGGTTTGGCAGAGCAGGAGAACGCCTGCAGGGGATTTTTCCTCACATCAGTTTCTCTTTATCGCAGGATCAACATTTCGGCTTGTTGTCATATAGCACAGATTGCACTCAAGAACCTTTCACACATATAATAGATGTTCTCAGCAGCAAGAGGCGGTAATAAAGTTAATAAAAAAGGCTTTTTAGCTCTGCATATCTGCATAATTAGAGAAACAGTTTGATTTGACTGAGTTAGCGTGAGACGACGGCGGCTCTGTCTGCGCTGATTATTCAGGCAGGTTGGTGATAGAAATTTGACACAATGATTTATTCTGTGACAAAAAGAGGAGTCAGGTGCAATCATAGAAAAATCAAGAGACTTTTTGTTGAGAAATCTATCATCAAGATGTGGGATTCTTTAAGTTGCATGAGGCAGAAAATAGCAGGTTATTAAAAAAAAAAAAAAAAAAAAAAAATCAGGAAACGCTTAATATGTTGCTTCCTAATTTAGATATTGAATCCCAGTACCTACAAGCCACAGTGTTAACTTTTATTTGGGAAAAAAAAAAAAATGTGCAGTAAATGTACAAGAGGATTATAAATAAATACTCACTACTATAAAACATAAAATAATGAAGTGGATGGATTATGGCAATGGAAGAAGCTACAGTTACAGCATGATGCCACTAGGTTTCACTCATCTCCTCCTTTAAAGCCGACAGATACAGGCACACCTGTCTCCTGCACCACCAAAGCCTTGAAGCAGCAAAGTAACAAGCACACAGGTCAACTCAGGTGAGGAGGCAGTTGGCTCGTCTCCAAACAAGACAGAGAAACACTGAAACTAATATCACTATTAATGGCTACTTCTACAGAAAACAAAAAACACAAACAAATCACTCTCCAATTGTGATGTTGGTCTGAACATTGTAGATGTTCAAATATATCCATTTATTACCAAATTATAACTTTTGAGCCCAATGACCAGGCATTTTACTTTCAGTAATCATTCTTATAGAACAAACAAGACAATACCTTTGTAAATTGAATTAAAAGACAAGGCATATTTATTTTTTCTGTACTTTTCCTAGAACCTTCCAATTGTTGTGCACAACTAAAAACTATATCACAAGTACAGCAGAAAAGAAATATCATATAATAATATCCTAATAAAAACATGCTTTAAGACGAATTTATAGTAACTCTCAAAATAACTCATACCACTTAAACTTTTTCACTTTTTCCTCATGTATTTAATAAAAAAAATAAAACCTGGTGCAGTTGAAGACAAATTATACATTTTTTTAAAAAAAATTTTAAAACAAAAATCTGAAGGAAGTAGTGTGGAAAAAACATTAAAGAAGGTTCTTTGGTCAGGATTGTAATCTTGCACTGCAGAGCACCCTGAACACGATTCCCAAAACAAAGATGGTGGTGGCAGCTCACGCTTTGGGGTTGCTTTTCAAAGCAGGAACAGTGAAGCTGACAGCGAGATAAATGAGGCCATGCAACAAGAAAATGTCACTCGGCAAAAGACTCACTACTGGAGTAAAGCTTCAGCTTCAAAATCGAACAAGTAGCCTAAAGGTAAGACCTACACTGTAATGGCACATGCCAAAGCGTAATCATCCAATTATGAATCTGTGGAAAGACTTGAAAGCAGGTCTGCACAAGTTTCATTGAAATCTGAAATTAGACATGCAAACCTATTAAAGACAAGCTGAGGTTGTTGTACAAACCATTTTACACCAGGTGGCTAACGCCATTTATGTTTATGTTATAATCCATCCCTCACAGTATATTATATATTGTCCTTAAGTTTACATTTTTTTAATCTCTGTGTTAAACTACGTCTCAATGTTCTGTCACTTTGCTGTTGTTACACGTGAATTTCTCCACTGTGGGACAATAAAAGTCATTTCTATTCTACTCTATTGACTCTAAGTCACTACATAAAATGTGTCACTCTTCCCAGGTTTCTTTAACTATGCCACTTTCATTTCAGTTCACAATTACAGTCCATCGCCTGTTAAAATTTCAAGTACTTTCTAAGTATATAGAAATTTGCGGGTTGAACGGTTGAAGCGGTATGAATACTTTTCAAAGTCATTATAAATTACAGATTCTTCAAAAAGTCCAGTGAAGCTTAAAGCTGGTATTTTTTCCCCCCAGTTTGGATCAGAGCCACCCGCCTCCTCTCTGTATGGAGCCGTACGGAGCTGCGGCGGCCGGCGAGTCAGCCAGCAGATACCTGAGAAGAGGGAGGCGAGTGACAAGGAGAGGCCGCTCTGAGACACCGCCAGCAGGGACTGGCCCTCACAGCCATCTGAGAGACAGAAACTAACACTCAGCACCGTCACTGCCCACAGGAGCACACCCACACCCACTCAGACATTTCAACACTGGACACACAGGTGTGTTAGTGCTCCAGCCAAACACAGTCTGCACTTAGAAGGGAGCTGTGCAGGTCAAAGGTTAATACATCAAAAGTACTGAAAAATATAATGAAACACACTCGGGTTTAATGAGCACACATCCAAGAGAATTATCGACATAATCCATGTTTAGATGTAGATGTTCTGTTAATCATCTCGGGTTTTCAGAAGACGGGAGATTTTATGAAGCTTTTACAGCCGGAGCTCCCATATGAGCCCCTAATGGGCTCGTCACGTGTCACCAGTAGGAATATTTTACATCCAGTCAGCAGACTGGCTGCTGTACTCTGACCTGCAGGTTATAAGAGATGATAAAAGCTGATTGGTGAGCAGCCAATGATGTTATGAGATGATGACTTGTGAAGAAAATGCAGGGGAAAAACAAAAAAAGAAAAAAAAAATAAATAAATTTACAAAATAGTTTTGGGAAGGATAGAAATTAAAGAAAACATTTTCTGTTTGGATTAAAGTAATAAATTTGGATCTTTGAAAGCAGCCAGAAGTGAAGTCAATCACCTGCATTATTTAATTTTACCTCACTATATTGATGAAACTGATCAACGTTTTCTTTCGTAGAAAATAAAACAATTAAATTTGTAAAATTTTTTTCCATTCTTATCCCTCCTTCCCTCTCTGTACCTTGCAGTTCACACTCCTCCACCTCCTCGGCCGAGCCGGAGTCGGACAGGCCCTGGTAGGAGTCCTGAGAGCTCCTCCTGGAGCCTCCGCTGTCAGTGGAGTGGAAATCTGAGCACAAGAAAATAGTTTCAACAAGTTATGCAAAAAATATCACAGATGTGACCTTTTTCTGAACATGTGCGGAACCCATTACTGGTAAAAAAGATTTTCTCTCATGTTTTGTCCCACATCACCTCAGCAGCTAAAAGAGGTAAATAAAGTTAAAGCCCCCCCCTTACCAACAAGTTATTTACACAATTTAAGTTTAATGTAAAATACTAATCAGCTGAATATTTTGAGAGCGAGCTGGGTGTTGAGCTGTAACTTGGCGTACGGTGGGAGGTTGTGCAGGGCGGCAGACGGCTGCGACGGATCTGCTGCCTCCGCAGACGGATCTTTTGTTTGAGCTGCTGAATCTCGGAGTCGCTGTCTCCCTCCTCCTCGCCGTCCTCCTCCTGGCGCAGCATGTTGTACTTCATCAGCTCAATGGCGGCAATGAGGGACTCTGAGATGCTGAAATGAGCGTTTTCCTGCAAAGCATGGATATTACCCAACATGTAGTCATCTCCCAAATTTAAACTCTTCAAGTTCCTTTGTCCTCCTGTTAAACCGTGACCCGAGGTGAATCAGGACTCTACCTTTTCTAGGTCAGCACAGCTGCCAAAGTCCTGCTCTGACAGGTAGCTGATGAGGCTCTGTCCCTTCGACGGCTTCCTGAACATCCCATCCGGCACACTGCTGTACTGGGGCCCGTCTGATGTCAACACAGTACGCACAACTTTAAGTCAATACGCAAAACACACAAGCAATCAAACACAAATTATGTTTGATTAAGCTTTATCTTATTATATCTATGAATTTACTAGCTATTTATATACTTTTCTTCTGCAGAATAAAAGGGATACATTTTCTACAACTTTTCACTTTAAGATTTTGCTTCTGAGATAAATTAAAATGATTTATTTTAAGAATTTTTCCAAAACCTGTAAAAAGTGTTTTGGGGTTTTTTTTATTTATCAACAATAAACATGTTGGAGTAATATTATGGGCAACATTTAGGTCATCCAAACAGCCGAATAAATAAACATTTATTTTGAAATTATGGTAGTAAAAACTTACATCAGCAAATCATTTTATAGTCACATAAACAATAAATGTTTTTTTTTCCTTGATGGGAATCTCATGTTTCCTTGTCGGCTTAAAAAAAAAGAAATTGAAGTATTTTCCTTCCAAGAAAGATTTACTGAAAATTTCCTTTTATGGTTTATTGTATCCCTTCAGTGCAAACTTGGAGCTCTTGATCTGAACTAAAAAAAAATTCAGCTTTAAAAAGAAAAAAAAAAAAAAAAAGTACTTAGTCATATCCGATATATTAATTATCACGTATGTGTTTAATTATGTGTTTTGTAGTAAAATAAAAAACTTCTGCTTCTTTCAAAAACAAGAAAATGTCACTGAAACCCGAACGTGAAGAAAAGGCGAATCTTTTCTGACAGGATGTGAGACTCACAGGACTCCATGTAAAGAGAACTGGGGGTGCTGGCATCGCTGCGCTGAAGAGAGAAGGGACTGTAGTCCTTCATGCTGGAGTTTTCGCTCGCTGATTCTGAAGAACAAAAAACACCAACAAGTTTTTACACACTATAAAAATACCTTATTCACTGCATTTTGAGCTGCATTCTACATCCTTAATGGAAACATGTATGAAAAAGTGATGGAAGACAATGAAATGCTTAACTTCTTTTTGATATTTGTTTATATAAATCATGGCTATTACCTGCATGGAGGAACAGGTAAAATAATTTAAAATAAGCATTGAACATCGATTTTTCTGAATAAATGCATTTCTAGTCTTTCCATTGACATGATATTCACATCACATATCTGTAATAAAGAAATTAGTTGCTAAAAAAAAAAAAAAAAAAGACACCAGTCTGCAGGTGGGAGCATCATGGTGTGGGCTGCCCTTCAAACAAGGACAGCTCAGTCCTGTCTTGATAACGAGTGTGGGTTTCCAGGATGGATAGAAATCCAAGCACACGGTCAAGGAAGCTCTCAATAGACAGAACGAGTCAATCATCCATCTTGACTCCCACTGAAAATCTATGGAAAAAACTAGAGAGTCTGTGTGGGAGAACAGTCCTCAGCAAAGCATGTGACTCAGTTTCCCCACAGAGGCCTGGAAGTTGTTTTTAACCAAGCAAGTTTTGTTTCACTACATATTTACCAGAGGTCTGTGCGTTATTCCACCCACGACTTAATGTGGGGATGAATTTGATTCCATTGAATTGTGGGTGAGGATATCTTGGGCTGATGCAAACGTCTGGTGGAAATTTCCAGCCACTGACCCCATTAGAAATATCTAAACTGAGAAAAATGTGTTCAATGCTTCCTTTAACTGCAGTAGATACTATTACACTTGGGCTATGGCGTAAAGTGTTTTAAACTAAATACAATTTTGGACTTTATCATAAAAACTGCTGAATTCTTGATTGTAAAAGTTCTTTGCCTTACCTTGTTGAACATAAAAAAAGCTACATTAAAAATGTCACAGTCCTGCAATATTTTCAGAGAAATGATAGGACATGAAATAACAAATATGTGCATAAACAAAAGAAAAGTCACAATGGAGGTAACCATTTGTTTCATGAATTTGAAACAATTTATCAAAATGTTAAAAAAAAAAAAAAAAAATGAAATAAAATACAGCTCCTGAGGAACCAATCGTGAGCTGAGCACAAGACTGGAAATGAGAAGGGTAAAACTGATAAACATGCAGTAAAAAGAAAAGTAAGGGAGGGTGAAATGGGGTCAGATGATGGGAGTACAGGTAAACTGCACTGCCAACCTGCAACTGGATCCTCTATTATTATGGTGATTTTTCTGTGGCCCCCTCCTTCGCATAAAGAGTGAAAAGAGAGAGTAGAGAGATAAAGGAGAAAGACAGTTTAACTGGAGCTGAAAGGGAAAACAAATCTGAGCAAAACAGAGGAAGTTAGGTCAACTTTAAAGCGCTTTCTGGCAGAAGTTACAAAGTCAGAGTTCCTACATATTTTACATGTTACATGGACAAACAGAAAGACAGACAGACCAGAACAGCGAAGGAATAGATGGAGAGCAATATGGATAGAAGGATAGATGGCTATAAAATTATTTAGGGAGTAAAGTCTAAATATGAAAATATTTTTCCAAACTTTTCCATCCAAATCTGAAAAACAATCCAATCGAATTCCAGACTTTCCCAGATAGTGTAGGAACCCAGCAGAGGACAGTCGGAGCGTCTCACTCTGATAATGAATCCGCCTCGTTTTTACTGCTAGCTAACTAGCCCAGTAAAACAGCTCGACTTTACATGATGTCATCAGTAAAACCATTTCATTATTTAATATATTTGAGCATTTAGTCGTCTGGCACATTCAATCCCCCATCACTCACCATTCCTGAGTTTTTGACTGATCCCCGTGTCTGAAAACGAGCGGGTGTGTCCTTTGGCCCCCCTGCCGGGGCCCCTCTGGCCCTCTGAGAAAGACGAGCGCCTCGGAGGGGTCGAGGTCTGGGAACTCTGCTGTGTGCAAGGTTCCTTAGTTTGGTCCTGCTCGCTGCTGTGGACGGAGCTTCGGGAATCGCGGCGACTGCGTTGCCCCAGGTTACCGATAGCCAGATACTCCGGTCCATCGTCAGAGTCGCAGGAGTCCCCGGCCTCAGGCTGAACGGAGGAGGACGGGGACTCCGACAGGGAGATGTGAGGGATGGAAATTGATCCAGGAGACGGCGTCACACCTCGCTCGCCGTCCCCGGGCCTGGACACGACCACCCACGGAGTTTCCACGCTGCTGGTTGGAGAGGTAGTGTCTAGATCAAAGCATAAACAAAAATATTACCACAGAAAATTGCAGAGAAACAGAAAAACACGTTTACTTTGGTTTATTATACTGTGGAAAAAAGGTGAACTCTGCTATGGTTGTTACTCATGCCAAATTTCAGGCAGGGGAAGCACAACTGTTCATCAGCACATGAAAAGAAAAAGGAGTGAAGAAAATTACATTAAAAATAAGAAATAAACACATCAAGTACTGAATAATATATATATATATTTTTTTTAAGTTAAAACAAAAAAACTAAATATGATACAAAACTGAATGTAAACATTTGTAAAACAAGCTTTTATGGGCAAGTTGCAGTGAATCTCTTGAGTCCCAATTTAAACAAGACAAGAAACATTAGTTTTTGCACAGCTCAGGTTTTTAGGCAACTTGTTCCAGTGTTGAGCTGCCTCACCTCATCTAGCTCCACAGCTGTAGGACACCGAGTGAAGGACACTGATGATCTGAGCACTCTGCAAGGTTCACGCCTGACAATCAACTCCAAAACATATGCAGGTCTGAGATAATTCACTGCCTTAAAAACTAACGTTTTAAAATCTCTTATTTTGCCAACAGTAAGAATTCACTTCCCTGATGTTTATTGGGATTCTGGCTGCAGCATTTTATACTAGCAGCAACTGCCTGATTACTTAGAAATACAAGAATAATCAAAATTTCTAAAATTTTGACTACTCAAAATTTTAAAAGCTCTAGCTTTTATGTCTTGATTTATAAAAGAAACCTAACCTGATAGTAACTTGCTAAAGAATATAAAAAATTTTATTTCCTGCTTGAGAAAATATCAAAACTGTTTTTGTTATAAAGGTGGCTGTGTCTATACATTCCTCAAATACTGATCTCATTTGCAAACAATTAGCCTTCTGTATGTTTAGTTCAGTCAGTCAATTCACAAACAAACTGTTGTGAATTCACAGCAACATAGCCAATATGTTAACTAACATTTGCTAAAAATCTGGATGAAAAGATGACCACCTACCAATGGTCTAGCTAGCACAACATCACTGATGATTCTAAAAAAATGACATCAGAGAAGGAGAAATAAGGATGGATCAATAACCTTTGTTCTTCCATCATCAGGAAAGATAATGAACTCATCCTGCAGAAACCAGCTATAGATTTTCACCTATTTAATATTTATCCTAACGACTACAAAGAAGAAATCTAAATGAAAAGTACAACCTGATGTAAAAGGACAACCTGAACATGATGCAGATATATTCAGAGACACATAAAAACCTACACTTGGTATTGATGCTCTCTTCACTTGTGTCGTTGCCTTTAGGGGATCTAGCTGCTGTAGTGCTTGCTGGCCTGTGGTTGGCTGCCACCGCTTCTCGCAGAGAGCAGTTGGAGGTGGTTAGTCTGCGGTTCAGAGAGTCTCCTCCAGGAGCAGTGTCGGCGTTCCTCCAGGTCCCCCCGGCCCCTGGCAGCACACACAGGCTCTGGCTCTTCAGCAGACTCAGGCACGGAGAGCCTTTCAGCGGGGAAAGCTGGAGGAAGGAAATTAACACTTGAGGTGATTCCTTTTTATACTCCCTACAACTTGCACTCAACCATACTTGACTAATGGATGATTGTGAACTAATTTCTTCCAAACAGAGGCAGTTTGAAGCACATGTGAAAGCTTGAGTAACCCACCCCAACCGTGTCTACTTGGGCCAGCAGTTTGGGATTATTCTGCTCCACAGCCTCCAGACACTGAAACATGGCCGTCACATGAGGCTCGCTCAGCAGGAAGGCGTCATCTGAATGGCACGGACACGAGGAAGAAACAAAACATGTAAGCAGGAACCACTGGAGAACACAGAAGGAGTAAACAGAGTTTGATTTTCACTCCCAACCAGTGCGCTCACCGTTGTAATATTTCCGTGTGTTTCCCAGATGCCTCAGCAGAGGTTTGAGCTGAGCTGACAGCTTATGAACCTGCAAGCTGTGCAGCAACCAGCGCTCGGCCTTGTGGCTCTCACTGGCTCTGTGCACCGCGCTGCTCACAACCGGCTCCAGGTGACTGAACTGTAAAATGAAAACAAAAAATTTATACATTTATATCCAAAGCAAACATGTTATTTGTTATTTTGAAGCTCTACAAAACAGCACTTAACTTGAACCAACAAGAACAGAAAGCAAGAGATCACATGACTGTTATGTCACAGTTAAGCCCTGCTGATCAGCAACAGCAGCAAAAAATTAGGATAATTACATTTCAGCTACTAATAGTCCATCTGTTGCTTAAAAATCCCACAAAAACAAAGAGCTGTGGGGATTCATTTCATTCTTCACATGACATAACAATGAAACACACCTACCAAGTTACATAAGAAGATTTAGGATGCCTGACATTTTTTTTTATGATTAATGATTTTTGCCCCTTCAAATGCACTTTTGTTTCTAAAGCGGATTTTCATCCTTTTTCTTACGCAAATTAATTCACACTACAGAGAACACATTGGCGTGAATTCAATTTTTTATCCTTTTAATCCTTAGTAAACTAAACGCTATAGTAGCCGTCATCTATTTGATGAATCCCTATGCATCCTGTAATATGAAATAAATCATTGTTTTCCTGTCTTAAATTACCAAATGAGGTATGTCATCACAGCAAACAGTCCTAATTTGCAGTAAAGATATGTCCAAAACCTAGAGAACTACTTCAATGTTTAAACAAATCTAGAAAACTTGAATTTCCTTGTAGCTTAACTTTCTCAAGACACTTCCAAACTCACCAAGCAAGAAACTGTGACACAAAGTTTCTAGGTCTAGCAATGTGCACATGAGAAATGCAGAACTGAAAGAAATCACCCTCTCTTTTTTCTAAGTTTACATTTACAGTAAATTTCCCCAAAGATTTGTATCTGAAGCTATGATTTCACTTTTGTTCCTTCTCTGAGAAGCCCGTACCTGTTCAACGTGCATGGCGAGGTGGGGGCTGATGTAGCGGACACACCAGACAAAAGGCCAGTAGTCTCGCTGCTTGTAGTACATCTGCAACAGTAAACCAGTTTTTAAAACATCAAGAAATATCAGTTTTCATAAGTAACAAAAAGCAATAATTAAGAACGGCACTGTAATAAAGTGTGGGATGTTGCCTGATGACAACAATGGTTGAGTCTAAGGTAAAATGGTCAGCATCAGTATCACTTTATTATTATTAAGGCCTCCTTTAAACCATAGTGAGGTTCTTTGATGAATTACTAAGAGAAATGTTTTGTAAAATGGCTAAAAAAAAAAACAATAAAAAAAAACTTTTCCACGTTATGTTTTCAATCACTTGTCAATGTAATAACATTTCAGTTGGCTAGCCAAGTTGATGGTTAGGGTCAAAGTTGATGAAAAGCTGCAACTTGGGTTCAAGTGTGAGAAGGCCTCATCATCGATGAAAGATGAAGTTCATCTTCAAGAAAAAGAAAACTGAAACAAGGCTTCATCCCCCTGACCTGCTCGTTCTTCAGTCTGTGACCGAGGATGTTGTTCATGTCCTTGTGCAGCCTCTGCAGGCCACCGTACCGCGACCAGACGTTGGGGTTGTTGGTGGACACGAGGCCCTCCACCGTGGTCTTCAGGCTGGACAGCAGCTTCCATTGCTCCCTCCTGGAAGCACAAAAGGGAACCGGGATGGAGAGAAAACAAAAAAAAAGACGCAGGGTGAGGAGGTTAAGGAAGGAAGTAAAGAAGTGCTGGTGACAGCAGTGTGGTTCAACAGATCAAAACACATTTCAGGAAAAAGGATTACTCAGCAACTTAATGAAAGTTACAGTCCAGTGAATAGCTGTCCTGTCCAACTCAATGCTTCCCAGAGAAAATGTTATATCTATAACCATTTCTACATACAACATAAGGGATCTAGGAATTTATATCTCATTTTACACTAGCCTTGATTATAGATAAACTTCAACATTGTTGATTTGACTTTCTAAATGACATTATTGCATCGTTCATATTGAAGTCTCTGTTGCTCCATCAGAATGAGATCCTACATACGTTACATGCTGGTTTCAATCCAGTACTTTCCTTTTACCCTCTGAAGATACGTGGCTGCAAGAGAACAAATCTGTAGATGGTATCTGGGAGGGTCTGTTATGATAACTTTGTGCTTTTGTTAGGTAATGAAAAAGACAGAAAGATATGTCACACAATGTACATCTAAAATAGACTGAAAGATTTAGACACATTCTATCAGACTAGAACTGATAACTGATAGAGCAGAGGGTCACATTTATGAGAACAAATCATGTCTGTGTGAAATAGCTTGTTGTGGTCAGCCACTAATCAAATCACATCATGTAACTGGCTTAAGGTTAGATAAAATTCCTCACATACTGCAGAGCCAGCTGAGGTTAGGCAGCAACAGAGGACTGAGTGTGTCTAAAGGCTTTTACAGGAGCAGAGAAATCTTTATTTTTCTGGAGGTGGAAAGAAGATTAACAAAAACTAAGGAAAAATTACTCCTGGAAAGTCCTCCTGCAGCAGTAAATTAAACTCACAATTAAAAAAAAATAGCCCAGATGATGTGTCGAGAACAAGCTGTAGGAACTCCCAAACCATTCTGCAGAAATACTCAGATGATTCTGCAGTCATGAGGTGTTTCAGAGATGGACGGGAAGTTGAGTACAGAGAGCAGGTGGATCAGTTGGTGTCATGGAAACAATCATTTAATCTTGAATTTTAACAAAATAAAGGAGAAGATTCTACATTTCAGAAAAAAACAGGGTCAGTCAAACACTATTTCCATCATGGGAGAATAAATGGAGATGGTGGGGAAGTAGAAATACCTGGGGGTTCAACTGGAGAACAGTGTGAACACAACGGTGTAGCAACTTACAAGAAAAGACAGAGCAGACTGTACTTTTAAAAGAAGTTTAGGTCCTTCAGTGCTTCCAGCAGGCTGCTGCAGCTCTGCAAGTCTGTTGTGAAGAGTAAAATCTCTTCTGCCGTCGTATGTTGGGGCAGCAACATCAGAACCAGAGACTTAAAAAGGCTCAGTAACCTGATAATGACGGTTACTGAGAACAGAACAGAGTCTTCAATCAGAGGTTTCTTTAGATTTGCTGTAATACAGACAGCTACAGCATTTACAACAACTCTTTAAAGAAAATTGTATAAGTTAAAACGTTTAATTTGCTTCTGGAGTTAATAAAGTACTTTTTAATTGAACTGAGCTAAGTTCTTGCAGCTCTGGAAGAGAACAAATGTCATTGGTCTGGTGTAAGTTATAAATACCTCAAGTGTTAACCTCCTGTTAAAAATCCAACTCAAAGAGGCGGTTGACATTTTCAATAGGTTACAACGGATTGTGTATAAAAGCGAACATGTAGAAATTTGTCAAACATTGATAGAGATTTTACAGTTAAAACATCTAATATGTGAACGGACCGAGAAAAAACAAACTGCTTAAGAATAGAACTTAATCGTTTTATTGTTGTTGGTTTTTTTATATTACTGGAATCATATTGTCAAACTTTGAAAAAAAATGTGAATAGTAACATAACTAACCGAATTCGTTTGTCTAAAGGCAAAAATATCACGGAGAACCTGCAAAACCTTATTTGACAGTTAGCATTAGCTGCTAGCACAACTTGACCAGGATTAGCATTTATCTATGAGCGCTTAGTTAATAATTTGCAATAATAAAGCTAATGGATAACTGGAAGTCATTTCAAATAGATAACGTAACAAAGCTGTCAACGTAATCAGCGTCTGATAACAGCTTCACTTTTAATGACTGGCTACAAATGTCCACTAAGCCTTAGCATCACAGCTAAAATCTCACGCTACAGGCGCTTCTGTAATAACAAAAACAAAACATTTCTTGCCACCTTTATCTAAACAGACAACAAAAAAGAATATCGATGCGTGTTCTAGTTTGTGTTGTGCTGTTAATCTGGCGAAACAAAAACGCAAACCCAACCCCCGGCTATCCGGAGGTAAGGCGCCCAGCCCAAGCTGTCACTTGCCTGCGTTCCTCCGCCTCTCCCTCCGCCGTAACCTCCATCAAGTCCTCCAGGCGGAACCGGCTGCCCACCAAAGCTGCCAGCTTCCCGCTAACTCCTGTGATATTATGCTAAAAAAAAAAAAAAAAGTTTTAACGCTACTGCGAAGGTCGCTGGAGGGAGTCACCTAAACTCCGAGTCTCCCGCCGCCATGTCTGTGGTGCCTGCAATAACCTGGCCAACAATCAAAACAGGCCGCATTTCAGCTCTCATCGGCGGATGCAGCATCAGCGAGTGGGCGGTGCGGACGGCCGCCGCCCTGCCTACTTTTGCACTGAAGAAGCAAAACTTGTAAAAATAAGATAGTGGTGGTTTTGTTTCGTCTAGACTTTTTGGGTGGATGCAAAACAATATCTTTCAATTGATTTCAGTAAGTTTTCAGTTTTATCCAGTGAGAGGATTTAGGCAATCAGTCACGGGTTAACTTTCTAGACCTTTCTATGCGACTTCCACAAGAACCTGCAGCAAACACTGCCCCCTGGTGTCTGAAAACAGCAACGCCATTAGTCCATCAAAATAACACTTATAACGGGATATAACCTACGAATTAGCATGTAATTTATGCTTCTTACAAAACTATTTAATTTATCATGGTTGAAAAAGATGACTTAAAGAAAACTCCATGATGCAACACAGCTGTTTTGTGCTATTTATACATTTTGTTTTAGTTTGTCTTTTGAATGTCAAATTGTGAAAAAAGAATGTTGCAGCATTTCTTTACACTAGATCCATCAAGTAAACTCATAGATTTTTTTTTTCTGAGAAGATGGAAAAGTCTATGGAAGAGGATTAGTGCCACCGAAAAAAATAATAATAATTCAGATTTTAAAGTCAGAATTCTGACTTTAAAGTCTGAGATTAAAGTCAGAATTCTGACTTTAAATCTCAGAATTCTGAGAATTTAAATCTCAGAATTCCCAGAATTCTGACTTTAAATCTCAGAATTCTAATCTCAGAATTCTGACTTTAATCTTAGAATTTTGACTTGGCTTCTGACTTTAATGTCAGAAAGTCAGAATTCTGACTTTAACTTCAGAATTCTGACTTTAATTCTGAGATTAAAGTCAGAATTATTTTCTTTTTTTTTCGGTGGCCCTAATCCTCTTCCGTAAAAGTCAGTATGTTTCCTTTTAGTTTGTTTGTTTTTTAATTCACCTCAGAAAGGTTGCTACTATATTACGTCCACGTGAAGGCGCCATTGTGTTGAACAGAACCAAACTGTTTGGCTTAAGAAAAATTAATATTTCTATCGTTAGATGGCAGTAGTGTGTCAGAACCAAACGGTTTATATTTATTATACCTCTACAATAAAAAGAAGACACCATTCTCTTTGGCTTTTAGGTCATTGACACATTAAAAATCACCTGTTCTTTACCAAACTCTACAATTATTTTAACCTAACCTCAGAAACCACACAACAGGCTCCACATATTTTTAACTAAATCAAAATAGAAAAGCTGTGTGTGGACAAACAAGACATCCCTGTTGCTCCTGTAGGGACTGAAGGGAAAGTTAAATTAAAATACTAAAAGCAGTTTGCAGCTCTGAAGCACACAGGTGTGTTAGGACGATGTCAAAACCAAAAAATGATCAGCAATGACCTTACAGTACATCTTGTGATAAGAATAAAATGGAGCAATTGCACAACTGCGGAGTAGTGATGATTTCTGTGAGGAGACCTTGGCCAAAGTTTGAACTCAAACCAGGTCATGAAAGCAGTTAAGCTATATTGTAAGGAAGATCTGCCCTAAAACAATCCATAAAGTAAAGAATGGTAAAGAATAACAGAGATTTATAACTTCCCATCATTTCCATAGTTTTATAAGCTATTGGATCATATGTTGCTTTTCTGTTGTTGTTTTTTTCCTAGTAAATAATTGCAGAACGTGTTTTTACTCACTTGAGGTCAGAATTAATATAAGAAGATAAAGAATGAGGACACAGTTGAAAGAGAGGATGTCATTTCTTTTACGGGATGTTTATTAGGCGAGACTGCATATGACCGAATGAGTGACTGTGCTTGCATAGAACACACACGAACTCATGTATTTGCGACACAGAACAATGTCAGCAGCACAAATGACGAATTCCTGGATTGACTAAGCCTTCCATTGTCTTCTACGACATTACATGAAACCAGAGAGTCCTTACTGCTTTACAGTCACTCTTTGCAATCTCTCAGGAACCGTGTTAAAATTATTATATAACAAAACGTTGTTTTTTTTCTGGGCTGAAAACTAACACCATAAATCTTTTATATATTTTGCTCCAGATCAATTGATATTACACAAAAGACACATTTGTATTGTCTGCCAGCGGTATTTAATGTGTCACATATGAAAAATGAGCTTCAGGAGCCAGAACATGTCGAGACAAGGAGAGAACAAAGCTGTAGGGCAGCAAAACATTCATTCATTCATTCATGGTGTTAAATATACTGAAGCACTTTGCTCATGGTGACGTTGAAAACACCCTCCCCTAACCTTGCACAACGCTAATGGGGCCTAAGTGACTTATAACTGTGAAGTGCCGCAGCATGAACACACTTGATCTGTGGAAAGTATGTGAAAAGGAAGGCCTGCCACTGTGACGCAAAGCCTGGCTGATCCAGTTTATGACAGCGTGATGGTTAGAGCCTGATAGCGTTGCTTTTGGAGTTTGCTCTTTCACAGTTGGGATTGTGGCGGAAGGTTGACACAACCGGGTCTACGCAACCCCAGATGAGGCAAAGCATGCTGTTTAACCGAGTTACAGAGCGGCTCCGTTCTGCAGCGCATTGAGCAGTTCGGTTCTCCTTCTTCCCGTTGCTCCATGCGGAATCCTGCCTCAGGATTTGACGGCGAACAAGTGCTTGTTTGAAGTGGAGCTCTGGATTTCACTTTCATGCCAAGATGGGGATCTGTGATTTAGGAGTGTGTCAGAAAAAAGGAACTGGATTTAATTCAATTAAATGTCATCTGAAGAATAAAATGTTCTGGTTTCCTGAGGCTCTCTTGTTATGTAACAAAAACTGAACTAATCAGTCAAATCCAGACAATGTGAACGAAGGAAAGATCTCAGTGAAAATAAAAGCCTACTGGGTGATTCCAAAGCAAAATAGCAATAAACTCAATAAAAATAAGCAAAGCATCATCCATAGAATCTAGAAGGCCATTCATAGGTCAGTAGAAACACTGGCGCAAAAAATAGCCTCGAGGCTCATTCCTCCTTTGATTGGATCTAAATGCAAGATGATCAGATTAAATGTAACTTTGTAAAAGAGAGAGAGGGGGAAACTGGATTCACATGACATGACAGCACCTGTAAACACAGGAGCCTGGATTCCAGGGAAGCTGATCTTCTCAATATTCAAGAGCAAATAGATTCATCATAATGCATCTCAATGCTTCAGACAAACAAATTCTGCTCTAAATTTACAGCGATGGTTAGCGCTCGCTGGACTTTAAGTCATTTTTAGTGTATAGTTTCAGATTTTTACCTAATATTTTTGGGATATTGCCACTTCTGCACTGCCTGCAACTAAAATTAAGCAATATATATTTGAATGAAACTCCATTTTTATTCGTGTGGCACATTTTCAGCAACAAGGCAATTGAAAGTGCTTTATATGAATAGTGGGAAAATAAAACAACAAACCAGCAAAAAGAAAAAAGAATGGTAATTAAAAGGAAATGAGGACAGGATGAAAAAACAAACTACACTTAAAATGTTCCGGTTGCAATTAATCAACTGTACACAAATGGCTTTTAGCATCAATTTAAAGAAACTCAGATTTTTAAGCAGTTTTGTAGTTTTCTGTACGTTTGTTCCAGATTAATGGAGCATAAGAACTGAATGCTGCTTCTCCATGTTTGGTTCTAGTTCTGGGGATGAAAAGTAGATTAGAACCAGAAGACCTGAGTGATCTGGAAGGTTGATACAGCAGCAGCTTTTTAATCTATTTTGGTGCTAAGCCGTTCAGTGATTTATAAACTAAAATAAGTATTTTAATATCTGTTTTCTGAGCTCCAGGGATCCATTGTAAGGACTTTAGAACTGGATTATAAGGAACTGTAAATTTTTTTTTTTTTGCAAACTTATTGTTTTGGGAAAATGTTCTCACCCTCCTGACAGTAATGACAGTTTTTGCTCATAACAGAAAACAGCGTACTAAGTGCTAACAGAGGTGAATGACTAAAGTCATCCTAAGTGTTGGATCTGCTTGCACCCAAACATAAACATGCAGATAATTGGATGCAGAATATTCTGACCACCAGCACTAACATGCTCTTATGTCTGACTATATACAGGTGGACATATTTCTATTCAAAGCCAAGTTGCAAAAACCAAACAGTCAGCATCATAGGATAATTATAATTATTTATAGGATAAATCAAAATTATTCTATAAAAATATCTTACAGTTATCTTACAGTTATTTTTACACATCAAATTTGAAAGGGAGGTGCATTTTTAATTGAAATTAGATCTGGACTTTGACTGGGACATTCTGACACATGAATATGACTCGATCTAAACCAGTCCGCTCTCGCTCTGGGTGGATGTCTAGACTTCTTTTGCAACCTCTTTATTGCAGTATTGTCCTGCATGCACCTTATCAATCAACTATGACCAGCTTTTCTCTCCCTGTTGATAAAAAAAAACAACCCTACAGCCTGGTGCTGCCACCACCACGTTAACTTTACTCCACATACAAACATACAAGAAGAAACAGGTTTAATTTTACTTACAGTTCATTTGATTTAATTTTAGTTTGCTTGCTACAAATTACATACAAGAGTTCATATGACCAGATTTTGCAGCGCACGATGGGCAGCTAACAGATTCCCTCACCTGGGGTGTGGATCTCTGCAGCTCTTCTAATGTTACCAGAACCAGCCAGGCTGCTTCTCTGATTAATGGTTTCATTGCTGAGTCCGTCAGTATAAGTGGTCAGACATGTCTTAGTGTGTTTATGTAGGTTTGTAGCATATTGTTTCCACTCTGAAATGATGGATTGATCAGCGCTCTGCAAAATATTCAAAGCTTGGGTAGTTGCTTTCTTAGCTAACCCTGATTTTAACCTCTCACCCTCTGTATCTATGGCCAGTCTGTTGTGTTCATTGGTATTCATTTTTGCTATTTGTTCCCTAATGTTCTCCACCAAAACTGTGGACTGTAGGCAACTGATTTTGCCAGGATATGAGAGAAAAGAAAATACTTTACTAAAAATGCTTATAGCTGTAAACAGTGCTGCCATCTTACCACGTCTCTCTTGAAATATTGGTTGTAGACTTCGGAAGCTTTATCAGGTTAATAGTTTTATCTGATAATAAAGCTTGAATCTCTACTTTTGAGATTCCTATTTGTAAAATGTTGAAAGTCATTAGTTATTGTCTGTGATAGTTACTCACTATGTCTCGATCTAACACAAAAAGTCCTAATAAAATATGTTAAAGTTTTGACATTAGCTGCCATCCAGCCAGCATTCATTAAAACAGAGAAAATGAGAAATCTGATTTGCGTTAACACTCCGATTCGACACGTAGCTGATAAGTGGCTGAGGATGGCGTCATCTCGGTTTTTACACGTACCTCTGCATGCTCTGGCGTTTTCTTCCTTCTCAATCTGTAACAACAGGGGGGGGGGGAAACAAAAGAATATAGCTCATCTCTAAGGAAAACAGGTAACTACTTCCTTCAGGGCTAAACACATAAATTCCTCCTAACCAACAATCAGATCGGATTCCCAGGAACATTATCAGTATTCAGCTATGAGGAATTTAGAGGAGGCTTCACCTCCTCTATGGGTATAAATATTTTTAATGTTCAGTAGGGATCATAAAAAATATATTCTGAGTTCTATTTATTGTTGTGACAAGACTGTGATGTAATTTTTGGGAGTTTATGATTGAATAGTTACAGTTTTAGAGTTAGGACATAACATCTACATGACACGAGCTCAAAAAAAAAAAACATATATATATATATAATATATATATATATATATATATATATATATATATATATATATATATGTATATATATATTATTAATATTTATATTATATATATATGACAAATCCCTGGGCAATGACCTTTCTGAAAATAGAAAGCAGCAGGTGAGAAAAAGTCCCGGCTAACAGGAAGCTGCAGCAGAAACAGTCTGGGAGAGGAAGGCCTTGAATAGCTGGAGATGAAGAGACAGAAAAGCTGAAAAGGAAACACTGCAGGTAAATGTTTAGTCTAGAGATTATGTAAGATTCCGTTCTAGAAAGAAATTTTGGTATTTTTATGTCTTAGGGGTTTTTATATCTTGTTTTTCATGTCTTGTTGCTCTCTATTGCAATTTTATATTCAGTGTTTTAGTCAACAGCAGTAAGAGCTTTATATGCAAAATTGAACTTTTATCCAATTTGAAGGTATTAAACTTTTTATAAAAGGTAGAAAATGTCTGTACCGCCAAAATCCAGAACTAAAATCTGTTACACAAGAGAGCAGATTAAAGCTAAAGGGTCCTCTATATAGGAAATCCAGAATTTGTAAGCCTGCTTTCTGGGTGCAAAGTGCTCTATGGTGAAAACGTGAAACTAAAGGGAAACAAATCCTGATCAAAATTCTTCACAATAAATCAAGCTAAGGGGATGAAAGTCAGAAAAACTACACAAAAAAAATGAACCTCGGTGTTTTTAAATAAGTGTTAATGTCACAGACCAATACATAACTTAACATAACTTTGCCTGCTGCGATCATTTTTATGTTTGACCCAAAGTAGATTCTTTTTGTTTGCACATCCCACCGTTTACAGTCAGGGCACGTCTGACGTCAGAGATCAATACTAGAGAGAAACTCCAGCATGTTAAAACTGAAGCCTTAACAAATACACTGACAGCACAATGTGGTAAAACAAGTCATTTATTTCTGAATGAAAACTAAAATTTTCTTTAACAGCACATTACAAGGGCATTTGTTTTGATATTTTCTCCAAGGCTCAGCGATCACTTTCATACAGTACATCTAGCATGTACAGGGTGTCTCCTTCAAATGAACAAAAAAATAAGAGGGGGGCAGAGGGGAAAGAAAGATATATAAAAAAAGATGTCTGATTGTACATTTAAAAGCAGCTTGGTTTGGCTCTTAGCCACAGAAATGGACCAAGCGGCCCGCTGACTGAAGGCGTCGGCACCAGAGGCACAGAGACGTGAAACAGACAGGACATCCCATAAGCCCAGGGGCTTTAAAGTGTGAAATGTTTTAACAGTTTCCACAGATATTGCTCTCTGGTCTTTGAATGCAAAGTGCTGCACTTTGCAGATGAAATCATGCCAACAGCTTTCCTCCAAACATCGGATTTAACATGAGAACAAAGATGACTCTTTACATCTTACGCACAAGGTTTCCTCCCTTCATCGCTGAACAAAAACACATCTCCAGCCTTTGTTTGTTTTGCCGCCACAAACCTTTTGCATCAAACATTTTACTTACTCCACCCCTTCTCCTCAGTTCCCATTGTTGTTCTCAAATTGTCTAACAATCATTCACAGACTTGACAGAAAATAAGATTGCTGGATATGGAAAAAACCATGAGGTAAAAAGGTGGTCTGGTTACAGATCATGCAGAACATTCAAACCCACAAAATAAAAAAAACAAAGGAGAGTTAGAAAAACATGTGCATTTAATAAATTGAAAATGACTTAACACAGTTTGAGTCTTTGGTTATAAAGTAGGTTGAAAACTTTTCACAGCTTTTCATCTCTTCCCCCCCAAAAAAAAACAAACCCCAAAATTTATTTTTTTTGTCTAGACAGGAAAAAAAAGCCTAAAAGTAAATTAATTTCTTTACTGAAACATCCCATCACATATGCTATATCATAACAGGTATTGTCCTGTACAAACCCTCCATGTTTAATACTTTACAAAATGTACATTCAACCTGGATTTCACCTCATAAAAACTCACCTTTAGTGTTACCAGTTCTTGAGAACAATTTCAACCAAGGAACTTATTGCCTACTTATTTACGTTGGAAAAACCAGAAGATGTTATATCTGACAGATGTTAAAATACCCCCAAAAAAAACTAGTCATTTTGAATTTGTAACTTCATGACATTGTTCATTTTACATTATGAAAATAGCAGCCCTGAAATAAATAAATGAATTGCTAAAACTGAACAACTAATGAGTATTTATTACGATTCATGTCAAAGTACAGAGGCTTTGAGAAAACAAGCATTCGATGCAGCATACATGTATTTTTAAAAAGCGGAGGTTCTCGTCTCGCTCTGATGGAGTAGAGACGGCCGATCTCGTCCTCCTCCGCTCAACAAGGACGTATTCTCTTTTTTGCTCAATCCGACCATCGCCATATGTCTGGCCTTCTCCTCTTCCAGCCCTGGAGTGTTGTGGGGAAGTGGACACTTTGAGGACAGTTTCAGTCTCATTTTACTTTTTCTTTGCAGGACGGCTGTTGCAACACCGTCTTCCAGCACTGTTTGTCCCAACAGTTTAAACTCACCAAGCTCGTGAACCCCCTCTCCCATCCCTCGTCTCCTGCTCAATGACAACAATCAGTTTTACGGCTCACGTGCATCCAAACACAGGACACAATAAGACTTTAAGTGTTGGTAAATGTCTTAATGCGAGGGCCCTGCATTGGCAGCAATGCATGCAAATGCACCGAGCAGAGCCGAGCCTTTTGCTTTAAGGGCTGAGAGGACAGTTTGTTGACGACTTTACCCAACGAGGACATTCTGGTCCTGTCCGTGGGAGGCGTGTCTTTAAACACGGGTTTAAAGGGGGGAAAAAAAAAGGGAGGGTAAGGAGGTTCACGCCGAGGTGATGTTTGGCTGATAGGAGACGCCCTGGCTTCCCTCATGGTGAACCAGGGAGTGGGTGCTGGTTTTGATGAACGGGGGCTGGTGCAGCTGCAGCGGCGGCGGCGGCGACGAAAGGCAACTGAGCTGGTTGGACAGCTGGCTGAGCTGCTGCGTGTTAGCCAGCGACTTCAGCACGGCGTTCTCACGCTCCAGCACAGAGTTTCTCTCGTACAGCTCCTTGATCTGCTCCTTCAGCACCTCCACCTCCTCACGGACGGCGTACATCAGGTGGCTCTTCACCAAGTCCTGAGAAGGAGGAAAAAAAAGAAAAAAAAGGGGGCATTAGCATACAGCAAATACAAACACATTCCTGATATCTGAGGTAAAGCAGTGATGTCTGATCTATTTTTAGAAAGAAGTTTACTGCTCAGGCGCCTTCTACGTGCGATTTCTTATCGTTTCTAATCAATGCCGACTGATGAAACAGTTCAAACTGCAGCCCAAAAGTCAGTTTTATGATCCAACTTAACAGTGGAAAAGCTTTCATGGAAAATTTAATCATTGTTGAGCCACAACAGGGAACCAGTGCAGCCTGACCTTGTTTGTTGGTGTGTTGAAATGCAGAAATAAAGAAAAATTACCATGGCCTGCTCAATCTTGTTATCGATGGCGACCACGTTGGCACCAGATGCACTGTGGAGAGAAAGATGGAGAGATGAGACGACTATTCAGCATTTATCATGCGCTTCAGATTCCTATCAGATATTTCATATTCACTAATAACATTAAGACATTTCATAACCACTTCCTGGAACAACAGTCATAAATCTGGAGGCCATTACAAGTAAGCAGGAAAAGCAACGTGAACAATAAGAGAATTTGTCACAGTTCAGGATTCAGAGCAGTTAATATTTGTAGTAACAATACAGTGAGTTTTGACAATACTTTGAAATATTTCAGTGCTACTAGAGAATGTAGTGAAAAGAAAACAGATTGAGGCCAGAGGTGAAGAGTTCACCATCTAAAACTTGCTCAGTCTAGACATCCTTGAATAAAACAAAATCTCCCAAACGGATGATGAACCTTTGAACTCTGACAAAACCCGAGTCCAGATGTTTTTTTTTATTATTATTATTTATGGGGAGGGAGGAAATTAAAACAGTAAACTTACAGCCAACAAAATAATATTAAAAACAAATCTAAGTGTATTTTTTGGAGCAGTAAGCACTTCTAGGTAAAGTAGATACCCAAAAGCTGTGTGTCTGGAGACAAGCCTCAATCCATAATGAAGCATATCTTATGCATGTGAGGGGGGTGGGGGGGAAAATCTGTTAAATCTATAATTTTCTGTTCCCTGTAAACAGGTATTACAGTATTAGCAGAAAGTCTCCAGGTCATTTTATTGAAGCGCAACACCTAATTTGAGCTTTAAATACTTCCCCTGTATAAACAACCAAATCATGACCTGGAAACCTCAAAAACAGCCTCAAAAACAACAGACCACATTTCGACTTTTCCCTCAATCACAATAGCAACGTCAGGGACCCTTTGGTCGTGGAGGCAGATATTTTTGTGGTTGCACAACCCTGTAGGTTGAAAGCAAAAAAAAAAAAAAAGAGTTGCTTTTAAAAAAAAAAAGGTGTAAACAGAGAGCCAATGGAAAAAATCTGAAGAGTACAACGAGAGAAAATACAAAGAAACGCTATTGAAATGTAATATAAACAACTAAATGCAGGCACGAGCGAAGACAAACTTCTCAAATACAACGCAGCAGCTACAACCTTGATCCCGTTCATTATGAAAAACGTTTAAATTCACGTGTTATTTATGAGTATCAGTATCGCTTAAAGGGGGTGAAAGGGTCGCATGGTCGTCTATAGAATCCATTATCTATTTACGTCCCGCGTGCAGGAGGGCACGTACAGCCCCGCGTGGAGCCCCCAGACCGCAAACGAGAAACCGCACAAACTCAAGCGAAAATTAGGAGTACGTGTCCCAACCAACCAGACACACACCAGGCCACTGTTCAAACACACTAAGCACATGGTTTAAACGGAGAGCAACAGGAGCCGACTGAGAGCGAGAGATGCGTAACAGAGGTTTAAAAGCAGCTGTAAAAAGTTTTACGCCGCACGGAGGTAAAAGCGGGATTATTTACCTGACACATCTGGCTCTGTAAGGCCTCAGCCTGCCTGAATGCGTTGAAGTTGTTACCGGAGAGCAGGGAAGACTGTAGCTCATCATGCAGCGCATGTTTCTGCTTCTTCAGATAGCCGTTTATTAAAAGCTTTACAACCGAGCGAGGTTCAAAACACGAACGAGTTTGGTTTGGACACGAAGTGAGAGTTTCTTAAAACCCCGCCGGATCACATGGTGAGAGTGGAGAGAGGCGGAGTCCAGCCATGCGCTCCTCCTTCCCTACTCGCTTCGGCTCTTGAACGAATACATCCACTGCCACCGTTTGCCAAAAAGCCTCCAGAGGTACAGCGCGACTCGTTCAAAAGGCTCGGTGATAATTTAACAAGGAAAAAAAAGAAGAGGCAATGCTTTGCATGTAGAGGCAGCGCTAGTCAAGCTGAGCCTGTTTTTTTTTTGTGCAACAGACTTGCTGAAACTGTTTTAGTAACTAAAGTATCTTATTTTCCCCTACAACCTGGAGGCGTTTTCTGCTTCCTGCATGGCATTACTTACGTTTCTAGGTCATCTTTTTCATAGGTCTTCCTTCCCTTTTTGCCATTTTTGAAATTATACAAATAAAAGCTAATGGAAAATGTTTCAACCAGGTCAATTGATCTAAATCTACCCATCCATTGTCTACACCAGTGGTATTAAATGCCAGCGTCCAAAAACTTTCAGATGTGTCCCTTGTCCTTCTACGCTTGGATTAAATGACTGAACTGCCTCACTAGCATGCAGTCAAGCCCTGCTAATGAGCCAACATTGGAGCCAGGTCTGCTAAAGCAGAGAAACTCATAAAAGTTGCAGGACACCGGTTCTTGAGGACTGGAGTTTAGACAACTGGTATACACCCAGTTGTCCATGTAGGGTTGGAAGAGTTGGACTTGTGCTTATCTCAAATGGGTCAGAGGCAAGGTACACCCTGGACAGATCACCATAGAAACACACACAGTGCACACACCTTAAAGCACACGATGAGGTAAAAGGGCTGAAATTCACAAGTGTCTCGATCAAGATTTGTGGTGAAACACACAAAGCAGAAGACATTCTTCCCTTTGAAGTAGGCACATACACATCTGGGACAAGCAACAAGAGGTAATGTCCACAAGCTCTTGCTGGAATGTGTTTTCATCAATAACAAAACACAAAAGGTATGCAGGTTGAATCAGATTAACAAGTTAAGCAACGTAGAGATGTGTCCAGAAGGAGTTACAGAAAATGTTAGGAGGAAAAAAAAAAGAACGTCCTTATTTGGCATCCAAGAAAAACAGTAAATTGTACATTTAATTCAATGAGGGAGACATGTGGTGGTTTATATAAGAACCACTTGCTGAGTTACCCTCCTCGTCGACATCTCCTGCAGGCCATTTGCACGGGTCCTCTCTTCACAGGAAAGTCACCAGCTTAGGACACCTCAGGATCTGAACATCTGCAGCTGAACAGCCCTCATGCTGGGACAGCACAGAGCTAGCAACTATATACCCAAAGTCTGATTTAATCATCCTTTATCTTTATGCGCTGCCACACTTCATGATACACATGGATAGTATCTCCTCACCCTCTCAATGATTGCATTACCTTACATGATTGGCTTATAGTTTCAGAAACACAATGTGTTTTTCATTAAAACCAGAGACGAAACAGCACACGTCCCCGATCCCTAAAGCCCACAAACAGGCACTGTGGGGGAGGCAGCTGAGTAAATCAAGGCTTGGGGCTTACTTCTCCCCCCTCTCTTCGTATTTCAAAACAATAGCTGGAGGATGGGGGCTGACGACTCACTGTTGTTCTCTTATAGATGCAAACAGCTCTATTTTCGCTCAAATTGATTAAAGGCACACAGTTCAACAGTTCCACCAGATGGGGGCAGTAGAGGTCCCAATCAGCAGGAACATAAAAAGTGAAAAGCAGTTATGACTTTTCTGAAGTTCCCATTTAATGCAAATTCTCTATAAGATATCCATCCATCCATCCATCCATTTTCCTGCACCCTTGTCCCTTGGTGGGGTCGGGGGGTGCTGGTGCCTGTCTCTGGCTGGCGTTCCGGGTGGGGGGCGGGGTGTGCCCTGGGCGGGTCGCCGGTCTGTCGTGGGGCAACACAGAGACACACACAGGACAAACAACCATGCACACACACACTCACACCTAGGGGCAATTTAGACAGACCAATTAACCTGACAGTCATGTTTTTGGACTGTGGGAGGAAACCAGGGTACCTGGAGAAAGCCCACCATGCACAGGGAGAACATGCAAGCTCCATGCAGAAAGGCCGGGGCTGGGAATCGAACCAAGAACCTTCTTGCTGCAAGGCAACAGCTCTACCAACTGCGCCACTGTGCAGCCTTCTATAAGATATCATTCAAGCCAATTTATCCATAACACTTTTAAAGAAACATTTAATATCTTGGTACTTTCTATTCACGGATTGCTTCTTTTTTTCCCAAAAAAACATGAATCAAAGAGAACAGGCTGATATTATTGAGCAGTAGTTGCCAGGGTAAACCGAAAACTACCCTCTAGTAGGGTTTTATTAGGAGCTACAGAGAACCTCTCTGTTTTAAGTAGCAGAAAAAGTAAACAAGAACGTGACCCCAGCACTCCACCGAGACGACCTCTGAACATTCTGTTCAACTAATGATCATCCCATCTGAAAACAAAGGAGCAGTAGTTTAGAAGCCTGGAAATCTTTCACATGTTCACATCTATCCGCTTCAATTACATCAAGTCAACATCTGCTCAAGTTTAGAAACTTATTTCTGAAAGGTTGAAGCTTTATTACAGCAGATAGTTGCATATTTTCTAAGTTACATTTTTAATACACCACATACTTCCCTGTTTATTTGTCAAGCTCTTCAAATGGAAAATGTAACCAATCAATACTGTAAGAAATCAATTTAAATGGTCAAAAAGCTGTGGTCAAGAGACATTTCACTTTTTAACCTTTCCAAATCTCTACAGAAAGTCCGATTGTAAAATTTTTACTATTATCATCCATACATTATGCACAATGATGAGTTAATTGGGGATAAGACTTAAGCAGCAGCTTTTTCCTACTTCTTTTTAAACTAAAAATTCAAGATTGTTTTATGTTTGATTATTTTATTTATCTAGAAATAAAAACAGGAATTTGTTAGAAATAAAAAAAAAATCATTTTGATGTAAAATTGAATGTTTTTTTTACATTTCAATATCCACCATTGAATTAAAACTTGCATAAAACACAAGATTTCATGCCTGCAACATGGATGCTGAAAGTTTGTTGCTCTCCTTCAACAGGCCATCGTTTCAATATTCAGTGTCCTCCACATAAAGACTAGTGCATAAATGGCAAAGACTGAACAAACTAGGACATGCAGCAGTAAAATGTGATTTTTCCTACAGCTAAATCACAGTCCTGGTTAGTAGGTGTGTCTGCTGTCACCAAGCTTCCTCAGAAAAAAGGCCTCAGGCCTTCACCACCTGGAACTGAATCACTAAACTGACATGCAACTGTGTCCGATGTGGCACTGGAAGCAGACCGGCATGTGTAAGACTCCGGTAAGCGCAGAACCGGATGAAGGGAATACGAGGGGTTTCATACCGGCTAGCATAAGACTTTACCCATTCCTGTTCATTTAATCCGTTCATGGAAGCCCCAGTTATTTCAGCCTGATTAGGGGCTACAATAATGACCAGCAGCGAAGTTTGATGATGGCTTCTGAGCAATCTCAGCTGCTCCTAGAGAAACCCTAAAGGAGCTACAGAGTAACATGATCATCAAACTCCAACAGAACAATGGGGGTCTCCAGCCTGAAAAACCAGTTCTTCATGATTAGCTTAATTATTTAAAAGAGAAAGAGTATTTTCTCCTTTAGTCTTCTTATTTTGTCATTTTCAATGTTTCAGGTCAAACATGTTTTAACGCCAGGCAAAAACAACCTGAATAAAAGGTAATAAAAGGCATCCTAAACCTAAGAACTGGTTGTGCCACCCTTGGGGGAAACAACTGGTATCAAGTGCAATGACATGCAATTAGTCTCCAACAACACTGTGGAAGAATTTTGGGCAACTCTGTCCACTCCTCGTTGCCAAATTATTTCAATTCAGGCCACTCCAAAACATTCTTTCAGAGGTGGGCTTACTGATTTATTTTGAATTTTGCCTCCTAAGCCAAACAAACCGATCACAAACCGATGGTTGGACATTTTCCTTCAGTATTTTCTGATAAAATAACACAATTTATGGTTTCAGCAATTACATGCAGGTCCTCCATGTCCTGAAAAAGCAAAGTAGCCCTACACCATCACACTGCCACCACCATGTATGCCCATAGGTATGATTACCGCTTTCTGAAAGGTTGGAAAGTAATGGCAAGTATGCCCTCTGAAAATTTCTATTTTGGTCTGGTCAGTCAGCAAAATGTGTAAAATAATATTCAACAAGATAGACAGTGCATTGTAACCCAATACCTAATGTTTTTGTTTCCCAATATTTTTTACATCATGGAGAAGAGCTGGGAAACAGTAGCGTTATTTTGTTTTGATGTTTGCACTCTTAAGCAGTATTAAAAATGGGTGTCATTAATAATCAAAGTCTTGCAGCAAAAAAGACAGAAATCTTCAAGTGCATAGTACAGTAAGTGCCTCTGTATCCAATTCCACCACTTTTTTTAAGCCATAGTGATTTGGGCCAACTTTTTGACTCCTTCTGGATTAAAAGCCCACTGGAATGTGTTAACTGTAATAGAGTTACACTCGAGGCTTTAATAGGAAAGTCCTGGCAGCTTGCTGCAAACAAGCCTCTGTATTCAGTGAAGCATTTATCACAAGATCAAGGGTTTATCCTCTCTCTCTCTCTCTCTCTCTCTACGGTTTGGGTAGCAGTACATCTCTGGAGCTTTTGCTGGAAAAACAATGAGCAAACTGCAGATCGCATCTGTTTATCCACTGTGGCCTGCGTTTGATTATCTGTAAATAAGCATTAGTTTTACTATGTTTTGGACATTAAATCATGAAGATGGTAGATCACAAAGATTAGCAAATGAAACTTCAGCAGAGAGTTCAAACTGCAACTGTCAGCCAAATATTCAGTTCATTTACAAAAACAAAAAAAAAAAGAGATTGAGAGATATTTTTAAGAACATTTCAGTGTTGGCCTACTTTGTGCATACCAATTATTCCCAACTGTAATGAAAACTGCAACAATAGTCATTTTTATAAATATTATTTGCACTTGGCACCTATTCTGTCAAACCGATCCTGGCAAAGTCAAAGAAATGTGGTAACAGTTAAAACACAACAAATGTATAAAATTTTGTTCAAAGTTTTGCATGAAATTACTTTCTTTTTCCAGAGGAAAAAAGTTTCTTTGTTGTGTGTTTACAATATTAATTAAACTTAAGGTTGAGTGCTTAATTTTCAACCTTCATTAGCTTATGTTGAAATGAGAAAAAAAACAAATCTCAAGCTGTGTTTCAACAGTGGACAGGAAACACGTCTGATATCTTTATGACAATGCTTTGTGTTTTTTTACATGGTTGTGTTGGAAAGGGGAGAATCCCCGCTGGACAGAAATTTCCTAGAGCAATGCCGTTCAAAAGTCACTTCAATTTCCAGAGTTGAAGCAGAAGAAGTAAAAACTCCACACAGTACTATCATTTAGACATATTGTGTGTTGAGGAAGTGGAACTATCGTTGACGCTTAAAATCGCCATCCATCAATTCCCGTCTGCACAGAAAAAGCTTGTTAAAACTGAAACGAGACCCCTGCTCCATGTCAAGTTGGGCCATATGCATCAAAGCTCTGCAGTCAGAGATTTCGCTGGAGGGGGTCTTCTACACAACCGCCGAGTAATCCGTTCAAAACTGGGCTCTTATTGAACAGAGAGAACCCGAAAGTAAAAAATGGGTTAGGTCCTCTGAGGATATGTCTCAGGGCCTGTTAGCAATTACAGTGTTCCTGACTGCTGGCATGCTTTCCATTTGTGTGCAGCGAGAACAACTCCAACTGACAATGTTTAAACATATGCAGAAGAAACTATGAAATAAACGCTTCGTAAAATACACACAGACTAAAAAGTGAAGTTTTAAAAAGCTGCAGATTAGCTCATAAAGGAGCCAACTACCAGAGTTCTGGCTTGTCAGCAAAAAAATTGTGAAACTTCAGCTTTTTGTCCACTAACTTTGCTCCTCGACCCACAGGTAAATGTTTCTGTGTCGTAAATAGCAGCCACATTCGTGGTCTGCATCAAATAAGGCTTTAGGACTCGGGTGACAGCTACTGATTAAGCTCACTCAGAGAAAATATAAATCTGCCTTATCTCCACAGTCATAAAGTTGATGATTGTAGAAAGAAGGCAGTAAAAGGGTTTCTGCTGCTGAATATTGGGACAATTCACTCTTTTTAGAATAAATCCATTCAGCAGGCTAATGCTTCCCTGGAGTGTTTTCTAATGCAGACTATAACTTAGAAAATGAAATCATTCTTTGCAGACAAAATTTGATCTGTTACCAGAGATACAAGTCCTACTGTGTAGGATCAAATAACCATTTAGGATTTTATGATAGCATGTATCCAATCACGTATCCCAGGAACTTTTATGGAAAATCTGAGTAATCTGACTATTTCTATTCTCTATTTTACTGAGCCAGTTTCCTAGAGTAAGTTGGGTAGCAATGGGCAACATTACATTATTTATTGTTAAATGGAGCAAAAACCGTGATAAAAGCTCTTCGTTCTTTCAGTGCACATCTATTCGCAGTTTGATATTTTGAGATTTTTCTGTTCAAAGCTAAATTTGGCTTGTCTCACATTTTTCCATACAGCATATCTAAAATATTTGACAGAAAGCAGCTTGGGTAGCTGAAATATCTTGGCACAATGCTGGCTGACATGCTATTGGATGCTGTTTGCATAGCAACCAACCCGTGAACAGCATTCATTTACCTTGGCACTGACTGGCTCAAGAGTGGAGAAAAGAAAAAAATGTGGACGTTAGTTTCTGTGGTGGAGCAAAGTTGATTAAATAAAGTTTTGAATGATACTTTTAATTATTGGAAAGATGGTCACAAAGCATCAGAATAATATTTTAATAAGTTCTCAATGCCTAATTTGAGGTTTCTACATTTGTCTTGTCTGATTCCATGCGATGGCTTTCTTGAAAGTCTGCAGGCTGGGTAAAAAGCTTAACGTTGTGTAGTGCTGGATACAAATGCAGGACAAAACTTTATACTTTTATTCATCATAAATGGTGACATTTATGTATCCTTTTACTGTGGTGCTACAATTATGCACGACAGTGCGTCAGTCTATTACATAAATACCCAATAAAAAAAAACATTAAACTTTGTGGTTGTAACCCTCCAAAACATTCTGCAAGGTACCACACCTCGCTGCTTCAAACGATGTCTCTACGACTATTTGGCATGCAGTCTTACTGTCGCACTTTTTCAGACAACTTAGGTCACTTTAATTACCATTCTTTAAAACAGCTCAGCTACTTCACGTGAGTGCAGCTGTAGCATATACTAGCAAGTTAATCTGTAAAAACAAAGACATGCACATGTTGATCCCCGCACTGCTGGAGAAACGTGAACTAATTATATTTGATGAGAAAGCCCACAACCGAATTCAAGTTTTACATTTTTCACAAATCAGTCACTGTGAAGAATGCTCCTCCATGCCCTCAGTCTGTTTGTGAGCAATGCCCCATTCACTCCCAACAAGTCCAACCTTGCAAGAGAGCTGGCTCAGGACAAAGGAAGTTGGAATGAGGCGTCTCCCTCAGGTTTACCTGCGGTTAGTTGAAAAGTTTTGAATAAAGCTGCTCTGTTACAGAGCCTGAAGTCAAACAAGAGCTGGAAGAGGAACAAACGGTCTTTCCAGCTGAGGACAGACAAACACACGCTTGCTCAACTGCTACTGTTTCTCCTACATAAACATTGATGGATTGTTGCCACGGATAAGGCTCCTATATAATCACAGCAAAAATAAAGACTAAGACCTTGTGGAATATCTTGACTTTTAAATCAAGACTGTAAATAAAAGTGTCCTGTGTCAGAAAAAATTTGATTGGAACACTGAAGCAAAACTTAGACTGTGACCAATTTTATAGAAGCAAAAATAACTTATGAAATTGATTTAAATCAGGACATGATTTTTTTTTATCAAAATACTTTTCACTACTCCTGTTTGGTTAATAATGAGTCTGAATCAAAAGCACAAAAAATGCTGATACTAGTGTTTAAAGAAGCAAGCTAGCCACAAATATTTGCATATTCAAGAATTTAAATTCAAGAAAAAAATTTAAATTTTCCAAAGTATCTTTCTTGGAAGCCAATTTGGCATGATAGGTGCTTAATGGAACCAAATTGTGACCAGTCAAAAGTCCACTTCCAAGTAACAACCAAGAAGAGTTCCTTTGCCGATTAAACTGATATAATTAAACAGGAATCTTCATGCTTTTGACTTGCTGCTGTTCACGCTGAATAACAAATTGGAAGTGAGTAATAAACACAAGTGGGTGAGGTAGAAAAAAGTTGTACACAAATTCAATATATATTTTACTCAAGTACAAGTAAAATACCACTTGGCCTTTTTTGTAACCAAAATACATTTAGTAGAAAGGCCACTCGAGCACCGAGTCTTTGGGTATTATGGCTTAATCAAAACATCTGTTTGAATTAGTGAAAGCCTAAACTAATTTGCTCATTTTTCTTGGGAAGCAGAGCATTCCCAAGTAAAGTATGGAACCCACCAGTTTTGTCGTTGGAGCATAAAAATGACTCCAGACACTATTGCTTTTATTTCTTTGTAAATGCAATTTGCTTTTTCAGAGCACCTGAACTTAAACCACAAACTCTCAAAGGAGCAACAGAAACTTAAGCTCGACATTTTCGGAACCAAGCATAGCTGAACAAGATGTACAATAAGGAGCGATAAAGTTGGGAATCTTAATTTTTCAAACATTAAGTTGCTAATATGTATGCATTTTGGCTTGACAGCATTTAAAATATGTTCTAAATATAGTGAAAAAATGTGTTAAGATTATTTTTAACATGTTTTCAGAAACTTCGCCTTTTAGATCTAACATTTATAACATATTTGCTAGTTTAAACTCAGTGACATCTAATTTCAAAGAATGTAAATTATCCTTAAAAACCAAATTAATATATTTTGAATGTTGAAATAGTTTTCCTGTGTTTTTTTTTAATTAAGATGTCAAAGAGAAAACTCCAAGCTAGTTGGACTGAAAAAAGATATTCATCTCCTTAAATGAAAAAACAATGACTTCCCCATCAACTGAGATAATCTTTAGGATGGAAATTGTGTTGCAAAGGGGTGAAAGCAGTACAGGGTTTGGTTTAACCAGCCAGTTTAGGCCACACACGTGTGTGTAAACACACCCGAGCTCATACCTATCGCTGATGGGCTTTGACCCCCGTAATCTGCTAAGCCGGAAAGCCTGATAGAAAGCAGTGGACGGGTTCCTGCATTTATGACGAACAGCGAAGACAAAAAGCAGGAGAAACATGGGAGGAAAGAGAAACCCATGTAGACTGCGACGGATTAAGACATACAGGAATTTGAGTGAAATTTATGAGAACTGAAAAAGACGGACACAGGCTTTTTAAGATTTTTATCAGAATTTACATGCAACAATAACATGCATTTCTGAAAGCGTGAACAGACAAATCTTGAAATGTTGCGAGCAGGATCTGTTTTCCTGTGTGAAGTTTGACAAATATGGTCCAAAATTTAAAGTGTACAGAAATGTGATGCTGCAATGGGAGAGATCTATGATGACTCTTCTGCAGTTTTGAGTTCTTGTAAAATAGGAAATGTCCAGACAGAACTATGTTCTTGTCACCTAATGTATCTGTTTTTGCAGCATAAGTACAGGCCTCAACTCTAAAAAGAATGGAAAAAAGGTGTATTCTGCTTCATGATCCCTTTGTGAATGGCATTTTTAAGTCATAATAAAATTTTAAAAAATTAAATGCATGTTATACATGTTATAATACCCATCAACTATTTAATTGAAGTAGGTTTATAAAAAAGCTCATCATAGCGTGAGAATCTCATGCAGCCCAAAGAAATCAGATCGAATTAAATAGTCCAGTGAGCTAAATTACAAAGGAACAAAGTTATAATTAAAGATTTCTTTCAAGCATCACTAGCATTGATGGATGACAGCAAATAATATGTCTCTGTTGGATACTAGTCTCCAAGCAAAGGGTTTTAGTCAAGTGTAGCCACAGTACATTATTATTATACGATCTTTTAATTTATGGTTGGGCATGGACTGTCTTTTTTACCCAACACGAAATGGGAAAGAATATTAGTTCTCACTGGTGTCCAGACTTATCTAATAGGGCAACACTGAAAAATGACGCAGCTGAACACACCTTGTTTGACGACCTCGACTTGTTTGCCATGATGCAACGTTTACTCCTGGACTGGATTTTTAGAAAGTTTACACAGAACACCATGTTCAACGTCAGACGCTGTTGAACAAATATTTCCACATCACCTTTCTAGTGTGACTACATACTTTTTTGAAGACGAAATCTTTTAGTGATCGTTACATTTTATAGTCGTCGTGAAGCGATGATTTGATTTATTGTATTTGATTGTTCCAAAATAAAAACTTAGACAAGAGAAATTAGCTGTCATAATTCCTATATTAGCTGCTACACATTACATACTTTAAATTTTTTCAGTTCACTTTTTGTTTTTAAACTGCTAATTTGCTTACTATTTTTAACATATTTCAAGTTTACTTAAGTATTGAAACTAATTCTGCCCAAAAACCGTTACAAAGTTGCAAGATGTAAACTACCCATAAAAAAGCCAGGAATGGTGAAACTGATGTAATTTAAGAGAGTCCATGTTGGGTGTTGGATTTAAAATCCTGTCAGGCATTCCGCTGGACGTAGATGTCTCATCATGCATGAAGGCGTAGGGGTGATCTACAAGATCGTGAAGTTACAAATGTACACAATGCTCGAAGGCCAATGAAGAAAACGCAAAAGCCGGCAGGGTTAAAACGACTAACATAGGGTTAACCATCCACTATTGTAGCGGTGACTGTCGGGCCTGATTTATGGCCAAGACTTCATATCTGAGCCTTTGACAGATTTATCTCTGCCACACCTCACGAACAGCAGCTCAGGACCTTCGAGTTTCCTGGAGCTCTGCTGAACTATTTAGACAATGCAAGTTTAAAGACCTCACAAACGACATGGTTCAAGAAAGCAGCTGTGGCCTAAGCTCCTTGAGCAAACCTACCAAACTACAGGGCTTGACAAGCGATGTGTACCAACTATTTATGTGGAAGGACAAGAATGACGCGCACACACAGAGAAAAGCAATCTTTTAAAAGTCAAGGCAGGAGATGTTGGGAAAATTGGAAATTTTAATGAGTCATTTATCCTAAAGCCAACTCTGCAGCCAAAATACAATCAGCAAAGTCAATGTTCTGCAGCACACAGCTCTGTAAAGTTTACTTTGAACATTTTTTTTTGCAAGCAGGAAATCCAGCTGAATGTTTAAAACCAATTTTAAAGAATCGCAGCTTTGATCATTACCAGATTTATGAAAGTAAATTTACTAATCACTGCTTTGTTTTACTGAGTTGTTGTAAATCAGGGGTGGCCAAACCTTTTGAGACCAAGATCTACTTTTTCTCTCACCAGCCGCCCGAGATCTACCTCATTACACAAAGACACAAAAATTGCAAATTAAACTCTATTGACTTATTTTAAATGCGAATATACATCAGTTTATAGCAGAAACCGCAAACACCTGTTGCCGTGGCAACCGCCTGCACCCTGCAAGCCGAGCAAAGATTACATTAAAAACACAACATTCAGTCGTTACCATATCAGGTTTCCAGGATATTTATTTATTGATTATTATTAATAAGCCTCTAATGAACACAGCAGTGGTTGAGTAGCTAATTTAAACTCCTGCTCTGCTCTCTGTCGGTCTTTGAGTCGCTTTTTTTGTTAATGAAACCGAAACGCACTGAATTGCGCAACAGCTTGTTGAAACAATAATTACTGAGATGATTAATTTTAACATGTTTCGTTGATTTTTTTTGTAATTATTTTTTAATAAAGCTAAAAACGTTTAGGATCTTAGTGAATATTTTTGATAAGCCTATCAGAAGAGGCAGTTGCGCAAAAAGTGGGTATGCAGCATATGCAACGCATAGGGGTGCAGCACCAGAGGGGGCGCCAAAACACTGTCTGGAGGGGGGGCGAGCGAGCGAGGGGGTGAACTTCGCTTCTTCTCGCTGACGTTCCTTCTCTGGGGAGGCGCCGACTTATGTTTTCGCATCCACCTGAATAATGTATAGTTGCGCCACTGAGAAGAGGAAGTGCTGGTCCTGGCGGCTATCAGTTTGTCACCTGCTGCCGAGATCGACTCAAAACCTTTCCGCGATTGACCGGTCGATCGCGGAAAGCTAATGTTATAATTAGCTTGTCCCACAATGACTAGAAATATAAAACACATTTTATTTCACCGAAGACCAGAGGTACTCTTTTATCAAAGTGACACTTCCTGCAATGGTTGACTAATCAATGATATAAACCCAACCTTGAGATTTATTTCAACATTATCATGAAAATCCCACAATCACTCTCTATAGCATCTGAAGAAAACTCTAAAAAGGAAGGTAAATGCAGTTTTACTAAGATTACCACTCCTACTGATTCATGTTTTCATATGGGTTGAAAAGTTTTAAAAGGAACCTCCAAACACCAATGCATTAATCCTTAAAAAAACAGTAAGAAACAATATCAACTTACACCAAAGGTTGAAAGTCTGCTTTTCTAATTGAAGCCCAATGCAACAAAAGCTATTTTGATTAGCATAAAACATTTCCCTTCCTGACCTGAATAAATGGGTGATTAACAGGCTTCTATAGCACCTGATGGCATCCAGGAGCCAATGCTGTCACTTGAGTGACAATCTCAAATGACATTGTTCTTTCAACAAAGATTAGACACTGAAAGGTCATACACTGGAGATGCAACGTCATTATTTTTGATAAATTTGGACTCAAACCCACAAGAAAGTGATATTAAAACCACAAAGGCTGAATACAATTATGCTGTTCTGCCCTTCAAACATCCATAGAGGTAAACAGAGTCTTAAGACCAGGCAGAGTGACACAAAGGACCAAATCCATTGAAAACACAGAGTTCAGAAATTCATGTTGTTTTTCCAGCAACCACCTCTTTGATGTCGACCTCCACACATGTAAAAACAAGTGTGGAGATCTTGCTCTGAAAAGTCTCCCCTATTTTTGATTGCAGAAGTTACATTTGTTGAGTGTTTTTGGCTGAGAAGCGATCCGGGCCTGAGCGCAGACTAAAATAGACTTTGGGAAGAGATGTGACCCAGGAAAGTGCTTGATTCTCATAACGGGGCGAGAGGCTGTGGGAGTGAGGAGGGGGCTGAGGGGGGGTGGGAAAAGCTCAGTGGCAAACATGGACTTGACTCTCTGCATGGGGTAAAGCTTGCAGTCATAACCAACTCAGGCAAGGCCCCAGCTGTGCAGCTAACCAACGCTGACAGCACACACCCCACCCACTCTCATATCGAAGGCCTCAGTATTCAGGAAATAAAGAGCAGCTTGTTGGAGCAATCTGTGACTAAACTTACAAACCCTGAGTAAATAAGAGCACGACTCAGGCTTCAGCTGTGGCAGGCCGCGACGTCTCTGCAGAGGCTGACAACAACCATGTAAAGTCAGAAAAAGATAAGTGAAAATATGTCACACCGATACGAGCATTCTCGGAAGCAGAGGTTGTTAATTTCTGCTCGACTTACACATAATTGTTACCATGAGCACAGATGAGTCAGGATATTCCTTCTCAGGGGAGGCTCAGTCAGCTGTGGGGGCAAACATTCATGCTAAGCTACAGAGGAACACCAACTATCTGCTTCATTTCATTTCACAAGGCTCAATCTTGTTTACTTCCCCGCTTAAATAAGATGTAGAATTGGCTCCTGAGGCATGATAGCGACCTAGTGAACTTTGCCACACAGACTGGCAGCTCTGTTGTTGTCAGAGCTCATCAGCTGCTCTCCAACAACACTGGCCTGTCACATGCCAGCGCTTCTGCCTGGGGTTAAGTGGGCAGGCCGGGAAGCTAATGAGCACATACAGTAACAGCCAAGAACTACACAACACATAAGCTGAAAACCGAAGCGAATCAGTTACACTTTACACTCTGAGGAAATGTTCAGATCATTGACTTAATCAGACTTCAGCAGGGCACCGTTTAAAATGATTAAACTATTAAAAATGTATATAAATATATACATTTTGAATGTATATATCTAGCTATTCTCAAATCCAAAATCAAAACTAAAGTTAACCATACACATGTCCATAAGGAATGTGACCAGCTGATGCAAATGTTTATCTCAAGACATTGATCAAAGGTCTCTAAACTAAGACTTAACAGCTGCTCTGTAGATGAGATGACTTTCCATATCATATCTAGCAGATTCCTGTGACAAATCACGGTTAACTCCTCTTACATACCAAACACATGCTGCACACTGGGTGTATCGTGAGGGCATTGTATTTACTGCCCCATGGTGAACTTTCCATGCTCAGAGTCTTTATCAGCCACATGGAGCCACAGTTAAGGTTCCTTATAGATGTTTATGGAAAAAAAAATCTAAACAATGAGATAGCAATTCACAATGTGGAAATAGATCATTATATACATTACATTATTATAACTGTAAACCTATTTTTAAAAAATAAATTACCATACTGTTTTTGTAAAAACAATCATCAGAATTGTGACGATAATAGTGACACTCAGTCCCAATGCTAGCAATTTGGGTGGCTAAGCACAAATGCTTTGAGAAATTTGCAATAATTCTGAATTTGAGTGCATTTTCCTTAGTAGTGGAAAATTAAGACTCACAAAGAAAGCACATTAAAATGAGGAAAAGTTAAATAAATAAAATGTAACAAGAAATGTGATACAGAATTAGGACTCTTTAAGTCAAATCGTGCTAATTGCAGGGTCTGTAATTAATCGCATTTTAAATAAGACAAAATAAGCAACATTTTCAATTCAAAAACCTTTGTTTCTGCTAAATAGCAGAATAAGGAATTTAGCAGAAAACATTTATGTCAAAATGTTGAATGAGCTAAACAAGAATATTTATTGTTTTTAACCATTATGTAGGTTATCCAACTTGCAGATTGGTGCAAAGTGATATTATACCCATTCAGGATCCAAGTATTTCAGGAACTCCTGATAATTCACAAAAAAAAAAAAAAAAAAAACTTTAGAAACATGCACCTTTGTCGTCCATTGCTGATGTCTTCAGTTGCCGCTTATGCATCATATTTACAGCCCTACCAGAAACACATTTTGTATGTAAAAAATTTAATTGCAATTAAATTTCAGATCCTAAAGACATTTAAATGCATCAAAAATCTGTGTAATTGTTCAATTAAAATTAGCACAATAAAGTTCACAGCTCTAGATACAGACATCAATGTTCAACTGGTTGTCAAAATCTGTCTTTTTATTTTTTTTGCATTTCTTTATCATTTCCTGTAAACATCTCCCTGTCTGAACAATTTCTCCGAGATAAAAATCAACTTTAAAAATCAACTTTCACTGTTACTGTTGTTGAAATAAACATTTTCAAGATTTAGAATTTGGATGACAAATTAGTTTCCATTTGCTTTTGAGGAATGAGATCTCCATTCTTAGAGACTCGCTTTTGCAGAAAAACTAAATTTTGCCGTTTGTAGTGTTTTAAGGAATGCACATGCTGTTGTAAGGGGTGTTAGAAATGCAGCAAAGCAACTGAGAAAAACTGTCAAGTCAAAAATACTCAATGTCTGCAGAACCTTTTCAAATTCAGTTGCAAATTATTTTAGATTAACAGACTAACGCTACTCAAAGTAAATCACTTTTGAAGCAGGACAAATGTAAAAAGCTGAACATGGGATAATTTCTCATGTCTTGTCTTTACTGCTTGTGTATCGTTTTTCATTTGTTCAAGGCATTGCATCTTCTCCCTATAAATGGTAAAATAATTCCAAGGCTTCTTCCTGTTTTTTTTAACTCTACGGTGTTATTTGTCCAATCAAATGGACTGACCAATTTATAAACACTTTGAGACTGATGTGAGCACATGCATCTATGTGAATGAACAATAATTTGTGGCGTACGCATTTACATAACACACACTTGTTCAATAGTACACAGTCCAGTCACATTAATGTGACCACCACGTACTTTCCACTTCAGAGTTAAATAACCAATCACAGAAGGCAGGTGGCAGCACAGTGCAGTTGAGCGTATATAAAGGGTGTGTGTGGGCTTCGGAAAACATTTCAATCGTTGGCGTAATGCAGAAACGAAGCGATTTATCCGACGTCCAAAAGGGCATGATCATTGGCTTTCGGGCCAAGGGTGGAAGCATTTCCGAAACGGCTGAGTTTGTGAACTGTTCGCGTGCCGCCGTGGTAAAAGTGTACCGTGCATGGCAAAATGGGACTGTCCAAAATCAACGACGTGGCAAATGTGGTGCACCACGGGCCATAGATGACAGAGGCGAACGACGGTTGCGGAGATGCGTTCGGGCAGATAGACGGGCTACCGTTGAGCAACTGACCACTAAAATGAACCAAGGGGCTACCACAAGTGTCTCCCAAACCACTATTCAGCGAACATTGCTGCGTCTGGGCCTCCGAAGCAGACGCCTGGTTCGTGCACCTATGCTGACTGGTGTTCATCGACGACGAAGGCTAGAATTTGCACGCCAGTACAGCAGCTGGACGTCCACTGAGTGGCGACAGGTAGCGTTTTCAGATGAATCGCGTTTTATGCTCCATCGGACAGATGGACGTTGGCGTATAAGGCGTGAAACCTCTGAAAGGAACCACCCTGCAACCATTGCAGGAACGGTCCAAGCTGGAGGCGGGAGCATTATGGTCTGGGGAATGTTTTCCTGGCATTCTCTGGGTTCACTGATTATTGTGGAAGGCACGATGGATCAATACAAGTACGCATCTGTCCTTGCGGACCATGTCCACCCCTACATGCGCATTGTTTTTCCTCAGGATGATGGCATCTTCCAGCAGGACAATGCGAGGTGCCATACAGCTGCCAGTGTACGTGCGTGGTTCGAAGAGCACCAGGATGAGTTTACCGTCCTCCCCTGGCCAGCAAACTCACCTGACTTAAACTCCAATGGTCTGGGACCATCTCGATCGAGTTGTTCGCGCCATGGATCCTCAACCGCGTAATCTAGCGCAGCTGGCCACGGCATTAGAGTCGGCATGGCTCAACATCCCAGAGAAGACCTTCAGGGACCTAAGTGACTCTCTTCCTGCACGTCTCGTAGCAGTTCGCTCTGCGAAAGGTGGTTATTCTGGCTTTTGACAGATGGTCACATTAATGTGACTGGACTGTGTATTTTGGCATGAACTCAACTCTGGCAGCTCTCACTCTGGCAGAAACCCGTCAAGCCTGTGAGCAAACATGGTAATTTGCCTCCAGGTTTGACAAAATGGTAAGAATGGTTAAGGAATGATACGGTAATTCACAGGTATAGAATGGGTGTACAAAGAAGGCTAATTTAACCAGAACATTTGCTACAAGGTTTGTTTGGTAAAATGATATCTCTAATTTAGATGTGAAGACATCATAATGGCAGCTGACAATCAAGCTCCGGGCCTAAATAAAGCCTTATTCTGACCCAAATTAGCCGTTAGATTCCTGAATGCCAATCTCAAGAGAGCGCTTAAGCTGAACTCTTTTTGTGTAATTAATTTCCTTTTGGGATCAATAAAGTTTTTGTTGTTTTTTTTAAGTAATCCAAAAACAAATGTCCTTTTTTCCAAGTTTTAAGACTACAGCAACTCCTAAATAATAAGTAAATGCTTCAATGAGCATATTTGTGTTGAAATGCCAATGTGTTACCCTTCCTGGTCCCAGCTGCTGTCTACTTGGTGGGGATCATTCACCGACAGGCACAGGATGTGGTGGCTGAAATATTTTCCATTGTTTGGTATGGAGGTTTTTAGCTGACCTTGTTCTGGGCCAAAGCTAAGGGTAGCAAAGGACTAGAAGAATAGACAGTCAACAGCAACACTAAAAATTAAACAACCTGAGCACAATGAAGTGACTTTAGATTTTTAAGAAAAATGTTAGGGTTTTTTATATTAAAAAAAAATACTATTTTGGTAGATCCTCATCTTTCTGCCATTTTGATTACTTCAGCTGATAGGAATGTTGTTGATAGCTGATAGGAATGATTCTAACAAGTTAAAACACAGGATGAAAAATGAAGAGGTGGAAAAGTGTGAATCAGAAGCATAAACCGGTGATCCCACTTCTCTCAAGTAATGAGTAAAAAGTGAGTTTATATTGTGTTGATCAACTCCTGAAACACTGAAAAGCTACAGAAATCCAGCACCTTCGGGGGTTTTAATCATATGAAAAAGTCATAACTTTCGACATAACGGCTTAAGTTGGACATTTTACCTTAAAGCAACCAAAATGTACCCACTGTTTTACAAAGACAGACAACAATGATGATGATTAAGACCTGATTAAGTAAAAACAAAAAAATATGCTTGTGCCATCTATTTGACACCGCTGTTTCAGTGTAGACACTGCTGTCAGTCTACACGCCACAGTGACTCACATCCGCTTCCTTTCAGAAACCTGCTTGTTGTAAAACACGGGAGGATGTGCAAGGACCCGCTGTGGTTCAACGCCGACGAGAGGAGACACTTCAGGCGAACTTGACTCGACAAACAAAAGCGGAAGACGAAGACAGGGGAAGTGATTGACAGAATACAAAAGCGGACATCAAAGCGAAGAAGGAAACTGAGGTTCTTACAAAACTGGCAGTTTTCAACTGACTACAAGGGGGGAAATTGGATTTGCTTGCATGGATGTTAGATTTTCTTCAAAGAAGAAAACCAATGAGGTTTAAAAATGTCTTCACTTCAATTACAATTCCGTTAACTTTTTTATTGTAAGCTTTATCCCTAGCAAATAGTAAAATATAACCTAATATAATAAATTATAGTTGTATAATCAAATACTTTCGATTTCAGTAAAGCTGTAAAATATAGTAGCTGACAAAAGTCCTAGCTCACTCCTTATTTTTGTCTCCTCTGAAGTAGATTTTCTTCAGATCTTATAATACGGTTAACTGAGGAAATCTGAAGGTTTTACAAAGTTTTCCTTTTGGTTTAGGAACTGGAGGAAGTTGGACATGTGTTTGTGTTTGCGCAATAACTTCTCATCAGATTAACAACATTCATAAGTGCTATAATGTAAAAAGCAGAGCATAACAGTCCCAGAAATATATATCTATTGACGCCATGACACGTCTGAGAATTCATTGTTAAAATACTATACGGTGAGAGAGAAAAAATGCATTTTTGTAATACGTTTATTAATGGTTAGTGATTAAAAAGAAAAATAAGTGAATAAATAGCATGTTTATTTTAAATATGTTGAAGGTTAGAACAGATTTTGTATGAGCATTGTTGATTTATAGCCATTTAGTTAAATATTTCTAATTCTAAAGGGTCGGTCAGGTTTTAAAAGTAGGATTTTTAAGTAATCATAATTAAAAACCAAGACTGACTACTTTTAAACTTTAAAACAAGTATGTGTTGCCTTGCTGTGTGCAAACAGACAGTGACCAAATGGTCGGCTGTCTATGTTTGGTCTGTTTACACGATCAGAGTGCAGAGAGCAGCGACTTAACAAGAGCATCTTTTTCCGCCAGTACAGGACGTCTGCTGAGTGAAAAAAAAGGCTTCTGAGAAAAAGCTATACATAAGCAGCTCTTAAAATCAACTTTTCAACTTCAGCGTAGCAGTGTGATACCACAGCACACACAGAGAGCCAGAAAGCATACGAGGAGTCAGAACCACCAGAGAACCAGATTGGACGATGGGCTTCATTGAAAACTCAGAGAGAGGATGCATGACTCAAGTGCCGCTGCCTGCCATGCTTTCCACACATCCTCATTACTCATAATGCAGACATGCAGAACTTTGGGAGGGCCTGAAGCTCTGAAACCTCGTTGTTCAGCCCCATTTTGAGCCAAGCTTAACACAAAGCTTCACATTTTGAAACAGCATCTGCTCGACATTTTTAGATTTAAAGACATTTACGGTATATGCCACAGACTTCCAGTCGACACCATTTCATTCCTAAGGGCAAAACCCCGATATGTGGTTGGCCTTTAAAATCTTCTTCCGCTCAAAACGGCTGAATCATCTCAGTACTACAACAAAGAATATTTAAAATGTCTTTCATAGATCTCTTCTGCTGTTTTGCAGAAAATTGCAACAAAGAAAGTGACACGTGGTCTACATGTAAAATTTGCTTGAACTCTGGCATTCGACTCTTGCAAAGAAGCAGTCTATTAACAGACATAAAATAGCCTTTTTCTTTTTCACTTCCTTAATCCTGTATCAGAATATCTGCTTTACGGTAAAACAATGAGTAGGGCAGATGACCAAGAAAGTGAAGACAGATTTCTGAGGAAGTGGCCTTTGATGGACCTTCGTTGACAAAAAAAAAAAATTGACTTATTTTAGACACAGACATCGCTCTTTATCCATGTAAGCCTGACTGAATTTTGCTCAAGCCATTTAAAGAAAGTAAGTTTTCTTCTGCTTTTCATAGTTGAGCAAGCTGACAATGATCTGCACATAACAAAGCAAATCGTCTTGAGTTCTTCAGACACCTAAGCCTCCCACATATCCAAGATGTTGGGCAAAACCATATGCAAGCATGTTTCACATGTTGGAGCAGATCACTTCAGAATATTAAATTGTTGAGTCTTTTGAAAACTATATTGAAGAATGTAAATATATGAAAAACAAATTCAGTTTGAATATTACCACTCACTCAGGTGCCAAAGATAACTTTTTATTTCCTCACATAAAAATGTGTGAATATGCATTTCCCAGTCCTTTGGATCCAGAGAAAAACACCTTTGATTCTGCTACTCTGCTTCAGTTAACCATTCAAGAATCCTGAGCTGCATCAATGTCACTGTAATATGACCAAACAAAATGCCACATGGCCCTCCACCCAAAAACAAACACACAAATGAAACCAAAAGGAAAATAAACTCTAGTTATTAATACCGGCCCATTCCTACCATTAAAACCAAAAAATTACCAACATCGACAGACACCAATGTTAATGCCGATGTATTGTGTAACCGTAATTTAGGCTAGAATTGCACTATATCCAGAAAACTTTTGTGCATATTAATACACAGTATTTGAATCCAGATTAAATATAATAGTCAACTGAATATTATACCTAATCTGTCACTCCTCTACTCCTCGCAACAAACAGAGTCTGATAATCAGAAGATGCCAAGATGTTGTTCTGGTTGCAGAGTATCTTTGTGCATACTTGTGCTGTATCCACTCGTAATGAGAGGTCTAACCTGACAGCACTTTGGAACAAGAACAAAGACCAACATGTTGCACTTGTCGACCTCCTCCTTACAACAATGCAATTCCTATTAATTACCGTTTTCTAGCATGAACAAACATAGCCTTAATGGGCAGAAAGAATCACAGTTGTTTATTTGCCACTACAGAGTCATTCTGAATGGAAGTAATACCATGACATCATTTGGATGGGTGTACAACTACTTATTCAAACTGTTTTCCTTTAACTTCTGGACATTTTGGATCCAAAAAAAATAAAAGAAGGAAAGACTTTGTAACGAATGGACAAGACATTTGGGGGAAACCATCAAAAAAAGGAAAGTCCTGCCCTTTGCCTTTAGAGAGATCACGGTTGTCATAGCAGGCATGAAAAACAAAGTTGAAAACCAGAAATGAGCAATAGTAGGGCAGCTCCAGGAGACATAATTATCAGCAGCCAAAGCTGGTGAACTTATAAAGCTGCTGATTGCTCAACGCCTAAACCCCAACCACAAGTTTAAAGCCAAGTCCAAGTGCCAAGTCCAAACTAAAGCTTCTAATGAAAAGCGGCTTTGTTATTCACAAAAAAAGGAAAGACAATGTGAATGGAAAACTGACTACAACATCGGGAGCATAGAGAGTGAGGGGAAGAGTGCGTTAATAGCTTCAAGGGAAATAAGAGGGCAGCAGAAGGAGGGCAGACCCCACGGTTCTGGGCCAATAAACAGAAGCGTCTGCTCAGGTTCTCCTCTGAATCATCATTCAGTTACAGCCATTAAGTGCTCCAGGAACATGTCCCCAAAAAGTAAATAAATGTACAAAGACATCCGCTGCCTTGAGCTCACGTGTAGCAGAACCAAATCATAATCAACCAAACGAGTAACAGGGACAAGGTTGGGACCAGAATGGCATTCTGACAGTATGATGACTCAAGTAAATATTCAATTTACTTTATAACAGAATCATACTACTTCACAAGTAATCTACTATACTCATGTTCTCTATGATACAGGCTTAAAATAATACAATGTGGTATGCTGGGTTTCCTTAGAATGATTTTTTTAAACGATTAGAATATTTAACTGGACTTAACTGCATTGTTCGAAGGATAGGATCAATTGTAATGTATGTATAATTGGACTAAATTTGCATTATATAAATAATCATGAACTGCGTTGCATAGGAATGATGAGGAGCTCCTTTAGCATCAAATGCTAAGGAGCCTGTACACACCAATATTAGTGTGTATTTTTCACACTAATATTTCCGAACAGCCAAATTCATCTCTCTTTTACACAAGGAGAAGGTGTATTAATTGTCTTTCAGTCAGGTGAAGCTAAGTGCACAGAAATGTGTTCATATTTAGACAACAAGAGAAAGACGGGCTCCCGTTTTGTGAGAGAAAAATAATGTAATAAAGAATTTTTCTTCTAATAAGAAAGTCATTTAATGTTTCACAGTCCCACAATAATAACTTAATACTCCCATCAGGGTGTATTAATTGAAAACAGAGCATATATATATCTGCCACTGACATGAGCAAACAACCAAATGAGGGACCTGCAGTTGCTAAACAACAATTTATCACCTTCAAGTGAAGTTAACTTCTGCACTACTTTTAAAAGTAAGTACAAATCAAATAAACTTTCAGTTAAATCTATTAAGATCAGTTATGTTATGGGGACTGTTCTGGAACCTGTAGAGATTATGGCTTAAAGAAGGATTTGTCAAAAAATTAACAACAATATAGATAACCATTAGTATCCTCTTCATCAACAACAGTGTGTTTGGTCAGCTACTAGAGTCGCTGTAATAAAGACAGCTACAGGAGCTCCTTCTTGCCCACAGTCACCACCATCTACAACTGTGAAGAAACTTGAATAAATTGAGTTACAATATTTTATTTAATTTTGAGTTAATGACATTCTCTGAAGCAAAAAAAATCTTTGCTGCTACTTTGAAAATAAATCACTGAAAGTTGAATTTGCACCATCACGCTTCAGTTTACATTTTAAAAAAAGATTTGATTTTAAATACCCTATTTAACAAAAACAAAAATATGCTAATAAATTTTAAAGAAAAAACTTATCAATTATAAAAACATATTGGTATATGTAGAATATTATATTCCAACCACAACCTGATACTCAAGGTCGGATGTCCTTGCTTGACAGTACAACATAATGTATCCTCTCAAACAAATCTCCATTTTCTTTAAATGTAGGGCGGAACACTGACAAAAACAAATCACACAATGTCAGAAATTTTAAACTAAAGCCCTAGGGAACCACATCAAAGTCATGTCAATCCGACTCCGAACTGTACTTCCCACAGGGTTGGCAGATATTGCGAAAAATGTGCTACAAGTAGGCCAAAATGTACCAAAATGTTCTTTCGCAGAGATTAGAACAAATCATACCTGCTGGACTGACAGGTTAAATAATACCTGTGATACAGAGCGTAGTGATCTAGGAATCATTAAAGGTTTAAAAATAAAGACAGCTGCCAAACTCCAAATAATCCTCAAATCAATCAAGTTCTTGACAGTTGCATTAAAAAGATTCGTGTTACAGTTAAAACCACTTTTCTTTTGTGAAATGAATTAACTGTCCATCGTTTTAAGAACTGATCCAGAGGTGGTTATTAACAAGAACAAACTGATAAATCATGTTCACTTAGCCGTTTGTGTGACATTTAAGCATGTGAGAAGACCATCATTTTATTTTCTCTGCAACAAAGTATTCCCATTTTGGCGGTGACATCACATGCAGGCAATCTGATAAATCTCAGGAGGTTTGGCAGATGGTTAATATTGTTGACCTAAGGTAACTGACTCATTGGTGATAAGAGAGGTAATATTTCTATCTACAAGCTTCTGACTGTACAGCTGTTGGTTCCAACAGCCTTATCAAGCTGATGCATATGCCTTTTTTTTCCTGGACCCCTTATGGAAAGTTCAGTAACAATGTATTGCTGCATAGATAAAACTCCTTTAATGTTATTCTGGCTCATCTTTGCTCATTCATTCAGTTCAAATAAAGGCAGAGTCCATTCATTTCTGCCTACACACAGAAAATGCTTCTTTTTAATATTTTCCACTCTTAAGATGCTTTCCTGGAACCTCATTGTGCTATATTTATAAATTCTACCACATTCAGCCAAATCAAGCTACCCACCCTGCCCACAATTTATAAATACACCATCATCGACATATTAAAATACCAAAACCTCATTGTTCAGATTTTAGTACATGCTAAACCCTATTTGTGAGGGTTTTCACAAATGGAAAATTCATTGCTTCTTGAAGTACTCAAGTAGATTTCACCAAGCATCTGCAAAAACTACTTGTGAAGGGCCCACATGGATAACAGACAACATGCGATTGCATCACAAACAGGAATCACAAAGGAAACAAAGTCAATCAGTATATCTCAATGCATCACAAACCACAAAGAGTTCACTACCAACTTCATGTGGTTAGTGTATTAGGCTTGAGAACGATTTGGTTACATTTATTGATGATTCATGAAAATTACAGTAAGATTTACCCATACTACGCACAAATGTGGTTACTGATATCAAGGTAAATGAGGTTTCAAAAAGCTCCAGTTCCATAAGGGGAAATATTTTCCATCACATTGTTCCTACGCCTCAAAGTCCTTCTAACTGAGATCCCAGAGCTAGAGGGAACAGAGATTTTACCTGCCAACATGGAGGATTGAGCAACAAAATAATTCCCCTCCCCAACCTGTTGCTTTGCACTGCTGGAAACTTGGCTAAATAAAAGAACACAATAATTTTCCTTACATACAAGGTCAGCTTCAGCTCACAATGGATTTTTTTTTCTTTGCTTCAGTAAACCATATTGCGAAACTCTACGTCAGCCCATGGCAAGTCTAGGAATGTTTTTGCATATAAAAGAAACTTTACATTAAGCAAATGTTTTTTTTTCTTAATTATGCCCCCAGAGTATTCAGCACAAATGAGCATCAGCACATGGACCATTTGTACACGTGAGGCACAGTAACTTAAAAGATGACTTAGCCTACAGGTGCGCGCAATTATACGGGCGAGTTACCTGACAATCACAACAGCATAATATTCACGTGCTGCTACAGCTCCGTATATGTCACGCTTAAGCTCACGGTAATTATTTTTTCCATCATTGTCGCTGGGGACACTTAGAAGTTCAATCAAAGAAAAATCAGAGGATAAAAATTAGTCAAAGTGCTAAGAAAAATTGCAGTGGATAGGTTTTTTTTTAAGATGCTCTGCAGTGAACGGTTCAGCAATCCAGGTATGAAAAGATATGTACAGTTAAAAACTATTCAAACTTCAAACATTTGGTTCAAGCCAGGCCAAGCCGTATATCGAACGTAAGCGATTTGACTGACAGCTAACTGCAGATATTGATTAGCCCGTGATAAACATCATGGCATGAGCAAAGGCCAAACCTTGCCAACTTCAAACAACAACATGTCAACCACTGAAGTGCACCAGCAGACATGATGCCTCTAGTCACCGGTGCCATGAAAGTGACAGAGTAAACTTTTAGAGTGGAATGGCCCTGGAAGAAACTCATCTCTCTGAAAAATGGGCACGCAATGAAGAAGCGAGAAACTGTTAAGCTTTTGTCAAGTTCTGTCGCAGAGAGTTACAGTTTTGCGCTGGCCAAAACTATGTAACAGTTTGGAGTGATGTGCATTTTATTCTTTGGATAGGTTGTTTTTTTTTTTTTTTTTGGGGGGGGGGGGGGGGGGGGTTCAATAAAGCTTGTGTGGATATTGCTCAACATCTTATGACTGCATTATCCAAATCCAGAGTTGCATGTTTAAAGAAATTCAGTGTCACAAAATAAATAGATGTGTACTTATAGAAAACTAATCAGATAATTTAAATTTTGTTCATTATGTTTGGGTAATCAATTTATATAAGACAAAATCAAATATATGGGTTTATCAGAGACGCCTATGAAGACATCCAGATGGGAGGATGAAATTCAACATGATGTTAAGCTATATTGTTAACTACTTAACACTTTTGGTATTTTGTTTTTAGGGGGGGAAAAAAATTAAATTTCTGGGTTTAATCGAGCCCAAAAAAACCACAAACTTGAGATTCTTAATGGAGCTGCAAATTACATCGGAGCTTCAACCACAGCCTCTCTGGGCTCATGGCCTGCTTACGCTCCCACTTTCTTGCCCTTACTCATACCCACAATAGTGAGAAACAGACTAATAGAGACACGCCTAACTTGGCTAGAACCCAGCCAGACATTAACCAGCTAGAGTGAGAACTGACCATGAAGAAGGGGCTTAAATGAGGCAACAAACAGTTATGTTTAGGAGGCAAATTGGGTTTATAGATTTCTTTTCTCCCTAAATAATTAGTCTACAATTGACAGTGACACTCGTATGAAAACATACAAAATAAGTTGTTCTGTGAAGCATGCTCCCCTCTTCGCTATGGAGGACCAAAACCGACATAATAAGAAATAAAAGAAATATATAGATAAAAGAAGAAATGTATACATAAAAGAATAAATATATATTTTGATAAGAATTAAAAGCATAAATATATTTTTGGAGGACCAACACTGACATAATAATAAATAAACTAATAAATAATATAAATACAAGAATAAATGTATAAATAAAGGAATAAATAAAAGCATAAATATATATATTTTGATAAGAAATAAAAGCATAAATATATATATTTGTTTTTCCTTACACATGAATTTCCGTCAAGTAATGTATATATTTTCTTTTTCATTTCCC